>JANAVB010031417.1:20107277-20217277 GCA_029216955.1 Iris pallida | reverse complement strand
GAAATATGTACAAGTTCTCATTGTCCGTAACAAGTAACCTCTCCTTCTAATAAACATTAATTAGAGAGGAACTCTATATCCTGTTTAATATTGGCTGTAATTCTAGCAATAGAGTGAAATTCTGCATCAAAAATCCTCCGATTCCTTCCGCGCCAGACATGCCAGACAGCCGATAGGAGTCGTAATCGAGCCTTGTTATAGATTTCTCGACCCTGATTCTTTGTCTGGATAATACCCTCCACTATGGCCTGTAATCCCGCCCCTTGCTCATGTTTGATACCAATCTCTTCACACAGGCTTTTCCATATGCAATCGGAGAAGACGCATTGGAAAAATATATGCTCACAGGTCTCCATATATTGACAACATAATACACAATCCGTGTTTCCCACCTGTACTCCGAACCGAGCGAGCCTATCCCTCGTGAGCAGTCTATTTTTTATTGCTTTAAACAAACATAGCTGCATCTTAGTTGCAGCTCCTTTGAACCACACCACCTCCGCCCATGGGACTGTTGAATCATGGGTGCGCAGCAGATCATAAATCAGTTTGGAACTGAATGAATCTTCCTTGGTTTTCTCCCAGACCCACCTGTCCGTTTGGGCCTCGGCGTCTATGGGAACTTGCTCAATTTTATTAGCAAACCATCTCCCAACTGTGCATGTGTTTGTGTTCCACGTTCCTTCACAAATAATGGCTTGCACTTGTTCGTGGCTGCCCATAAGTTCGAAGACTGGCCATCCAAGGCATATATATATATATATATATATATATATATATATATATATATATATATATATATATATATATATATATATATATATATATATATATATAATTGCCAGTAAAAAAATTAGACTCTAGTTAGATTTTATTCGATAAATTTAACACCCTTTCTAAAAATCTGCATAAGAGGAAAAAGAAATCCTCTGTTGACATTATTTTTTCTTTTAATGATAGACAAGTATAATATCATCTGGAATGAGAAAAAAATTGATGGAAATCATAAGTGGATATTTGAACAAACTTACAATGTGGATTTCTTTTGTGAGGTCGATGATCCTGTAAGACCATTGATTATTGATGCGATTGTTATAGAAATGTCCGGTACATTGTTAAATAAGAAAGAGATTGTTTAACAAATATTTCCATTCAAATATAGAAAGTAGCATATACCTTTACTTTTTAAAAGAATTAGCAAATGCCCTCATTTTTTTTTATATGTAACTAATAAAATTTTAAAATATATTCTCTCTATTTAATCAAAATTTTGTCTAATTTACAAAAGAATGAAACAGTTGCTAGTTTTTTAAAAATTATGGAAGTATATGTTATTTTTAATATTTTGAATAGGAACATTTGTTAACATATTCCAATAAAAAACTAAAGTATTGTCTTTGTTTATTGTGTAAGGGCAACGGTAATTAATGTATCCCTTAAAAACAACATTTGACCTAACTTAGTCAAATAGTACTACAATATATATTCAATAGCAACATAAACATATATAATTAGTGAAGGGAAAATCTAAAACATCTAGAGTTTAAATACTTGAATTATATTTTCCGGAATTTTTTTTTTTTTTTTATAGTTTCCGAATGTATATTAAAGTCTCCTGCAGGTTGCAAAATGGCACGTTTTCAAGCTTAAGTCTAGCTAGTTGTCTCCCTGCGAACGGTCATGTGATCCCCTCTAGCGCACCTCGTACCAAACTCTAGCTGCACTGCACCCCCACATTTATAACTCAAAGAAAGAGAAAGAGAAAGAGAAAGAGAAAGAGAGAGAGTGATATGACGACATCGTTGCTTGTTCGTTTGCTTGCCTTCATCTCTGCCATGAAATAGTAGCTGCTGCTGCTGCTGAGTACTCCCACGCAAGGACGAACGAACGAACGAACGAAGAAGAAGAAATTAACTACGTTGCTGCTGATCCCTACCTACTATTGCCAAACAAGAAAATTAAGCGCCATCACGTGTAGAGTTCTGGCCTAGTCTGCATCTATCTATGCAGAGAAATTAATACATGTGACGTGGTGTGTGCATCACCACCGGATCCTCAGCTGACGATCAAAACAGACTCAGATGTGAGCATTATTGACCAAAAACCGAATCGTACCGAACTGAATAAAAATTAAATTGGTTTCGGTTGTAAAAATGCTAAAAAAATTATTCGATTTCGGTTTTGGATTTCTGTTTTGGGTTTCGGCTGAAAACCGAGAAAAATTTTTTTAGTTTATATATATATATATATATATATATATATATATATATATATATATATATGGGAGCGGATCAAAAATCTTCCTTAGAAAATCTCTTAAAAAAATTCCTCACTCTAATTCGTAATATTAATGTTAATATTAATGTTAATATTAATGTTTATGTAAATATTAATGTTAATGTTAATGTTAATATTAATTTTTTTATTATTTTTTTCATATTAATTTTAATGTTAATGTTAATATTAATGTTAATGTTAATGTTAATATTAATTTTAATGTTAAGTTTAATGTTAATTTTAGTATTTAATGTTAATATTAATATTTATATTAACATTAACATTAATATTAACATTAATATTAACATTAAATTACGGATTAAAGTGAGGGAGTTTTCTAAGGGGGGCTTTTGATCCGCTTCCTATATATATATATATATATATATATATATATATATATATATATGTGTGTGTGTGTGTGTGTGTGTGTGTGTGTGTACTAAAATATTTAGGTATATTTAGTTACTATACATATTAACAAAGAAAAGTACAAATAAATAGAAAAATCTAATAAACCGAAAATCGAACCGATTTAATTCGATTCGGTTTGATTCGGTTATAGGCCAATCCAGTTCGGTTTTAGTTTTGATTATTCTGTTTTCGGTCCAATTCGATATTCGGTTATTCGGTCCGATTTGAACCGAATTAACGGAATGCTCACCCCTACCCATGTAACCCATCAACCCTCACGTGATATATATAGAGAGAGAGAGGGACCTCAGAGAGAGAGAGAGAGAGAGAGAGAGAGAGAGAGGGACCTAGCCTAGCTATAAATTATTTGTCTTGATCAGCAGGGATTAATTATTTTTCTGATGTTAAACCCTAAATTTCTTGGGTACTATTAACATATACAAGGTTAGGGTTTGTTCTCAAGCCAGACTAATCATGAAACAAAGAAAAAAAAAAACAGCAGCAGCAGCAAATGCTTTCTTAGTTAATTCTTTCTTTCTCTGCTCCATGCTTGCTTCTTGTCTTTCATGATCATGTTCTCATCCATTGGTCATGCGTGTGTTGTACATGTGTATATATTGCATCATGTCTTTGAGACATTGGCAATGATGGAGACAAAGTATCAAGCTTTTCTTTCCCTCTCTCTCTCACTCTCTCTCGTGTAGGGGAGGAAGGAAAGAAAGTATGTGGGGTCCACGCATCTAAGCAACAATATATGGAGGGAGGGAGAGATTAACCTAACTTTTTAGAAAACTCTTCTTCTTCTTTTTTTTTCCTGTCTCTATAGTCCATAGAGATCAAAGTACATTGAGTTGATAATATTTCACATGGGATGGTGCGTGCATGCAGCATTTGCTATAGTGCGATGGATCAGTGGTCAGCTGAGCTGAGCTGATCCTTCTTCCCAAGTGATCATGATCGATCGAAGAAACCCATATTGAGAGAAAGGGAAAGGGAAAAGAGAAAAAGAAAAGGCTGCAGAGGAATAGAAATGGAAACCACGGTCGACCTCGCTTTTCTTCGTCTTGTCAACATCCAACTATCCTTTTCCCCGCGAAACCCTCCTCCCTCCCTCTCTCTCTAACGTAACAGGAACAAGGAGAATAACTACTGGAACGGAACGGAACGGAACGGAACGGAACGGAGGAAGATGTAGCTGGAGTCGATCAATATTTTGGTTGGCTGGTGCATGCTGCTTCCTTGTGGTTGTGGTACTAGAAATAGAAAGCGTGAAGGAGCGGGCTTGGGTGTTGCAGGAGGGAGGCCAGTGTGCAGCATTGCTACAGTGGCAACTGTAGCTGGGCTGCAACCCCATACATATAGCTACAGTTCTCTCTGTCCTGCTGCTTACTTGAGACCAGGGCCGGCCCTGGGGCCGTGCAAATAGTGCGGCCGCACAGGGCCTCCAAAATTTGGGGGCCTTCAAATAATATTATGGTTAGTTTTATAATTTTATATTTCAAGTAATTCTCTTTCTTCCTCAATTCCTATTCTACAATACCTCTAAGACCTCCAATTCTTGGATCCCTATTCCCTACTGACTTTAAGATTCATATTTATTATCTTACAAAATGATCAATTATATATATATATATATATATATATATATATATATATATATATATATATATATATATATATATTTTAAGAATTTGGATGTGCATGCTTAGTATTTATTTAAGAAATAATGATGTCGAAGACCGGAGCTCTTGGTCTTACATCAGGTCCATAGCCGATCCTATGGTTTACGGGAATTATGATAAAATCTAAAATTTGCGCCATTTTTCTCACATAAATATTTCTTTTAGCATCTTTAGAAGCAAAATAATCAATTAAGCTATCAAAATCATCAATCAAGTTATCATACTTTTTTCGATTGGAGCGATGGCTTTTTTGTTGCTTCCAGATTGGGTCTTTATTTTTTTTTCTTTTTTGATATACCTAGTCTATTGTAAAATTACGGGACTTCCAAAATTGGGGGCCCATGACCGTCGCCCACCTCGCCCGTGCCCTGGGCTGGCCCTGCTCAGGTCTTGGAGGCCCCAAACTGTGTGATTACATATTACTTCTCATTTGGGTATTGATCGTTATTCATTTTATTATATGTTTTCATCAACAAAAAAATTTGAGGCCAAATTTAGACAATTTAACGGTCAATACGTCTTCTATCTAAAATATCTTTATTATACTATGTAATATGCTTGAATATAAATAATTTGAGCTTTAATTATTTTGTTTAGTAACTACCTATATATTCAGTTATAATATACAATCAAGAGCATCTCCAGAGATTTTGATAAAGACATGTAATAATATATTTAAAAAATATGAATAAATAAATTTAGGGCCACATTTCGAAATTTGCACAGGGCCTTTAATTATTAAGGACCGGCCCTGCTTGAGACTAGCAAGAATGAGAGAGAAGAGAAGAAGAAGAAGAAGAAATATATTACGTATATATTTTACTAGTCTCTTTTTTTTTTTTTTCCTGCATATATATATATATATATATATATATATATATATATATATATATATATATATATATATATTTATCGCTCTTCTTATTATGTAACGCATCTGTGGTTTTCCTGACAGGTTGACAGGACTTAAACGTACGATGCCAGAGCGTCGTATCAGTGCAGTGCAGTGAGACCCGAATAGCCCTGATTCACATGACTCATCATCAACCCCACACCACGCCACCCCCACCCCACCTCTCTTGTGCAATAGCACGAAAATTTTGATTTTATATATATATATATATATATATATATATATATATATATATATATATATATATATATAAATATATATATATATATATATATATATATATATATATATATATATACATACAAAATTGCTCTAAAATTAGTCGTCCGGTTTAACCACTATAGGTTATGGGTTGGATTGAAATTTAGTGGTTAAGATTAAAAGATGTAGACCCTACCACATTTTTAAGTCATCTAATCTCAACCATGCAATTCAAATCCAACATGTATAACATAGATTGGTTCTAGAGCACTTATATATATATATATATATATATATATATATATATATATATATATATATATATATATATATATATATATGGAAAATACTTTATGTACCTATAAAATGTCCCTCTTCCATATCCCTCCATCACGTGGCACTCTTTTATTCGCTCAAGTCTTCTCCCAACCATCCCCCCATTTGATTAGGTCAATAAATGAGTACCACGTGACGAGGAACATAGAAGAGGGACATTTTGGAGGTACATATATCATTACTTAAACTTTATATATACTGTAGAAAACAGTTACAAACTTAAGTAATCAAACCCCCGACCACAAACAAATGACTATCTCGACACGGGAACTAGTTCATCCCACCTTCTAAAATATTGATATCTTGTCTATATTACACAAACTCCCGTGAGCCGAATTTTTGATATCCTCAAAAATGTGTTGGTTTCTTTGTCGCCAATGTGCCAAACCGTACAGGAGAGTCCGAGCCTAGCTTCTCTATACCGTGCCCCTCTCTTGTGACGCAATCTGAATATCTCTTGAACCATGATTGGAGGGTGTCGGCCTGACCTACAGAAAGACCTAGTTTCTATCTTTGAGCATTCCAAACCTCCACGCTAAATGAACATTGAAACAATTATATATATGAGTGATGTTATATGTACCATCAAAAATCTCATCTCTCAATGTCCCTCCGCGACGTGACACACCCTTATTGAACGAAACAAATAGGGGTTGGGGTGAGGGGGGGGGGGAGGGGGGTTGGGAGAAGATATGAGCGATTAGGAGAGACCACGTGGTGGAGGGACGTGAAGGGATGAAGTTTTGAATGTGCATATGGCATTTTCCTATATATATATATATATATATATATATATATATATATATATATATATATATATATATATATATATATATATATATATTCTACTATATAATAGGAAAACTTAGATGGTGAAACTTTTGAATTCCGAAAGTACCCTTACATACTTATACTAATCTATTCTACTATATAATAGGAAAACTTAGATGGTGAAACTTTTGAATTCCAAAAGTACCCTTACATACTTATACTAATTAAAAATAGTTCATTAATTTTAATAAGGACAACTTAGTAATTAGGAAGACTACCCTTTTGGTCTTCCTAAAGAGTTTTCCTAAACTAATTGAGAAATGTTAAAATACGTGCAAGGCACGTGCACATATGCTAGTATATATATATATATATATATATATATATATATATATATATATATATATATATATATATATATATATATATATATATTAATTTTGTGGTTTCATATTACAAAACCACCCTATATTGCACAGCTTTGATTTGGAGATTGAAAGGTGTAGTCCCCATCACCTTTTAATCTCACACATTCAATGTAGTGCAACCCCTGTAACATAAGATGGTTCCATTAAACCATATATTTATATATATTGATAAAATTCAAAAATAAATTTTAGAATATCACAATTATGGAAAAAATATATTATTTGTACACTAAAATCGTTATAATGTCTACACCACTTCAACGTCATAATTTAATAAGCAGAGTTAGATGGGGTTAAGCAAAAGAAAGTAAAGTAAGAGAGAGTAGAGTCAATATATATAATCGTGTTTGGATTGGAGGTATTGTTAAGTGGAATGTGTGTAATAACTCTTGTTTGGATTAGAGGTTCTAGTGAGAGAAAGATTAATAAAAATATAATAGTTACCAAAATATCTTTATTGTATATGCTATAAAACTAAATTTGATTATATTTATAATTAGAACTTGTAAAAAATATCTTCGCGAATGAGTAAACTATGGAATAACATGCTGAAAACAAGAAAAAATAAAGTAAAATAATTATAATATTTTATAGGATAAATATAGGATATTTGTGGTTTTTTAAACAAAATTCCTAAAATCCTCCTCGTTTAACCCTCCGATTTGGTGGAGTTAAAAATAGACAAAAATAGTTAAACAAACCATCACAATTTGAGCAGACCCTTAGTGTTCGAAAATATATCTTTTTTATGGTGCTTTTTTACTAGCATAACCTTAGGTACTTTTTATGCACAATGTATTGTATGTCTTTTGGGCCTACTACCCCAACTCCCACCATAAGTGGAATAAATTTGGGCCCACTGTCCCCAACATCCACCATAAGGCCTCGTTTGGTTCGCGGAATGGAAAGGAAAGGAAATTGATTCCTTGGTATTTTCTTTCCTTTGGAAATTGTAATTCCTATTAACTTTCCTTTCCGGTGTTTGGAAAGACCGGAATAGTCGGAATATGTCTTTATTTTCCATTATATTGTTTGGTATTTGTAAGAAAAGGAAACAAAATTAAGTCAATTTTCCAATAATACCCTCTTGCTAATGAAAAAAGTTATTACTCAGAAATATTTTTGCCTAAAAGGTATTATGGATAAAAATGGTAAATAATATTCTAAACATGGATATTTTGGTCAAAAAAATTTATAATAAATGCAGAAAAGTTGGAGGGTAAGTGATTCCTTAGATGGATGGATGGGGGAACCACTTTTTCCTCTATTTTTCTACCCCTTGGTAATCATTTTTCCTTTCCAACTTCTTTCCTTTGGCTTCCAAACACAGGAAATGAATCATTTTCCTTTCCCAAGCTCAAATTCTGGTAACCAAACGAGGCCTAAATGGAATGGATAATACGTCCCCGTGACTCGATACGCTGGCCACAAGGGTCACTATGATTTGACATAGTTTACGATAGAATATTTTAAAATGACAAATTTTACGATATAATTCAAAAATTAAATTAAAAAATAAAACATGAGAATTTTGAAAATATACGTTATCTGTAATACTCACATCAGCCATGTCTTCACCATGTTATGTGAGATGGATCATCCAAAAAAAGTTGGGTAACTAATAATATTTTTGTTTGTTTTATTATGGATGATCTTTTATAAAAGGATCACCGGTTCCTAACAGAACCTAATATTCCTTGGATTTGCATAATACTCATCAAACTTTTTTTTCAAATCAGTTAGAAAGCCTAATTTTCTTTGAAAAGGCTAAGGTACTGTAGAGAGACCCACGGTCCCACTTAAATAACCAATGACCCGTGGAAATTTAATATATTGTATAGAAGAAACAAAAAATATTCTCAAAAGATTTAGATTAGATCGTGTTTATGAGAATTGAATTCATTTAAGGTAAATGGCTGCAGCCTGCAAGTATATATAGAAATATATGAGTAATGCTATTTGTACCTCCAAACTGTCCCTCCAGTACATTTCTCCTTATGTGACACTTAACATTAGGGGTGAGTATTCGGTTTATTCGGTTCCAACCGAACTGAATAACCGAAAACCGAATTGGACCGAAAACGAATAAACAAAACCGAAACCGAACCGAATTGGTCAATAACCGAAACGAACCAAACTGAATTAAATCGGTTCGATTTTCGGTTTATTCGATTTTTGGGTTTATTTGTATTTTTTTTTTGTTAATATATATATATATATATATATATATATATATATATATATATATATATATATATATATATATATATATATATAGTGCAAATAATGTATTGTTGTAGTAATAGTTTATAGAGGTAAATAGGATATATATACTATTAATTGTAACTACCAAATGACAATTTTTAAGGATACAAAAAATTACAAGTCAATATTTTACTAATTCTAAAGATGCACATTGTCACCTCTAGAGGTACGTATATAAACAATTAAATTACAGATCAATATTTTACTAATTCGTATTGATTAAAAACAATTTACGTAAGATATATAGAATATATAAAATAATAAATAACATGCATAACATACAATTATAGGAAGAAAGTATAATCAGCTTTTCATATTCGTAATATTGTGTATATATATATGTAAAAGCTAACAAAAATTTAACAAACAGCATGTAAAGCACAATTGTGTGGAGTACAATCCATTTTTTTCCATTCAAAAATTTTCTTTTCTATTCTTAATTAGTTGTTTTTGTTTGCTAACACCCTTGTATTTCACACTAATTTGTCCCCTTCCACAATCCCACCCCCAAGTCCCAAGATGTAACGGTCTTATCTACGTATTATCGGCTCAAATGTACGGGTGGTACTCCAATTTGGAACACTTTAATACTGAAGTACTCAATATATAATTTGTTATAATAAAATGACTACGTTCAATTAACAAACAAAAAAGTACCTGTCGTCCCCTTCCGTCCAATCCTTCACATAATGCTGATATGGCATTCATGCTCCAGACCCTGGCACCGCAGTAGGGGCATCAGGTCCTGCCCTCCAACCGCGCCTGCCGGCCGATCAAGCACGCTCGCGTCCCCGACTGCACGAACCCCGGAACACCCCTCTGTACAGCCCCACGTCCTCCTCCCCCTCCATCGCGTGCTCGCACGGGTCGCTCACATACAGCAAGTCCTCCGCCGAGCACCGCCGGGACTGGAAGCTGCGCCGGCGGTCTTCGAGAACCTCGACACCGCCGCTAAGTGCCCCCGGATGTGCGCGGAGCCGCAGCAGAAGAAGAGGAGCTTCGCGAGGACGTGCCACCCCTCGTCCACCCCGACGGCGGAAAAGCAGAGGGCGGATGTCATGCGGGGGGCGCGAGAGAGGCAAAGCTCGCGCCAGAGGACGCACAGAGGCGACGGCTGACACAGGCGGCCATGGAGACGACGCGGGGGTTGAAGTTGATCTAGTGGAAGACGGGCAGGAGGATGTTGTCCTCCTCAATGCCGGTGTTGGTGGTGCCGGCATGCCATGTCAGCATTCTGTCAAGGAATTTGACGGAAGAGTACGACAGGTACGTTTCTATTTGTTAATTGAACGTTAGTCATTTTATTGTAACGAATTATACATTGAGTACTTCAGTATTAGAATGTCCCAAGTTGAAATATCACCAGTGCATTTGAGCCACATATTATCTCATCAACCCCTAACTTTTAGCTAAAAAAATTAGTATATTGTTACTTACAACCATTACACTAACTATAAATTGCAACAAAAAGGGATATATATTGTCCCTAAATTTTATGTACCAAATATATTTTATCGTCTGTAAAAATATGAATCCCAGTGAAAGTGTTATTTTTTTATAAAATCAGTGTGACTTATATTTTTATAGAAGACCAATATATTTGGTATGCAAAGTTTGAGAACAACAGATCTCCTCTCAGTTGCAACATCTTTTAGACCAAGAACCCATACTCAATATGTTAGAAATTATTAATATATTCGTTGGACCACTTTTAGATTAGGGGACGGAATAAGAACTTGTGGCTTGAGAAAGATGAGGTTTATTCCTAGATAAGGCCTTGTTTTGGACATTCTCTAACGGTTCAACTCAATGCATACGTACATGGGACCAGTATTTTAATGGTCTAATCTAGAAATTACGCACACTAATTTTAGCGCGTCAACCAAACCATTTTAGTTGACGTCAACCGACTGACGCGGAAAAGAGGGGGTGGATCAAACCATTAGATAGACCGGGCTCGAGTATGATTTGGACCGCCGAGGTCAATTGTGTAATATCAATCATGTGCAAAAAAATAAAAAAATTAGAATGGTAATAAAATGGAATCGAATACAAGATTAGTATTGAATGCTCGGCGACAGAAATTCGTTAGAGGATCCAAAAACCTTTTCTACAAGTTTTTTTTATGACCAGGCAAATGCGTAGACAATAAAACTCTAGCACATATGCATGACACAATATTTGAAACAACAACATTCACATCTTTACTCATCATATATCACGGCAGATCTCCTTCGTGTTACCATATTACTTCGCTCGCAATATTCATTCCAGTCCATAAATAATATCTTGGCAATCCAGCGATCCCAAACATCATGTTTCCATAATTCCATTCTTCTAACCTCATACTCTACTTCACAAAATAACATAACTGCAATGCTATATTCCACATTAAAAATAAAACAACATATCTATATTATTATACATAATTACAAAAGTACGAAATCCATGTCTAAGACAACAATATAAAATCTATGTCTATCATACTGAATTAATATTTTATATATGTTCTATATAACAAGTTGATAATAAACAAATTACTCTTTATATCTTGGTTCTTCTAATTTTAATATACATATATATATATATCCCAAAAAAAAAATCTATCTGTTTTTTTTCATTTATTTGAAATAGATGGCACCCATGGTTGGCATCTCTTGGTCACTAGCAGATCCATTTGCAAAATCTTATCTTCTTATAAGTAACCAGAGCCAAGTATCTCTCTATTGGTACTCTACTACTTTGCTTACATACAAAACCTTTTTTTTTTTTAAATAGAAAATAATATTATGCTGAAAAAAAAAAGAACTTTTTTCCAATATTCTACTCTTCCTCCTGTCTTGAAAAAAAGAAGCAAAATATCTTTTACTTTTCACCATTACATCTCACTTTGACCCAGTAAAAAAAAAAAAAAACAGTAGAAAAGCATAATATAATTCCTCCCAAAGAAAAAGCAACTCGGGGAGAAGTCAGTCTGTTTAAGTATCCCCCAACCCACCCCCAAAGGCCTGCTTACTTCCTTAGTTAATCCACCGGTGATCGCCGGTTAACCCTACCGGAAGTCCAAAGCTCAGTCCTTTAATGGTGTCCACTCCTCTTACTCTCTTTACGTCGTGATATGATGGACTTCGACGAGCACGACGACCGGGAGGAGGAGGAGGTCGGGTTACCGCCCGGCCAGACCCGGAAGGTGACCGCACCGGGCTCCTCGAGCTCCGGAGGAGGCGGCCGGTACAGAGAGTGCCTCAAGAACCACGCCGTCGGAATCGGCGGGCACGCAGTAGACGGCTGCGGCGAGTTCATGCCCGCCGGAGAGGAAGGCACGCTCGACGCGCTGCGCTGCGCCGCCTGCAGCTGCCACCGCAACTTCCACCGCAAGGAGCTCCCCGACGGCTCGCCGGCCGGGCCGGCCGCTGCCGAAGGGGGCTACCACCACCAGTTCTCTCCGTACTACCGGACCCCCGCTGGGTACCTGCACCACCACCACCACCACCTGATGGCGGTGGCGAGGACGCCGCCGCCGCTGGCCCTGCCGTCGACGTCCGGCGGGCACAGCAGGGACGAGGAGGAACTCTCGGACCCGATGGCGACGGCGGGGGCCGGCGGCGCGGCTTCGGGTTCGGGTTCGGGGAAGAAGAGGTTCCGGACGAGGTTCACGCAGGAGCAGAAGGAGAAGATGCTGGCGTTCGCGGAGCGGGTCGGGTGGCGGATCCAGAAGCACGACGAGGCGGCGGTGCAGCAGTTCTGCTACGAGACCATGGTGAAGCGGCACGTGCTCAAGGTCTGGATGCACAACAACAAGCACACCCTCGGTAAAAAAACCCTAGCTAGATCTCTCTCTCCCCCTCCTCCCTCCGGCTAGGGTTTGGAAAATTAGGGTTAGGGTTTGGGAATTTAGATATCATTGGTGTTTTTTTTTTCCAGTACACTCTTGAAGAATTACTGAAAAGGAAAAAAAAGGGTGGTAGCTAGCTAGGTTTCTTCTCTTCTTTTCTATTTCTAACTTTCTATTTCTGGTCATTGTTCTTCGTGTTGTTGTTGTTGTCGTCGTCGTTCACTATGGGTTGTCAGCTTAGGTTTTTCAGTACATTGTATGTATTCTCTCTTTATGTGGAGTTTAGAAACGTGGCTTCCATGCAAATGCTTTCGATCTCTTCTCTGTGCGTTGAAGTCTCTCAACTAGCTCAGCTAAGCTAGCTGCATTCACACTCTAGCTTGCTGAGGAAGAGGAGAGTTTCTAGTGTGGCTTGTTTTTTATTTTTTTATTTATTTTGTCTTTCAGTTCATAAATTCTTTTGGTTGCTTACTATATGAAGCCAATATAAATGTATGATGGATATTGTTAGCTATAGCGAGAGAGAGAGAGAATGTGTTCATGGATTCATGGGAGGAGAATTGAATGAAGGGACACATAAATTCCCCCCATTAATCCTTTATTCTTTCTTTTCTCACTCTCCCTCTAGCTTAGCTTTTGCCATAAATGGTCACAAGTTCTTCGAGGTTTTGGCATTACATTCATTCTTTGAGCTCTTTCCATCCATCCAAGTCTTCCTTGCTGCTGCATTAATTATTTCTACTGGCCAGCAAGTTGGTGCAGCTCCTTGCTTGCGCCATTAATATGTCCACATGATCAGTGCTGTTCGTGAAGAAGAAGATCATCACGTTGATCGTTTGGTTGACTCCAAGGCTCGCTCACGAGCAAGTCATGCCAGCCACCACCACCACCACCAACGTGCATTCTTAGTTGAACCTATCACCGGTGAGTGGTAGTGGACCACTTCGTCGAACTGGTTACAAACTGGGGCCCACATGTAGCTGTTGAATGGCTAATGGGCTGATGGATCCGAGGCGCTGATAATGAAGATGGCCAGAGAAAAAGTACCAACAGGACCCCTCTCTCTCTCCATCTCCATTGACACCCGGACGTGGGCCTCCACCAGCAAAAGTGCTCTCCCGGTCCAGGAGAGGGTCACTTTTTCGGGTGTCGTTAGATTATCGATCAGAAAGAAAGAAAGAAAAAAAAAAGTATTTTTGGGTTCTTTCTGTCTTGTTTTCTTTTCTCACACGCACTCTCGCTTCTTGCCTATGTTGTGTGCCGGGGAAACTTGTGTGGCGAGGCCCTAAATTCTTAAAGTTATGACAAATCAAAGGTTGTCTTGCTTAAAGTGGTTTGTGTGCGCGCGCGCGCTACAAAAGGTGAGGTGGGGGTGTGGAGGGAGACTATGCCTCATTGAGCTATGTCCCCTTTGAGGAGGAAGCTCAACACATGAGATCAAATGCTTCACTTATTGGTGGTCGTGGGCCATGACAAAACCTCAGCCTGTGTACCACACCTGGCCCACCTGTCATAGAGGCACCGGACGACCGAATAAAGTATTACGTATTTTTAGGGTTCGTCTGATTGCAAGGTGGAAAATAATCTAGAGAAGAAATTAATTCCACAGAATTATTTTACTAGTAAATTTATTTTTGTAGAATTTAAAAAAATTACGATGGAAAAACTAAGTTTGGTGTTTGATTGTCATTATTTTCCACGAAAAATAGTTATTCTCTGTAGGTCGGATCTGTTTTATTTTCCACTATTTTAAAAGAAAATATGGATGTTTTTTGGAAAATAATTCCACGGAAGGATATATAATTTATAGAGTAATCAAATCCATTTCTAGTAGTCTACAAAATTAAACTAGATAGCTTTGCAATTTAGAATTTTCATGCTTCTCGTCCAAGGTTTCCAATTTATATTGCAGTATATATATCAGATACTTTATAATTAATTATATATTTGTAGTTTGTACAATCTAACATTTTACAAATATCGATCACTTCTCCTGTGTAATTATGTCTTATTTCCAGCCTTCTACTGGTCTTAGTACTCTTTATCAGTTCACTTTTAACTACATTTTTCTTGCCAATGGCAAATGAGCAATGGTTATTTTCCGCTTTGTATTAACAGAGGCCAGTTGATGGTACTATTGCCATATTCTTGGATGATCAGATAAATATCCAAAATACTTTAATACATAAATGTGTCCAAAACCAAATAGCACCAAAATACATAAAATACAAACTCCCACTATGTTGCCATATTCTTAATTAACACCCATATGAGCAGTATGCTCATGAAAGACCCTGGGTGATAATGCTTTTGTGAGCGGATCCGCTAACATAGAGTTTGTCCTAATGTGCTATATGAACACTATAACTATTCTGAATTCTTTCCTTCACAAATAGAAACTTTATGTCAATATCCTTTGACTTATACAAATTTCTGTTGTTATTGGAATACAGTACTGCTGGTTTATTGTCACACCATAATTTTATGTGGTCTTTCAACACCGTACTGTAGACGCAGCCTTGTGACAATTTCGCAATCATATTTCCTGAATAGATACCCCACAGCATGTTATAAACCTTGCTTTCATGGTGGAAGAAATTATGAGTGCATGTTTGACACTCATCCAAAATATATCTACATTAGTCAGCATAACCTGATGTGGATCTCCTGCTATGTTAGCATCCAACAAAATCGAAGTCGGAATACCTTATGATCTCCAGAATTATTCCATCTCCTACAAAGAGCATATAATTTCTTGTTCTCTATTAATTACTTAAGTAGTTTGGCTGCTACCCAATGATCCATCCATATATGCTTAAATATCTGCCTAACATCCGAATTATGTACGCAATATCCTGACGAGTACATACTTGTGCATACATTAGACTCCCTATAACTGATCATGAAGGAAAAATCTATTGTATTTTCTTAATTTTAAGGCTAACCTTAGGGCACTGATTGAGACTGAACTTGTCTCCTTTAGCGACTGGGATGTCACCTGGTTTGTATTCCTGCATGCCAAATCTTTTAAGCACTTTATCGATATAGCTCTTTTGTGATAATCCAAGAATACCTCGAGAACGATCTCGGTGTATTTGAATTCCTAATACAAAAGAGGCGTCACCAAGATCTTTCATCTAAAGTTATTTGATAGAAGTTTCTTAGTGTCATGCAATATGCCTATATCATTTGTGGCAAGCAGTATGTCATCAACATACAAAACCAAAAAAAAAATACTCCCACTAAATTTGTGATACACACAATCTTCAACAACGTTAACCTCAAAATCAAACGAGGTAACAACTTGGTGAAATTTATAGTACCACTGACGAGAAGCTTGCTTGAGTTCATAAATGAATTTTGTCAATTTATAAGTCATATTATTTGGATCTTTCGACATAGTTTTCTGGATGCACCATATAAATAGTTTCGTCAATGTTACCATTGAAAAACACCGTTTTGACATCCATTTGATGTAACTCAAGATCAAAATGTGCAACATTTGCTATGATTGTTTTAAAGGAGTTTTTCAAAGATACCGAAGAGAAAAACTCTTTAAAATCAATCCCAAAATTTTGAGTAAAGTCACTAGTTACAAGACATACTTTATACCTCTCCACATGATCCTTCGAATCCTTCTTGGTTCTAAATGTCCATTTGCAACCAATGGTGTCACTCCCCGATCCCGATATACGTAATCTTCATGAATTCTGTAGACGGTATCCGTATTTAGCATGTGTATTTTCTGTATGTTATTTATTAAAGGTTGCATGAAGCTCTTAGGCTTGTGATTAGTGGAGTGGATAGAGATTAGAGATTAGGGATTTGGGTTTCCATTAACCAACCCTATTTATAATCTCTTCCTCATTCTCTCTCCTCATTCACTCCTCCATTTATTTTTCTCAACCACCACTCCACAGGCAAGTACAACTTGCTTAAAAGTGAAAATTAGTGTATTTTTCTTTCTTGATTTTTACTCGATTTTATTTGTCTATATTGTTCATCTCTTCATTCTCTACAAGTTTAGTTCTTAAAATCTTTGATTTTAATGGCAAGATTTGTGTAGATCTAAGTTCCTAAAATCTAAGGTTTCGTGGGTTTTCATGGTTTTGATCTATCAAACTTGGTTATTTTCGAAAACCAAGTCCTATGTTGTAGGAATTTTGATTCTACACAGTTTTGACCTTTGTAAAGTTAGATTTCGACTTGTTTGGAGGAAGTTATGGCCGAAGCAACATTTGGGTTCTCCGTGGTTCGCCTACGCAGGCTCTGGCAGGGAAGATGAGCAGTTCCCAGCCGCAGGAGCAAAGCAGCCGCATGAGCATTGCAGCCGTATGTGCAATTCTCAGCCGCATGTGCGTCTGAGCCGCATAGCGTTGGGCAGTTTCGGCCGCATGGCACTTCGCAGTCGCATAAGAAAGGTAGCCACATAAATATTTGAGCCGCAGAAGTCTACTTTAGAACGCAGCCGCATGGACTTAGTTCTTCTCCAGCCGCATGGACTTTGTTCTTCTCCAGCCGCATGAGATCTTACCCTCCATCCGTATGCGCCTTGACCTTTTTCCAGCCGCATGGCGCTGGCAGTTCCAGCCGCATAGGCCCAGCGACTCTCTAGCCGCATGGGACGTAGCTCCCTGAGCCGCATGCGCCCCTTTCTTTCGGGCCACATATACATGACTTTTTACAGCCGCATGTGCCGACATTTTTCCAGCCGCATGAGTCGTGGCCGCATGTTCCCTTGTGTATTAGTCTTCATTTCTAGTCTGACTACCTATGTGAAGACTGGATGATCCTATGTGTGTACAACGGTACAACCTATGTGAGCACCGAGGTGCTATCCTACGCGCTAAGTGTTCCTTCGTGATACCTGCCAGTACTCCCAAGAGTCAAGCATTTACATAGTAATGGTCGTTGGCAATGACGTCGTATGTGTTGTGTGTTGCATTACACCAAGAAGGGGAAAAATATACGTACAAATACTTGAGCCAGTACGGATCCCTTCTTGGAGTACTCGTACGATGTACGACATCTAAGGGAGTCAACATATGACCACGATATGTGAACTCTGAGGATAACCTAGGGATTAACTAGGCAACTAACTTAGTAGATGCATTAGGTGGGAAGAATTCCGAAATCGTGCCATACTAGCCACCCCAGGTCCCGTCCTGACGTGCCGGGTTGGCCGCCACGGATATGGTTTCATTCGCCTATAGCGAATAGCTATATCCGACTCCTACGAGCTATGTGTTAAATGTCTTAGCGCGGTAGCCCTTCGGGGGACTGGTGCATCATCAAAGTGTTATAAGTCTTATGGTTTGGCTAGCCCTGCTGGGTTGACACGATCTGAGGATTCCTTTTAATCAGTATAACGGGGATAACTCCGCCAAATATAGAAAGCCGCAGGAATGAATGACCGCTTGAAAAACGACTTGACTGTGCTTGGGCCTTCCGCTAGTAGCCGAGGGACACGGACTGTCATGGTGCGTGGTCCAACCCATGTCCTTGTTTGGTTGTTGGGTTGGTCTATCGTGCTAGGACAGGCTGTGGACCAAGGTTACGATCGGAAGTTTACTATTATTTTATGACTGGGTTTTATCTTACTCTTTTGTGCTCCCTTGTGGTACTTGCTATTTCGGGGCTGATCCGGCTGGTTTTGTTTGGCCAGATCGCGTAGCAGAGCCTGAGGATCCGACTTTCTTCCCTGACGTCAATGGTGCATACTAGGAGCATGACTGGCGGAGGACTCGAGTGGGTTTCTT
This sequence comes from Iris pallida, assembly GCA_029216955.1. Taxonomy (NCBI): domain Eukaryota; kingdom Viridiplantae; phylum Streptophyta; class Magnoliopsida; order Asparagales; family Iridaceae; genus Iris; species Iris pallida. The sequence continues at coordinate 20,198,399 of JANAVB010031417.1, read as the reverse complement.
CTCCACCACTCTTGTATCTTTATTTATGTCCTGGCGTTTAGCCACCGGCACCTGTTTAGCCGGCTAATCTAGACATTTTGTCCTTTGCACAATTGTAATTAAATCAGACTGCAGCTGAATACAATTATGTATCTTTGACTCTCTGGGCTAGCTACCTTATAAAGATAGAACCCCATGACCATTTTGATGAAGCGTCAGGGACGCCTTACTGCTTTATCTTATATGTTCATTAATTGATATTTTTTTGCTTTGAATGATTGAGACGTAGATGTTCTGTGTGACCATAGGTGACTTGAATGTAGCATACACCCCCTTGTCTCTTGACAGCCACGATCGCCGTATGACGTTTTGTCATGCCCCAGAACCAGAATACTGGAGAGCGGGGGCAGACATAGCCAGCTACGTATAACGAAATGGAATCCACACCGCTATACGGTCACGACTGTCTAGATATGTGAGGGTTTCACTATAATCCATCAGTCTCTTAAGGTCATAGATAGCCTATTGCCTCAATCTCAACCAACTAATAATAGTTACAAGATATCAGACCACCAAATACACAATAGTAAGGCGTCACATACATTATATATTCGGAATGATCAGGAAGCTAGTCGTTACAAAATGTGAGGACTAGCAAGAGTTCAGTCATACATGATCAACCCCCGGGGCTTGTCAATCATGTTACAGCCCGTAGGCAGACAGTAAGTAAGTACAATCGAGCTAACACTTGCTCGTCGGCTAAACGCCTGAAAAAAATAATTTACAATATTACAGTGGGAGAACAAAAGAAACCCACTCGATGCCCTGGTTACGCCTGGTGACCACCATCGGGCTGAAAAGCAGGAAGATCCTTTGGTGCTGCTCCGGTATCTGGCCATACAAAACCAGCTGGGTCAGACCCCAGAAAGAGCAAGTGCCACAAAGGAGGCTTCACTTAAGAACTAAAGCCAACAAATCATTAGCATTCAATATGTAAGAAAACAACAATAAGTAACACAGATTGAGGTTTGTGCACTACCAATGCACTTATCCCAATCAGAGGAAATGATTAAGTAAAGCATCATGACATAAGATAACTGGAGAATCATGCTAAATAAAAATATAGCTGGACAATATATGAAGAGAAGACGAAGATACTATTCCGGAAGCCAGGTTACAATCCTTAAACCAAACAAGGACCGAGATTGTAACCCTTCACCTGAACAGAACATAGTCTCCTGATCATTTATTGCTAAAGGTGATAATCATTAAGGTGAAAAATGAGAGGGTACAATGATAAAAGTGACAATGAAGAGTACAATACGCTAGAGTGACAATAGAGTACAATCATTATAGTAACAATCTAGAGTGATAATCATTATAGTGACAATCTGGAGTGACAATCATTCAATCATTCTGGTACAATCTTGCAATCAATCACTTCTAGACAATACTACACTGGACTAGACTCCATCCATTCAATCACGGCCAATCATTGCCTACGACTTTCTACATTAACTAACTAGGATTATCACAATCCTAATTTACTAAAAAGATGCAATAAGATGTTCCAAGTAGTCACAGGCCCTGCAGCTATCCAGGTTATCAAGGCAATCATTATAGTGACAATTTAGAGAGTACAATACATTAGAGTGACAATAGAGTTCAATCATTTAAAGTGACAATCAAGAGTGCCCCACATGACAGTGGGCTGGAAATGTGCCCTACTCGTCGGCAGGCTACAAGTCCAAACATTTGCGGCCGGGATAACGGGATCGCCTGTAACTGGAGAACATCTCTTCATGTCTAGTGAATTATACTAGTCATTAATCTTAGTCCATTTCAGTAGTTACTCCTGACCGTGGTACTCAGGAGTCCCCTCCTAGACATGATGCAAGACAGGACTGGATTATTTGTACAAGCACAATCGCCCACGGTGTCCAGATTAATTATACATGTCATGTCATGTCAGGTAGCCGTCGCAACAGCTATTCGAGATAATCATGTCAGGTTATCATGCCAAGTGTACTTGTCAGGAGTGCGCCACGACGGCCACTATCAGGTCATGTCAGGTTACTCATGTTAGGAGTGCACCACTACGGGTCACTATCGTGTCAGGCTCAGTTATCCTTTCCAAACATATTACATAAATTCGTGATTATCAAGTTCAGGACAAAAGGCGTAAGGATATAAAATGGACGTTAAATATCTAATAAAATATCAATATACAGGGCTACGCTCAAGTCAGGCTACGCTCAAGTCAGGCTACGCTCAAGTCAAGCTACGCTCAGGTCAGGCTACGCTCAGGTCAAGCTACGCTCAGGTCAGGCTACGCTCAAGTCAAGCTACGCTCAGGTCAGGCTACGCTCAGGTCAAGCTACGCTCAGGTCAGGCTACGCTCAGGTCAAGCTACGCTCAGGTCAAGTACTCCATACGCCTCAAAAAGGCAGCGTATGAGGTCCATACGACTCCTTGTCACCCAAGTGAGCGTATGCAAGACATACGCTCCCAAAAGGCAGCGTATGGACTCCATACGACTCCTTGTCACCCAAGTGAGCGTATGCAAGACATACGCTCCCAAAAGGTAGCGTATGGACCGGACTGCGCTGCGCTAAAAAGCGCGCGCAGCTCAGTGGCGCAAGCTAAAAAGCTCGTGCACACTGCTCACTGTCTTCTCCAAATCAGCAAGAACTCCATGGGTTGAACCCAAAGCTTCAAAAGTCCATAACTTGGTCAAAATAAGTCCAAATCCAACTTTTCAAAGGTCAAAATTGGGTAGAATAAAATTCTCTACAACATAGAACCATAAAAACTTGAAAACAAAGAAGTTTGATAGATCAAAACCACCAAAAATCCAAAAATAACTAATTTCTAGATCTACAAAAATTAAAGCCTCAAAATGGAAAATGACAAGTTCTAATGTGTCTTAGAAACATGAGGAGAAGCTAATGGAACAATAAAAATGAGCTCTCTTGTGGAAGCAAGTTGCACTTGCCTAGACCTCTCTCTCCCTCTCTTGGTAGGTAAGGAAGTAATGGGGAAGAAGAAGATGAGTAATGAAGAGAGAGAAAGAGGAAATGACAATAAATATCAAAGGTGGTGGTAGGTAGGGGGTTCACCCCTATGGTTCATAATGAACCAAGACAAAACCAAGCCAAGCCGAACCAACCAAGGAATAAACCAAGCCCAAATAAACCAATAATCCATTAAAACCAATTAAACTATCAATGCCAATAAAACCAAGCCAATGCAAAATAAACCAAGATAACTAACCATGAATAAATAAAATATGGGTCCAAAACACGTATACGTACACTAAATACGTATCACGAATTTGGGACATTACACGTTTGAATACCTCATATGGAGTAGCTGGCCTACTCCGTCTCCGTATTTTGGTACTGGGGCGTGACAAGATTTTATTGGTGGCCCATGCAGGTCTAACTTTTCAGACTTGTGGGGTGTTACTATTATAGGAGTCTCAATCAAAACTTGTTCTATTTGAATCTCTTGATTCGATTTCTCTTTTCTCACCTTGATTGACCCCCTGAATTGTATCCTCGAATCTTCCTCGTCCTGACAATTAATATCATAAACTTTTCCATATAGGGGTGCTTCTTTCTCAGTAGCTGGCGAGGCCAACATGGAGGAACAACCAGTAGAGCATGGCTCGACGGGACAACAACCAGATGGAGTGCAATCTCCTGATCAGATCCGAGTGGAAGTGATATCAGAGCCGGTGGAACCGCAGGTTCTGGAAACTCCTGCACCTCCCATGGTGCCAGCAGCGACGCCAGTACCTGATGCTGCAGCACTCCTGGAGGTCATCCGGGGATTCTTGGCCACTCAGCAGCAACAAGTGGCAGCCCATCAGCAACCGCAGACCCGACAGCAGGAACAGAATGTGCTACTGAATCAGGGGTTGTAATTGGCCCTTGAGAGAAGTGTTAGGAATGATTCGGGAGCATCAGGAAGGTTTTGTCGACTTAACCCGAGATATTTTGACGGCACGGAGGACGCCATTACGGCGGATGCATGGCTTCAGGATACTGAGGCCATATTGACTGCAGCTAATGTTCCAGCAGAAGAGAAGGTTGATCAGGTCAGACTGATACTTCAGGATCTCGCCCGCGATTGGTGGGCGTCGGAAGAGGTTGGACTGAGGCGTCCTGTTCCCTGGGATATCTTCCGTACCAGATTCATGGCCAAGTACTTTGGCATGGTAGCACGGTATGAGCTTCAGCAGAGGTTTATCAGTCTCAAGCAGGCTGGGAGGACGGTGGATGGATATGCAGCAGAATTCTGCAGACTGAGTCGGTTTGTACCGACGATGGTAGCTACAGAGCCAGAGAAGGCAATGAGGTTCCAGCATGGACTTCATTTGGAGATTCTACAGCTAGTGGAAGGGCATGACTATCAGACTTTTGATGCCGTTCTAACGGCAGCCCGGAGGCATAAACTTACCCAACAAAGGCTGTTGACAAGGCATGGAGACCAGAAGAGGACTCATTCTCAGAGCAGGGGCGAAGGAGCAGTACAGCGAACATCGACGCCAGCGCCCGGCATCCGTATTCATGAGTCAGGAGCGCTGCGGAGGACGACAGTATCTGAGATATCAGCACCAGTTCGGCATCAGCAGCCGAGGAACCAGCAGCAGCGCCGGGGGGCGCCTATTGGATGTACTTACTGTGGTAAGGGAGGGCACACTAGAGATGTGTGTCGTTCAGCTAACGGGTTATGTATGAGGTGTGGCAGTCCAGACCATCGGATTGCCAATTGTCCTATGATGCAGAGGCCAAGAGGGCCAGTTCAACAGTTTTTGACATTGCCAGCTCCAGGGGCAGCACCGAGCAGAGGGCCAGCATTGGCTGTAAGGCCGCTAGCCCAGCGTCTACCCATGCAGGCTCAGATGTACCGCCAGACACAGAACCAGAAAGACCCGCAGAGGCCGCAGCGACAGCATGGTCGAGGAAGGCAGCAGGAGAAAGCTCAGCAAGGCCAGGGCCAGGCCTTCACATTATCACTGGAGGATGCGCTAGCTTCAGGGGACGTGGTTGCAGGTAATATTTCTGTTACCTCTTTTTCTGCAGTAGCATTGTTTGATTCAAGGGCTACCCACTCTTTTATATCTGCATGATTTACGACACGTATTGGATTAAAATTCGAGGCATTGCCAGAGATGATGAATATACTCACTGGTAATGGGCTCGTAGGAGTTAGCAGAGTATGCTTAGCGAGTCCAGTAATAGTGAGTGGGCGATTATTGCCCGCATCTTTGATTGAGTTCTCCATGGGTAACTTTGACGTTGTCCTAGGCATAGACTGGTTGAGAGACAGTCATGCGACAATAGATTGTCGGGGAGGTAAGGTAGTATTTAATGTACCTGGCGTAGAGGAGTTTATCTTTGTTCGATCATTGGAGGATCGACCCAAGGGCATCGTTGCAGAAGCATTGTCAGAGCAGGAGCAGATTCCCAGAGTAGTCAGAGAGTTTGCCGATGTGTTTCCAGATGAGCTTCCAGGTTTGCCACCAGTCAGAGAAGTAGAGTTTTGTATTGAGCTAAATCCTGGGACAGAGCCAAAGGTCGGTAGAGTTTACAGGATGTCGCAGTCAGAGTTGGACAAGTTGTACCAGCATGAAGAAGAATTGAAGGCGAAGCAGTTTATCAGAGACAGTAATTCGCCCTGGGCAGCACCGGTGATTTTGGTACCTAAGAAGGATGGATCGACGCGGATGTGCATTGATTACCGACAGTTGAATGCAGTGACAGTGAAGAACAAGTATCCGCTACCGCGGATTGATGATTTGTTTGATCAATTGAGTAAGGCTTGCATCTTCTCTAAGATTGATCTTCGGTCTGGATATTACCAAGTGAGGGTCCGGGAGCAGGACATACCTAAGACAGCCTTTAGATCGCGGTATGGGTATTATGAGTTTTTGGTGATGCCATTTGGACTGACTAATGTCCCAGCAGTATTCATGGATTTGATGAATCGCATCTTTCTATCCTATTTAGATAAGTTTGTAGTAGTGTTTATAGATGACATCCTTGTCTATTCCTGTAGTGAGGAGGAACATGAGAAACACCTTCGGATAGTTTTGCAGACATTGAGGGAGCATCAACTTTATGCGAAGCTTAGTAAATGTGAGTTCTGGTTGGATCATATTTCGTTCCTGGGACACATTATTTCTGGAGCAGGAGTGTCTGTAGATCCGAAGAAGGTTGAGGCAGTGGAGAATTGGCCAGTTCCGAAGACGGTAGCAGATGTACGTAGTTTCTTGGAAATAGCAGGTTACTACCGGAGATTCGTGGTAGACTTTGCCAGAATTTTGGCACCCTTGACGCGTTTGACGCGTAAGGACGTAGAGTTTGTTTGGTCGGCAGAGTGTCAGACATCATTTGAAGAGTTGAAGAAGAGATTAATCTCAGCCCCGATCTTGACACTTCCAGTAGGATCGGGAGGGTTTACAGTATATTGTGACGCATCCGGGAAGGGGCTTGGATGTGTATTGATGCAGCATGGTAAGGTGGTAGCATATGCATCTCGACAGCTTCGAGATCATGAGAAGAACTATCCAACTCACGACCTGGAATTAGCAGCAGTAGTATTCTCGCTTAAGTTATGGAGGCACTACTTATATGGGGATCGAGTAGAGATTTACACTGATCATAAGAGTTTAAAGTATGTGTTTACCCAGAGGGACCTGAACATGAGACAGAGAAGATGGTTGGAATTATTGAAAGACTTTGATATAAATCTTCAGTATCACCCAGGCAAGGCGAATGTGGTAGCAGATGCCTTGAGCAGGAGAGGTGGTGCATTCATTCTAACCACGTAGAGGCATATTTTAGAAAATCTTTAGGAAATGGGAATTGAAGTGATCTTGCCGCAAGATACGGGAGTTATGGCCAGTTTGCAGATTCAGTCCACTTTTGTAGAGAGGATCAGAGCAGCTCAGGCAGAGGATCCGCGAATCCAGAAGCTTCGATCGGAGTGTGAGTCAGGTCTCAGGAAGGAGTTAGTAATCCATGATGATGGTACACTTAGGTTCGGAAACCGTCTTTGTGTACCCGGTGGAGACCTTCGACACGAAGTTATGTCAGAAGCTCATAGTTCACCTTATTCTATTCATCCCGGAGGCACAAAGATGTACCAGGATATGAAGCAGCACTTTTGGTGGAATGGCATGAAGAGGGAGATAGCGAGATTCGTATCCTGATGTCTAGTGTGTCAGCAAGTGAAGGCAGAGCAGCAGAGACTAGCAGGATTGTTACAGCCGCTTCCCATTCCGGAGTGGAAATGGGAGCACATCACGATGGACTTTGTGACAGGTTTACCTAGATCTCCGACCGGCCGAAATACAGTTTGGGTAATCGTGGATCGGCTCACGAAGGTGGCATATTTCCTTCCTTTCAGAGTAGGGCAGTCTACTGAGCAGCTGGCAGAAATGTATATGAAGCAGATTATAAGGCAGCATGGTATTCCAGTTAGCATAGTATCAGATCGAGACACACGGTTCACCTCTCACTTTTGGCAAAGTTTGTACCAAAGCCTGGGCACCAAGTAGAGGTTCAGCACAGATTATCATCCGCAGACGGATGGACAATCGGAGAGAACCATTCAGACCTTGGAAGATATGCTACGGGCTTGTACCTTAGACTTTGGCGGAACTTGGGAACATCATCTTCATTTAGTAGAGTTCTCTTATAATAATAGTTATCAGGCAAGTATACAGATGGCGCCGTTTGAAACATTATATGGAAGGAAGTGCAGGTCCCCTTTGGCTTGGGACGATATGGACGAACGAAAATTGTTGGGACCAGAGATGATCACGCAGACCGTGGAAACAGTCAAGTTGATCAGAGAGCGGCTTCGAGTAGCGCAAGACAGGCACCGCCACTGGACAGATCAGCATCGAAGACCTCTAGAGTTTGGTGTCGGTGACCAAGTGTTTCTGCAAATTTCGCCGACTCGGGGTGTCATTAGATTTGGAACTCGAGGAAAGCTTAGTCCGAGATTCGTTGGTCCTTTTGAGATTCTCGCTTGGGTAGACGATGTTGCTTATCGGCTTGCCCTTCCTCCCTCGCTATCTGGCGTACATGATGTGTTTCATGTATTTCAGTTACGTGGGTACGTCCCGGATCCGAGTCATGTCCTCGACCATTCAGAGTTAGTCGTTGGTGCCGACCTAACTTACGAGGAACAACCCGTGTCTATTTTGGACCGGCGAGAGAAGGTGCTCAAGAACCAGACTATTAGCCTTGTCCGTGTCGCTTGGGGCCATCACTCTCCGGGAGAGTCGACCTGGGAGCGCGAGAACGAGATTAAATCTCGGTATCCGCACTTGTTCGACTCGAAAGGTATGTTTCTTCTCATGCCTTGGTAGATTTTGAAATGTATGATCAATGATTGCTAATGATAGGTTGCTTGCGTAGTTTGAAATTGTACCTTACTTGCCTGGATACCTCTATCTTTATCTTGGCTGAAATTTTGAGGACAAAATTTTTCTAAGGAGGATAGAGATGTCACTCCCCGATCCCGATATACGTAATCTTCATGAATTCTGTAGACGATATCCGTATTTAGCATGTGTATTTTCTGTATGTTATTATTAAAGGTTGCATGAAGCTCTTAGGCTTGTGATTAGTGGAGTGGATAGAGATTAGAGATTAGGGATTTGGGTTTCCATTAACCAACCCTATTTATAATCTCTTCCTCATTCTCTCTCCTCATTCACTCCTCCATTTATTTTCCTCAACCACCACTCAACAGGCAAGTAAAACTTGCTCAAAAGTGGAGATTAGTGTATTTTTCCTTTCTTGATTTTTACTCGATTTTATTTGTCTACATTGTTCATCTCTTCATTCTCTACAAGTTTAGTTCTTGAAATCTTTGATTTTAATGGCAAGATTTGTGTAGATCTAAGTTCCTAAAATCTAGGATTTCATGGGTTTTCATGGTTTTGATCTATCAAACTTTGCTATTTTCGAAAACCAACGGTCCTATGTTGTAGGAATTTTGATTCTACACAGTTTTGACCTTTGTAAAGTTAGATTTTGACTTGTTTGGAGGAAGTTATGGCCGAAGCAACATTTGGGTTCTCCGTGGTTCGCCTACGCAGGCTCTGGCAGGGAAGATGAGCAGTTCCCAGCCGCAGGAGCAAAGCAGCCGCATGAGCATTGCAGCCGCATGTGCAATTCTCAGCCGCATGAGCGTCTGAGCCGCATAGCGTGTCACGCCCCGACCCGGAATCACCCGAATCATCGTCCTCGCAGGGGGCGTGATGCCGCACGAGCCTGGAGTTGCGCTCGTGCAAGGCAAGATGACAAGTTCTCAAATGGTTATCCTTTGAGTTGATATTCACAACGAAAGGAAAACAGAGTATACGAAACAATTCTCTTTATTGATATTCGAAATCAGATTACAATGGCTTTCGATAGCCTAACAATATATGCCAGATTGGCTACAACACTCAGGTTCTCTCTTGCCCACAAAGGATTTCTCCGTTCCATACATCATGCCTTCTATATCTCGGCCGCATCAATCCAGCTGCGTAGTCCGAGCGTCAATGCGATAGCACGCTTCAATACGCTTCGGCATTCCAAGCCTTAACACGTTCAAGCAACGCTTCGCCGTGAGCAATCCATTCCCTGCACCCTGCATGAAGCTGGTGGGGGATCAGTACGTTCGTCCTCGCATGTACTGATATCAAAGATCATCTTTCCAAACCGACATTTTAATCTTTACGTTGAATCATGCAACTTAGCTTATGATCTTGCTATGTTCTCCTTAGGGTCAATTTCATGGCAACTTTAAAGCATTTATCATAGCATCATGTTATCATATTGAATAGACAAGCAAACAAGCAATCTCGTGTTTGATTCGTGGCTTACCAAGTCGACGCACTCGCCCTTGCGTCCCTTGCACTGACGCAAGGTGAATACGCCTCGATCCATCCCTGTCATGTTATAGTGCATCTCTAAGTAGGATCTATATGCGGGACGCATTCGCGCCTACACTTTCAACCCATCGTTCCTTAACTATATGAGGGCCGTTGGCGTATCCGCGCCGGAATGGACTAAAGGAGTTCCTTTCTTTTCTCTCCTTCTTTTCTCACTATTTGGTTGGGCTGCGCGGCGTTTCACGGGTTGGGTTACAATCCCAAACAACCGAAACGTTCCCGCTGCATACCATCATTTGCGGCATTTCACATCTAGTTTTGATGTGCGCCTACAAAGATTATTTGAATCCCTCCGCGGCCAATCGGTTCCGGGGCGCATCCGGTAACTATCCGATTGGGGGAAACACCCGTGCACGGGCGGTATCACATTTTATCTCGAGCCCATTCCAATCGACCATGCAACGCCCTATCATTCAAGTATCAATTTCAAACAACCAAACATAGTCTTGAGTCCGAGACTCAGACTTATCATCTCGCATCTCTTTCTTTAGCTTTCTGTGTTCTTACGTTTCTCACTTCGTTTCGATGATTCAATGGCATCGTGCCTCAACTCAATGCTCGTCAACCGAACGACCCGAAGGTCTCGAACACCTTTCGAGGCAACATGTCATATCCGACAGTTCCGCCACATTCATACCGCAACTGTATTCTCTCGCAACGAAGCCATCTTTTATTATCCCGTGCACGTAGGCACATTTCGACCGTACTTCCAATGTTCTACAACTTAGCATTCAATGTTCGGGGCTTGCGCGCTAGGGCGCTCGCCTATTGTCTTTCAATGTTCTAGCCGTCTAACTCGTGCATCAAAGGCACGGTATGGTTCGTGCACTAAGGCACTCGCCGATTACAGTTATCCCATGTTCTTACGGCTAGCGCTCCGAGACGCTCGCCTTTGCGATATCCAATGTTCCATAGCGACTCGTGCATAGGATGCACGTATCATTTCAATTGTTCTAACTTAGTGTTCGACTCACACTATGATTTTATCTCCGATCGGCCACGCCCGTGGCGTCGATAGGTTAACTTTTAGCATACAAATGATATATTTGACTTATCGAATGAAGGAGTAAAAAGAAGTCAATCCTCCCACCTTGAGTCGATACGCCTTCGTCGTTTTGCCGAGCCGATGCGGCTCGATTTCATAACTTGTTTGCACGACCACTCTCCTGACTTAGCCATTCGAGCACTTCGTGCTTCATTGAGTTATACGTCCAATTTGCCTTAGCGTGCCCAAGTCTCGGCCCGTCGCAAGGCGACGATTTGATTTCGCGGACCCCTTACTAAGTATTGCAAAAGATCGACCTCTAATATTATCCCGTCAAAGTATCACCTGCACACGAAACCAACTAAAATCAATACTTGCTTCGATTCGGACTTGCGCCTTGGTCGATTCGATTTCTTAGAATCTTCGAGCCGATTCAATGCACTCATCCTTCGGGGCAACGCGGCGCTTCGCATCGATTCACTCGATGCATTCTTAGGGACAAGGCAACTCTTCGCATCGACATAGTCCGATGCATTACTCGGGTCGACGTAACTCTTCGCATCGACTTAGTTCGATGCGTTGCTCGGGACAACTTAGCTCTCGTATCGTTTTGCATCGATACATTCTTTCGGTCCACGCGACTCGTTGAGTCAACGCTTCAGCGTAATGCGCCGTACGGAGCGGGGCATTACATAGCGTTGGGCAGTTTCGGCCGTATGGCACTTCGCAGCCGCATAAGAAAGGTAGCCACATAAGTATTTGAGCCGCAGAAGTCTACTTTAGAATGCAGCCGCATGGACTTAGTTCTTCTCCAGCCGTATGGACTTTGTTCTTCTCCAGCCGCATGAGATCTCACCCTCCATCCGCATGCGCCTTGACCTTTTTCCAGCTGCATGGCGCTAACAGTTCCAGCCGCATAGGCCCAGCGACTCTCTAGCCGCATGGGACATAGCTCCCTGAGCCGCATGCACCCCTTTCTTTTGGGCCACATATGCATGAGTTTTTCCAGCCGCATGTGCCGACATTTTTCCAGCCGCATGAGTCATGGCCGCATGTTCCCTTGTGTATTAGTCTTCATTTCTAGTCTGACTACCTATATGAAGGCTGGATGATCCTATGTGTGTACAACGGTACAACCTATGTGAGCACCAAGGTGCTATCCTACGCGCTAAGTGTTCCTTCGTGATACCTGCCAGTACTCCCAAGAGTCCAGCATTTACATAGTAATGGTCGTTGGCAATGACGTGGTATGTGTTGTGTGTTGCATTACACCAAGAAGGAGAAAAACATACGTATGAATCCTTGAGCCATTACGGATCCCTTCTTGGAGTACTCGTACGATTTACGACATCTAAGGGAGTCAACATGTGACCACGACATGTGAACTCTGAGGATAACCTAGGGATTAACTAGGCAACTAACTTAGTAGATGCATTGGGTGGGAAGAATCCCGAGATCGTGCCATACTAGCCACCCCAGGTCCCGTCCTGACGTGCCGGGTTGGCCGCCATGGATATGGTTTCATTCGTCTATAGCGAATAGCTATATCTGACTCCTACGAGCTATGTGTTAAATGTCTTAGCGTGGTAGCCCTTCGGGGGACTGGTGCATCATCAAAGTGTTATAAGTCTTATGGTCTGGCTAGCCCTGCTGGGTTGACACGATCTGAGGATTCCTTTTAATCAGTATAACGGGGATAACTCCGCCAAATATAGAAAGCCGCAGGAATGAATGACCACTTGAAAAACGACTTGACTGTGCTTGGGCCTTCCGCTAGTAGCCGAGGGACACGGACTGTCATGGTGCGTGGTCCAACCCATGTCCTTGTTTGGTTGTTGGGTTGGTCTATCGTGCTAGGACAGGCTGTGGACCAAGGTTACGACCGAAAGTTTACTATTATTTTATGACTGGGTTTTATCTCACTCTTTTGTGCTCCCTTGTGGTACTTGCTATTTCGGGGCTGATCCGGCTGGTTTTGTTTGGCCAGATCGCGTAGCAGAGCCTGAGGATCCGACTTTCTTCCCTGACGTCAATGGTGCATACTAGGAGCATGACTGGCGGGGGACTCGAGTAGGTTTCTTCTCCACCACTCTTGTATCTTTATTTATGTCCTGGCGTTTAGCCACCGGCACCTGTTTAGCCGACTAATCTAGACATTTTATCTTTTGCACAATTGTAATTAAATCAGACTGCAGCTGAATACAATTATGTATCTTTGACTCTCTGGACTAGCTACCTTATAAAGCTAGAACCCCATGACCATTTTGATGAAGCGTCAGGGACGCCTTACTGCTTTATCTTATATGTTCATTAATTGATGTTTTCTTACTTTGAATGATTGAGACGTAGATGTTCTGTGTGACCATAGGTGACTTGAATGTAGCATACACCCCTTGTCTCTTGACAGCCACGATCGCCGTATGACGTTTGAATACCTCATATGGAGTAGCTGGCCTAGTCCGTCTCCGTATTTTGGTACTGGGGCGTGACAAATGGATTTCATACCTTTTGGTAATGGGATAATTTCTTAAACTTTATTGTCTTGCATGAACTTATACTCCTTATTTATTGTATCAATCTACTTTGAGAACTGAAACTTTCCATGGCCTGACGGAAGTTGATTAGATCATCTTCCAGTATCCACAGTCTTCCTCACGTTCCTAGAGAAATATGATAATATTATCCGAAATTATATTTCTCCTTTCTCTGGTGGACCATCTTAATATTACTGGTTCTAGAGGTTGTTGAGTTTGTTCCTTAGAAATAATTACCTTATCTTGAATGGGGTGCCGCTACATTGTCGTTGTTAAGGTATCTCAACAACGACTTATAGAGGTAATTTGACATTGTCTTATTGAGACTCCGAATTCACTTCTTGATCATGACATGTATAGAATCATGCACATCGTCAAAAGTGATAGTTGGAATCGTAATTGATTCCTTCTCAAAGACAATGATCCTGACTTTATTTTTTCCCCTAAACTCAACATCCTCAAAAATTATATTACACTTCTCGTCTCAAAAAAAATTTTCTTAGTATGGGACCGTATAATTATTAACCCTTTGATTTGTAGCATAACTAATAAAGTAGCTGCTTATAATTTAACTTTGGTCTGTCTTCCCATTACACATTCAATATAAACATTAAAGTCTATAAAGTCAGTGGAAGCCAAATCTCATCAGACACAAATCGTTCAACTCTATTTCTAGAGAAGTGACATAATGCTTATGTCATAATAAGGCTAAAAAAAATATATTGTTAATTTTGCGTTTAGTACCACATAACTTCACTTGCAAGGTTTCATTATAAAATGCAATAGTTTCAACTGAATATAGGTTATCATAAACCTTAAGGGAACCGTTACCAATAATATTTAAATTTAAAAATAGACTAAACTTATTGTTTCCAAATGAACAACGATAATTAGATTTGTCCATTAAGGAAACTGAAACTGAATTTCGTCTAAAAGACGGAACAATAAAAGTGTCTATCAAATCCAAATAATAATCGGTTCCTAAAAATAACCTAAAATGTCATATTGCTTTTACTTCTACCGAATTGCCGTCACCCACATAGATGTATCTTTCACCATTAATTGACTTTCGGTAACTCAGGCAACCTTGCCTAGAACATTAATGTGGGTAGTCCCACCAGAATCTAACTACCATGAGTTTCTTGGTACTAAATCTAAATTAACCTCAGAACAGATCAAATTTAGAAATGTACTTTTCTTTATACGCCATGTGTGGTACTTTGTACATTTCTTTCTTATGTGTCATGTCTTATCACAAAAGAACAACCCTTAGTTTTACATTGTTGTTTCTTTTGATCTGGACTCTTAGCAGCTACTGTATTCATTTCTTTTTGTCCTTAAAGTTTATTCCATTAAACATGAAAATTAAAATCTTATTGGCAGATATTTTAACAACATTAACTGTAAAGAGAACAAAGCAACAAAAAAATAAACATGCTCTAACAAATAACCAAAGCGTAAAATATAGTCAAACAAATTCAAATAATGGTGAACCCCATCTCAAGATACCTGGTACATCATTAATATCAAGTCTTTGGACAGTGATATTAACTGCAAGTGGTATTCTTGGTGTAATGATCAAACGTTGACAATAAGTCATGTCAAAAAATAAGCCTATCTTTGGATCGGGTTATTATTCACATGTAAACCGTATAATTGTCACACATTTATCACCACAAGTATATGTGCAATTCGGCCAAGTATTAACCTTCCTTTGGGCCGGCTAATACTCGCATGAATTTACACACACAAACATCTAACATCCCTCATATACTATCTACGCAAGAGAGGTCACTTTGACGACATCTTGTTTCAATGGGTCTATATAGAATATTAGACGACTATTGCTAGTCACAAAAGGCACCAAATTTTTTTTTGAATGTTGACTAAATTTTACAAAACCGAATCATGTCCAAAACTTTATGTACATGCATAATTAAAATATTACAACTCAAATAAGATAATCATAATCATGTGAATCTCTTTACATGATTCAAACAACTATTCTTAATTTGACTAAACTGAGCATTGTCAACATAATAAAATTCATGTAATATTTTTACTGAAGATATGAACCAATAGATTGCTTCAAATAACCCATAAAGATTATATTAAAATAATCTGCTGAAGATATGTACGTCAATAGATTACATCAAATATATGACTTAGAACATAAATTTATTGGAAACTAAATTTATGCCAAACATAAAATTGTCTATAATTGATTCCAATTTGTCCTCCAATGATCAACTTAGATTGGAAAACACTCTAAATTGAGTAACACCAAATATCTATCAGCATGAGTAATTGGAATCTAACTGACATTCAATATTATCATATGTCCAGCAATAAGCATATTCATGCATATTTAATATAATGGAGAATTTCTACGGTCATTATCACATGCGTCCATATCTAATATTTAAGCATGAACTGAGAGATCATTACTGTACATAAATTATAAATTCTATCAAAAAATTTTTAATATGGCGATCAAATCAACGAAGGATTTACAGCAAATCAATGTACTTGTAAGCAATGGAGAACCATGTATGCAAAAAATAAAATAAATAAATTATGATGTGCAAACATGTTGGAACAGTTGTTTATGTACGAAAACAACTCAGAAGTAGAAGACAAGATCCCAATAGTTGTTCTCTTTATTTAGCCATCTAGTACAACACTAATGAAATATATAAATTATATTCCACCATAAATTATAACCCACCATGTGTAGTACTGCCAACAATTTTGATCAAACAACACAAACATAAGTGCCATCCTAGTCCATTAATTATGGATGTATCGTTTGGATACATGTCCAGCATGATCTGGCCGGAACAAAATTTTATTCGTGTATCAAGAAATCAGTTATTGAGAAACTGTAGATCTAATATTCGTGTATTATAAATATTATTTTGTGAACCATTGGAACCCTAAATTAAAATTAGAATGAAGGATCTATGATTTCTGAATAATAACAAAAAATTGATTCTGAAACTTCAACCTCATAAATCAAATATGAAGGCTTTGATACCACTTGTTAGAAATTTTATTGTGCCATGTCGATTCATGAGATGAAAAACATAAAATAAATTGCGGAAGCGTACCTGAATCCATTGCTAGACTTGATGGATCTTGAAGTGAACGTCTCTTTATTGGGTTCGATCTTCCAACTTGCTACGACCCTTAATGACAAAGAAGAATCCGAATCCTTTGTCCCTCTCTTTCTGTTGATGGGGATGCAGAAGAGAAAAAGTGAAAACCTCTCTTTTGGTGGCCGTATAAGTTGGGGACCATAACCCTAATGAACACATATATTTATATGTTTTGACATTTCTAATTTGGCCCCTCATCAAATTAGAATTATCTCCGGTATCTACACATTAATTCCATGACAATTATACCCTTAAGCCAATTTTCAAATAGACCACTTTAATTTGGCTTAATTATTTAGATAGTCCAAACACAATTAATTTTACATGTGTGGCCCCTTAATTATTGAATTATTCCAACAACATGTACTAATTGAGGTATAATAGGATCGATGGTTCAATTTAGGGGTGGAGATTTACACTAATTTCGTCTCCCATTATATTGAAATGAGCTAAGAACTGAATCTGACAACCTCAAGTATGCTATTTAATATACTGAAAATAAACCAAGGAAAAATAAATGCCTCAGGGTTGCCATGAAAAAAATGAATACAGTATCATGATCTTCCATGAAATCAACATTTTATTTTTTTCAAACATGAAAAAAAAAATGATATAAATTTCGTGCAAGATCATGATACACTCCGTATTTGTTTTGGCATTTTTTTTAAAGAGGATTGTCTTAGCATTCTTTCTTTTTGTAATTATATTTTTTCAGTTATATATTTTTTCGTAAAATTTTAACAACAAATTGGACATCGATCTATGTAGTATTATATTTCTAACGAAATTAAAAAAAACTTATTGTACACGCAACACATGTATCCCGACCACTAGCGTATAATCAAATTAGTCTCGTACAAGTCTTTGTTTCCAAATTAAATGAAGGTTGATAGTGTTAGAGTAACATTAGTAGATATGCTCAAAATTTCATCTTTGAGGTCCAAAATTTTGAAATAATGGTAAATGTAGAATGAGCACGAGTTTGTATGAAAATGGTAGAAATGATAAAATTAGCTTTGATCCTAAATATTATGTGGTCCAAAATTAATATACGAAAAAATAATGTAAATAAATCTAGAATTGGACTACTAGTTGTGACTTACTATTTTACAAAATGATTTTTCTACATTCTGAATCTAAAAATTTTCAAGCCCAACCTATAGCTTTTGTGGGTGGGTGGATTGGATCTTAAATATAGAAATTAAAACCTAGGATGGATTTTACTATTCTACAAATGATCCTACGTTCTAAATTTACAATTTAGAAATTTCAATGGGCTTACTAATGATGCTCTTATAGACCCTACTACTACCATTACTAAAATTCTAAAGTTGTATGAATAGTTGAGCATTAGATATTTATATTATTCAATACAATAAGTACTGCACATTGAAGACCCACTTCGGACAAAAACTGAGTGCACACAACATTATTATAACTTCTTTTTATCCGAATAGAGAACTGGATTTACACCAAAAAAATATATTTTTACAAAATTTACTTAAAATGTGCCCTTAATGATTCAAACTTCTTTTGCTCTGTTTGGTTTACTGTATATATATATATATATATATATATATATATATATATATATATATATATATATATATATATATATATATATATATGGGTTTGGATTGGAAGTTCTGCAGAAGTTTCGTCCGTCTCTCGACCGTTGGATCGAACGGACGTACGCGTGGGCCTCCTGATCCTCCTCCCCCACCCCCCCAATCCCCCCCCCCCCCCCCCCCCCCCCCCCCCCCCCCCCCCCCCTCCCCTCCCTCCGTGCACTGTTGGATCGAGCGGGCCGCATGGAACCCGTGCACATGTCCGGGGTTCCACAGACGAGGCTCCCGATCCGCTCCCATATATATATATATATATATATATATATATATATATATATATATATATATATATATATATATATATATATATAGAGAGAGAGAGAGAGAGAGAGAGGTTGACTAGATTCCACATCTTAATTCCACATCTTATGCTATCTTTGTGTGTGATATATAATGGTTTATATGTTCTATGATATGCACACAGAATTAACTATTTGCAAAACAAAACATAATAAACTCCGGTGGGCCATGGCTCAATTTTAGCTGAGGGATCATCTAAGTTGGAAATTAAATCTAACTAAACGTAAGAACACGCGGGAAGCATGTCGGCTTCTATAAGTATGTAGGGACGCGTTTTGGATTTGTTTGGTTGGTAACATTTAAGTTTTTATTATTGGGTTGGGCTTGGGCGGCTAGGTCATTGTTATTGGGTGGAGCAGACTTCAACTAGGACCGGACTTCGAAGGAGTGAAAACGTGCTTGGAGCAAACGGCCCATCTCGGCCCAAGGTCCGTTGCCCTGCAAATTTAATCGCAAACACAAGTGTCAGATACCAGATTGTACATGGAGTTCGGCTTGCATTGCTATCCAAAATTCGATTTTTAGGATATATAACTTCACATGTAGCCACTATGTTGCCACTATATATGAATGAACATTTGGTCGGTTCGGTTCGGTTCGGTTCAACCGAATCAAAATTTATGAAAACTGAGCTTAAACCCAATCCTTTATTTCAAAACCTAATTGAACTACAAATTTATAAAGTCGAACAGAACAAAACTAAAATGGTTCAGTTTTTGTTTTTTTATACTAGTTCAAAATAAAGGTTAATTTGATTTTGGCGGACCATTTGCATAATAGGATGGTATAAATTTTAGAGTAGTTTTTTGACAAAAATTTTTTACCGGTTGTATTTTACAACAGTATTTGACAGATGAAGTAACAAAAAATTAAAATATAATCAAATCAAATAAATACAATTATACAAATTTTAAATACAGTAATTCATATTCTATTATCAAAACTTATATAAGTCTTCTAGCTTTAGTGACCAGTAGGTGGAGACATAATGCATCTTAGCTGGGTGGGTTAGATCCTACAGAAAAAATGAACATTATTGCATATATTAATTTAGAATTTGTTTTTGTTTTTTTACCTAAATATGCTCGACCCTAGTTGCCACCTTATAAGCATTTTATACCATAAAAATGTTACCACCTAGAACTAATATATAAAAAAAAAATTGTTGTTGAGAGGTGTCCCAACGAGTTGTTCACAATATTTTAGATTGGGTTTTGGATTTCTTATCGTTGTTGTTGCTTATGTTTATTTTTGAAAATTAATTCTCAGAATTGTTTACTAATAAATATATTTTTTATATATCCGACGTTACGTATGTCTTTTGCTACTGCTTTCAACTTCCATCATTTTTATAAATGAAACTAATATTACGTCTCCGTGGTTCGATCGACTAATATTCTGTCACCCAGCTTACGCCTCTCTCCCTCTCTCTGGTAACCACAAAGGTTAATCGGGTTCAGCACTAATAATTTTTTGTCAAAAACAAATATTTTAAAAGCAGTTAGAAAATTGTTTCAAAATATTTCGTAAATCAATATCCCCATAAATATATAATTATCCGCTAATTAACAACTAATCCTCCTATGTAATTAAACTCGTCTTTCATACTTCCTCTTTTTTGTTGTGTCTATATTTTGTTGTCCGTCTTCATTCAATTTCTGACAACCAGACTCCTTCCTCCGGAAGGAAAAAAGAAAACCCTAATTCCAATGGCGAATCCCTATTATGGCTCCGGTCCTCTCCGAGCAAGGTGGTCTAATTTTACTCTTTAGCCCTCTCGATTTCCCTATATTGCTATTAACCCCTTCTCTCTCTTCCTCGAATTGCCAAAAAAAAAAAAAAAAAAATTTAGGCCGGTGGGGAATCCGGACGAGATCCAGCTGCGGATCGATCCGATGAACGCCGATTTGGACGAGGAGATCACCGGACTTAGCCGGAGGATCGGTCTGCTCAAAGGCGTCAGTCTTCTTTTCCTCTTTAGTCCCTCTTCTTCTTCTTCATTTATTGGATATATTTGCCATGGTTGTTTGCCTAATTGAACCCTACTTTTTCTTAATTTTGCACGTAATAATATGTAGCTTATCAATTTAGGTTTCCGACACTGATGGTGAATCCGTCAATAGTTTTGCAATCTATCCAGTACTATTGATGAATTGATCTGGGAAGCACGAGACACGCAGAAATAGGTGCAGTGTGTCGTGTCCTAGTCGTGTCACTGAATATAGAAATTGATCTAATATTATTGATGTAATAATCTCAACCAAGTTTTTGTCTTAGTGATAAAGATAGCAGCATTCAGACTCCTAAAAGAATTAGAGGAATTTGTAAACACGGGCATGCTTGGTTTGGTCTTTAACCCGAGCTACCAAGTAGTATTGGAGCTATGTTGCACGGATACAAACAAGGACACCAACTGGTACGAGCTAAGAAGCACGGACACTCCAAAATTCATGTTGTATCAGTGTCATGTTGGACACACTATCGGAGAAATCATGGACACTCTGAAAGACACTAGACACACCAAAATAGGTGTCGAATCTGTGTTACCGTGTTTGAAACGTGCCGTGTCGAATATGTGTCTGTGCAACATAGGATACGAGATATAAACAATTTAGATAGGTACAACAAGGAGTCATCTATGTTGCATGACTACATACGCGGATATAGGTGAGGACACAATATGGATGCAAACACTTTAGAAAAGGTTTAAGAGGAAGCTGACTTCGGTTGCGAGGAGGACGGTGGTGGTGGTTGGGGATGTTACCGTTAATGGATTTATTTAGGTTTGTTGGTTTGAGCATGAATGAGTTATTAAGTTCTTTAATATCCAAACACAAACTAAACCACATATATTTAGTCATGTTAATATGCATATTTACCGTGATATAGAATGTGTTGTTGCGTCTAAATTTTGGAGGGTTGGCGTATCAGACACGTGTCTATGTCAAAGTGTGACACACGTGTCTATGTCAAAGTGTGACGCACGTGTCTGTCTCCGTTACACACAATGTTGGAATAATTTGATTACCTCCCTCATCATAAATCTAGCTCTCGGCTAAAAATTGGTATTCGATTTGAGGTGTTGGGTTGTATACTAATAAGTTGAATATCTAACCTTCAACCTTCATGACAATTCTAGAGTTTTGGTGTAGTGATAAGGACTTTAACACACAAATTGTTGCCGGATACTAAATCTTTTTAGGTGGATTTGCATCACCAAAAAACCAAAACTGAACAAATATCAATTCAGAAGGTTATTCTTTGTCCTCTAATCCATATTAAGAGGATTTGTTGATCCTTGTTAATGTATTTCTAGAAGTCATTAAATTCAAAACTAATAAAAAGAAGAAAATCTTCTAGAATAACCGCGCAAAACTGCTCAGCAGAATTATATAAATTACCATAAAAGGAAATAAAAATTGTACCTCAGATTTGAGCAGCAGAAAGAATGGAAATCTACTTATCCTTGTTTGTGACAGGCTACACCTACTTACGAATATACAGCTCGGCAACTTTCCAAATTGGGGTCTAAAGCACCATTGTGACAAAGCGTTTTCTTACAGCTTGGTTTGTTTGAGTCGATCCATAGAGGCTGATGCAGTCAATTGATTTAATTCTACAACAAGTGAGATCAATTTCTCAACCCGCTTATCTTTCCATTCCACTTCATTTTGGAAGGAATGACAAATTTGCAGTTTGGAGGATATGCACTGGTGCATTGATTGAGAATGTGGGCAAATGTAAAAGTTCTGAAGAATAATGGTGTTATGGTTTTTTGTTTATGTTTTGTGTGCTCATATGTGCCCACTCGAACTATCGTTAAACCCTGTATAATGTGAGGAGATGATCCATGAAAAGACCTCAAAGACCTCTCTCTAGTTTTTCAGTATCTATCACACGAAGGGGACAGCGATCTGAATTGCTTGAGGTCTTCATTTAGATATGAATGAAAATTTATATAAAAAAAAAAAAATCTTTGCATGTATGGGTACTATTTTACCTTCTTGACTGGTATGGTATAAGTTGTCCATCTTTTGATGATTACAGGTAGCTCAGGAAATAGGGACAGAGGCAAAGTTCCAGAATGACCTCATAACTCAACTGGTAGGATTTAATCAAGCTTCTTTTATATGCTTGAAAATTTCTTATTGAATAAATCAGTGTGTTTTTTTGCTCTACTATAATGTTGGTAAGTTATTTATTTATTCTCCTAGATATTCATGTAATACAGTATTTGTCTTTGCTCAAACTGTACGTTAACCAGTTGTCTCTTATTACATGGACTATCTTTGGTTATTAGTTGCTTTGATTTTTCTTTTTGCTCTACTTCATAAGCTTTCGAACATTTTGCTCGAGTAATTGCAAGGTTATCTCCACTTTGCAGGTGTAGATTTATTAGTTATTTTTGGATTGCACCTGTTACTGGATGCTTATATATTGTACGCAAACTTTTGGTGAAATACAAAAAGTGGGAGTATTATGGCTAATCCCCCTTACCTTGAAGACCAATCAAATGAATAAATGTAATGCCAATCTATGTTGCATATGTTTACGGTATGATATGATACAGGCATGGTGACACGGACATAGCACCGATTTCCGTGTCTTACAATAGTGTATATTAGGTGTCTGTTTTGTGTCCAATGGTGATATGTATCCAACACACATGATATGATATACACCAATTTTCAAGTATCCCCTACTTTCTAGGTGCCGATGCCTTATCCATCTAGTAACCTTTTGTAGGCTTGATTAACGATACTAGGAACTAAGTCAAAATTGGCCCACTGACTCTTTCTCTTTTCTTTTCTATATTTCAGTGTGCTTAGCTTTTGGGAGTCATGGAGCCTAGGAAGACCTTTTCTTTTCT
The DNA here is from genome assembly GCA_029216955.1 of Iris pallida. Lineage (NCBI taxonomy): Eukaryota > Viridiplantae > Streptophyta > Magnoliopsida > Asparagales > Iridaceae > Iris > Iris pallida. Next base: position 20,174,981 of record JANAVB010031417.1, on the reverse strand, counting down.
AGATTGATATGTCAGGAAAAGGCGAGAACTAGTAGTTCTGAAGACCATGCCCCTATAAAGGAAGTTTTGATCACAAACTATGTCGCACTCTATGATCAATTTATTTATGGCCTTGTGGTCAAATGAACTATAATTTTCTCTTAAATGGCCTGATTACCTATTGTATGTGACCTTTAATAGTACCAAAACATTACTTGTTCTTTTGGATTTAGATTTTATACCAAGAGACCGGAAACTTGACGATGGAACTTAGAAAGGAGAGTAATTAATACTATATAAGGATAAAATGATAAAGAAAGGAAGATGGAACATAGAAAGATACAAGTGCTATGAGTGCTATGTGGCATAAGTTATCAATTTGTAATTTCTATCAAGAAGTAGAAAAAGAGATTCTAGGAGTTGCTAAAGGTAATGGTTGGACCAGTTGAGTTATGAAGATGGATGAGTGGCAGACCATTAAATGATACAACAAAATTTGAGTGTATCCGTGATAAGTTAGAGGTGGCGTCAATTGAGGACAAGGTGAAATAAAATAAACTTGAGTGATTTGGACATGCGCAATCCATTCAATAGATGCAAGGGTAAGGAGCAGCAAGATTAGTTAAAGGAGCCACTAGGAGTAGGTGTAGGCTTAAATGAACATACATTGGTTGAAATTGTAAAGAAGGATAGCCTGGATAGGATTATTGTTAGTGCTATTGAGGACATGGCCCTTAACAGAGAAGAATGAAAGAAAAAATTCTAACAGTCAACATGGGATAAAGCCTTTTTGTTCATGTTGTTTTGTGGATTTAGATTTTAGCACACTGCTATTAGCTCATTGTATAAGAGTTAATCTAAGTGTTACGTATTCAATTCATATTTTTGGTTCTCAAATGTAAAAGTTCATAAAATTACTCCACATGACGATGTGCAGTTAAAAACTGTTGAGCCATAAAGGAAACCTGGAGCTGTAAGGAGTAGTTTAGTGCAAATTTGAATATCCAGATGGATTTGTGAAATCAAGAGGAAGAAAACGAAGTTATGTTTATATCTGGTTAGGCATGTGAAGTATTGATAACAAGGTGATGAACTCAGCACACTAAACTTGGTAGTCCAATGTATTTTCCTCTTGTAAATGCTGTAATCTGCTGCCTTCTTACATTACCCTCATTTTTTTTTTCATTTGGTCTGAACTGTTTAGGCATAACTTTTAAGAGCAATATATGAATAGAAGTACTGGTGAATTTAACCGAGAATAGCTCTTCATTCCTTTGAGTTGGTTATCCCTATTTAACTGGCTCCACTTTCCACAAAATATCATTTCCTAACATAGAATTTATAAAACATAGAATTTATAGAAGATAGGATGAACATGGCAGACGGATGAACATGGAAGACTGCTTATGAGGTTACCTGTGATGGGGAATGTCACTGGTTCAACACCAGTAGTGGAGTATATCTAGACAAACTTCGCTCTGGCGGTGGTGGTGTAAAACTATAAATTACTACCTTCAAACAAAAAATTAGACTACAATAACAATACATTCGGAGCAAGGAACGGAAGTAGGAAGCTGAACTTTGTCAGTCTATTTATGGTAGCTGCAACCTTTCTATATGGAATTTATAAATTTTGTTTTAAAACCTTTCTGTTCCATTTAGCTCTCTGTGACTCTGAATTAGACCTGGGAATTGATGTGCATAATTCTCTCCTCTCCACTTGAAGATTTGAATCCAAATCTTGAAGGAGTATGTACATTTTGTTACTTGGATGTTCTTCTTCGACATTTCTAATGACCAGTGGTGGTTGAGCTCTAAATGCAACTGTAAGGCAAGTTCTCTTTAAATGGCATCTTCACAATCTAGTCAAGGTTATATAACTTATATTAAGTGGACAATCCCACGAGACTAATTTTATAGGTCAAGAAAAAACATCGACCCTCTGAAAGGGTATCATGTCGAGTTAGACAAGTATAAGACACAACTTGGAAAAGACACTGAAACTCCGAAATACTAGGACAAGTTACAAATTGGTTGATATTGGTATTTTGGTGTCTGTATCTTGTCCTATTTGTGCCGGCACGACATAAGCCAGAATACATGTGATTATCCATATAGAAGAAGTTGCAATACGTGTTTGCTGAAATTTTGTAATTGTTTCTTGTTTGTTAACTTTTAGATTGCTTTCGTAGACAAACAGCTGGCAGAGGCTTACCTTATTTGTTAGATTCTGGTGAAAACTTGTCTCGTACTTTTGGGCTACTACGCCATAGTGATTACTAGATACCTATCATGTTGGAAGGAAAGTTTAACAAACTGTAATAAGACCAGCCTTATTTTATGGATGGAATAGTTGGGCAATTAAAAAACATGGGCAGAAAGTGAAGTGTAGCCGAAATGAGAGTGCTAAGATGGATGAATGATAATACATTAAAGGATAAGAAATTAGTGTATTCATATTAAGTTGGAGGCAAGGCTCGAAATATCTGTATCTGACCCTTCTTGTGAGTATCACTATTGGTGGTTTCGACAATTGCAACAGTTTCGGATCGGAGAATCAGGTTCTTCGTTTTAGAAAGCCAAAAAAGATGAAATAATGAAGAGTCTTTTAATATATATATATATATATATATATATATATATATATATATATATATATATATATATAGTTTCTCGTTTGTTTTAAATGGAACAATATTCACTTGCAATAGATAATATTGTTTATTTATCTTTTTATTTATTTATACATAGTGCAACCACAATAAATAGTTTTGAATGAAATATTAATATGGATAAATGTTGTGAATGTATAGATATATAACTTCGACAAATTGTAATGGTTATAATTTATCAATAAGGAATCATATTGATATAGTGTAACATTGTCACTTTTCAAATAAAACTAAATCATTGTGTTGAGATTATTTATCCAATTTTCTATCTTTTCGTTCAATTTTCTCCGTGGAATAAGCTGGAAAAGAGATCCCGATGTCGGTATTGGTATCTGATCGGGACATGCCAAAATCATATATAATTACATGCCGTATCATATCGGTATCAGTTGATATTGCGGATTATGGTTAGGGGTTGTGCCAATTAAGAACAAGATAATAGAAAATCGTCTTAGATGGTTTAGCTATGTTCAACGCAAACCAATAGAAAATGGTTTTCTAAGCGGAGCCGAGTCGAGCTTGACGTGTTCAAGTTTGCTCATTTGTGGCCTGAAGTTATCGAAGTTCAAACTTAAAATTAGAGCAGATAACCACCGAGCCAAGCTCCCAGTTTGAGCTGAAAACTGTACTTAAGCTTGAATTTAATAGGCTTGCAAGCAGATAGGCTCCTCTCAAAAATAAAGTCCACTAGGATAACTCGAAGATAAAGTCCATCAGGCAGTGGGTTCGTCTTGTTTTTATCAACATTACCGATAGTTTCTTTTCAAGTCTGGATCTGATTCAGAAGGTCAGAGCTGAGCCTGCCTGTTCACAAGCTCATGAAAGCAACTTTAAATATTCAAGCTTAGCTACTTAATGAAGCTGAGCTTGAGCCAAGTCGATTTTTTATTGAGCTGGTCCAAGTTGAGCTCATGAGCAGCTTTTTCATAACAACTATAAATAATAATTAAGTCTGGAACAATGACTTGAGATATGCCATAATCAAGTTACACCCCCCCCCCCCCCTTCCCCCCCCCCCCCCCCCCCTCCGTCCGACTATGCATGGTTTTGGGTTTCATGGACTTTTTCTACAGTTTTAGTGGGGTTTTTTTTTTGGATTTTTTAAATTTTTGAACAACCTAGATCTTGGCGGCGGGCTAGGCTCTAGGCGGCTGGTGCCCGCCTGACTAGTGCCTAGCTCTTTTTACAACCTTGATCAAGTGTTATTAACATTAGTATGATTATTATTTATAGTGACTGTATATTTGTATGCACATATGTGTGTATACATTAATGTTTCTTGTTGCCATCTCCCAGTGACATAACTTTAATAATCTGATGTCTCCCCATGTTGCATTGGAGTCCAATGGCTTTGATTCATAGACGGCATCTAATATCGACCTTGATATTTTTTTAGCCTGTCTAATTGTTACCCAACCTTCACATGGTTCCTTAAATCTCTAGAAATGAACATCTCTCGGTTGTAGTAATAGTAATCGCACAATATACATCTGAGCATGCCAATCAAATTGTTGATATCTTCCATTAAAGAAAGAAACAAATAATAATCTTGCCAAAATATGCTGTTGTTTTGTATTAGTATTCTACTGCCTCAGACAAAGCAAAGCTTTGTACAGTGGTGTTCCAAAATCTATAGTATTGCTTCATCTTTGCCCGAGTATTCTACTGCCTCATCTTTGCCCGAGTATCTGTATTAGTATTCTACTGCATAATCTATAGTATTGCTTCATCTTTGTCATTCTTTGATGGATCGTCCTACATATCCTTGAAGCTGGTCTACAGTTCAGTTCAAAAAAAATCTGTTAAGAATGATAATTCATGTTTTTGGCTAAAGAACAGTCCACAATAATCTCGTGAACTGAATCATTGTGGACTGAGGCCCTCATTAGAAAGAGAGTAAGTACCTAAGCCTACTATTAGATTACTCGTAAGCGGTGCAATGGTCCTAGTTTGGATTTATTAATTAATACTTGTCATTACTGGATATCATGAGTTCTTTCTTTATGCTCACGAGACCTTGTGCCTCTCGTTCACATGAGCCTACATGAAGCATAGGCTTGTGCCCAGTGAACTGTACACATTAATTAGACATTTAATTCTCTTTTTAACTAGGCAAAACTTGTGAACACGGTAACTTGGCTTCTAGCTACTAGCTAATTATATTATTCTGACATTATTGTTTACCTCGTTCTGGTGCTTGACATCGTTCTGTTGTACTTTAAACAGCAAATGACACTTGTTAAAGCTCAGGCGGGGGTAAAGAACAACATGAGAAGAATGAGCAAGAGCATCATTCAGAACGGTTCCAACCACCTACTGCATGTCATCCTCTTCGCACTCTTTTGCTTCTTTGTGGTGTACTTCTGGTCCAAGTTCTCTAGAAGATGAAGGTGCACAATAATGCAAGATGCAATTCTAATTGGCTGGCTGTCTTTGAAAGTTCCACGTCTCCTCACCTTCTGATTTGTTTGTTACTGTTGGTTGCAGACTTTTACCAAAAAAAAAAAAGAAGGAAATTGTAGTTCAAATGCACATATAACATGAAACACATGGTGTTGCTCTTACTCTGATTAACTGTGTACAGTGGACCATTATTTTCTCTCCCCTTGGCACTTTACAAGCTTGATAGCCCTGTTGATTCCTGGAGCTCTATATTGCACTGTTGTTGGTATATGGAGCTTACTCTCATAGTCATATTACTGTCAGTCCGACGTCGTTATTTGTTATAGTCTCATCTATGTGCTATATTTTCTGTAATTTTATGACTATATAAAAATTAACTAGATTTTGCTTTGTACATCTTTGGACATTTGGATTCTTTGCAACCATAGGTTATCAAGCCCTGATGTTTAATAAAGGGACATGGATGCTCAAAAATATTTTATTACCAGGTAAATACTTTTTTTTCCTCATGAATACCAAACAAGAATGTTCTGAGTCTCTAGCTTCTCTCTTGCTCATCAATGTTGCTGTTTTCTAACATGTATATATATTTGTTACATAAATAATCTGATCCCTGGCCCTAGTTAGTTGCATGGGCAGGGACTAGGGCTGCCCTGTGCTTCTTCAGTGCTGTTCTGGGATGCCTGGCTCAGCTTGAGTTCCTTCACCTCTTTGAGGACGGAGGCCATCCATTTGGCGAAGTAGTCCTTGTCGTGGCCGACCTTACCGTCCTTGTAGAAGCTGAAGCAGTCGGCATTGTTGTCGTAGGGACATTTCTCGCCGTCTCGGTCCTGCCATTGCCCCTGGTGCCTCATCCCTGCCATACCAGCCTCCCATTGGTAGACGTGCTGTCCCACGCCGGCTAATTCCTGAAACCCTTTGGGGAAGAACTCCAGCACGCTGCTGTTTTTATCCATGAATAGCATGTTCGTCAGCTGCGCGCCGTGCGGTGTGGCTAATATGTCCGTCTCAGCCATCAGCTTTACCTGCAATGAGATGTGATAAGAAAGGTTGGTGCGTCAAGGTAGAGGGCTACAAAAATAAATTAAATCCTATGAGAAGTATTTGGGTGTCATCGTATATATTGATGAAAGATCAAATCTCAAAGACATAATCATTAGTGTCCCTCAAATCTTAGCACAGGTGTTGGGTTCGAACACCCTCGGACGGCTGGATGGATTGTATAGCCACGGCCCGACTGAAAAAAAAAGATATATATATATATATATATATATATATATATATATATATATATATATATATATATATATATATATTCTCTTCTTATTTATATTATTTATCTTCTTGGAAACAAAATATATATAAACTTTCATTATTAATTGGAAATTTAATCTGCTTTCAGGATGCGTTATTTTTATAAATATAGTACAACAACAAAATTTTCATCCCGCTGTTATGAAGCATATAGAATAATATGCGCTCACGAAGGTTTACTATATTAATCGATCTCTGTTGCTATTTGAGTAGGCATAGTTCCACGAGAGAGAGGAGAGAATACACGAGAACGTACTGACCTGGTCACAAAATGTCAAATTGTTCGTCCTCTCGATCCTCATCGCACAGCCCTCAACCTTCCGGCACTCTCCGCCGAAGATCTCGGCCACCTCGGTCTCGTTCTTGAACGCCCTCGCCCCGACTCGAAACAGCAACGTCAGCCGGATACTACTCCTCGGCCTCGTCGTCGTCGTCGTCGTCGTGATGTTACAGTGCTCCCTCGCCTTGCACCTCATCATGTCGTACACCTCCCCCTTCCTCTCCTGCGTCAGCCCCCCCTCGTTGTGCCTGCACACCACGGCCCTCTCGAAGCAGACGGGGCCGTCCCCGTAGCGGTCGAGCTGCTCGGCGCGGACCCCGTTGCCGATGGTGGCCTCGGCCAGGGTCCTGACCCAGTTGCCCATGCCGCTCCTCAGCTCCCCCCAGTGGAACAGCACCCACCTGTCGGGCCTGGCGCACCCGCTGCTCTCGGCCCACGCGACGAAGGGGATCAGGGACGATTGGCCGTGCCAGAGGTTGTCGTGGTCGTAGTAGGTGTCGGAGACGAAGGTGAGCCCCCCGAGGAGCGTCGCGTTGCGGGGGAGGGCGCCGGGGAACGCCAGCGCGTAGAGGTTGCTGCTGCCGTCGCTGCGGTTGCGCGCGGAGAGGCAGAGGAGCCTGTCCTTGGAGGCGGGGGAGGGGAGGAGGATGTGCGCCGGCTGGCCGGGGGTCCCCCAGTCGTCCTCGAGGGAGCTCATGAACCAGGTGTGGCCTGTGGAGGGGGAGCGGGCGAACCGGAGGTCCTTGAGGGGGAGGAACGTGACCGAGTCCCTGAGCTTGGATTGGAGTTCTTGCGTGATGCTTCCGAGCCCGAGGGAAGTGTAAGTGGGGTTGGAGAAGGGATGAGTTTGGGTGGAGTTGAGTTGGTAGAGGAGCAGGAGAGTGATGAGGAAGGAGGACAGGAAGAGGAGGGAGAGCTTGGGAGAGTGGAGGAAGGTGGAGGTTGGAGGAGGCGTCGTCATGGTGCAAGCGGAACGAAAAGTTTCGGGAAGGGGGAGAGAGAGAGAGAGAGAGAGAGGTGGTGTTACAATTGACATACAACTTATACAACTTCTAGGTAGATATCACGTATAGCAAAGGGTGCAACTCGGGCGGGTTGGGTCGGACTTGAGGTCTACCCGAGTCTAATCCGATAAATCATAAGCCTAGTCCGAGTCCAAGTCCGGTCCGACCTCGGGTTCAACATATGAAGACCAAGTCCGGAGGATCAAGTTTGGCTCGAGTTGAACTCTGTTGGGTCGGATCCATCGGATTTATCGGACTCTAATATACTAATTAAAATAATTTTATACAAAAATAATATTAAACACATAATCAAATAGCAATCAAGTCTTGATCGTTACAAATTACAAACTGAAATAAGATTTACGATAAAGAGTTGAAAAGTTTGGGTGAAGAAGTTTAGAATTTACACACACACATATATATATAAGTCGGATTTCGGATTCTTCGGGTAGTTCGACACATGAACCCGAGCCCAATCCGATTTATGACCGGGTTCAAATATTTGAACCCAAATCCGAGCCCAAACCCGAGTATCTTCAATCCTAACCCAACAAATTATCAGGTTTACCCGATCGGGCTCGGGTTTAGCCCGCCCGAGTTGCACCCCTACGTATAGCTTTGCTTTTGTTTTGAAATGTCCGGCTGTACTTTGTGCACACTATACTGCATACCATTTGGATTAGTGTATTTAATTTTCACATATACACCCACAACCCACATCTTTCCGTAATTCAATTTCGAGATAATTTGCATAGCCAAAAAGGTTATGTCTTTTTTCACTGACCACAAGAACCAACTTAGCTCAGTAATAATTTATACTATTATATAATATAAAAAAGTATAAATATTATTCATCATCTAATTTTTTATACCATCTCCCAACGTGCATTGTAGTTAACGTAACTAAGATTTTAATGGTTAATATTTAAAGTTATTTGATTTTTTTTCCAGGTATAATCTTTGGGGTGGAATGCCTTCTTTTTTTTTTTTTGTGTGTGACGACTATCTTTTAGTCGCATATATATACTGGTATAATCTTTGGGGTGGAATGCCTTAAGTTGTTTTAATAAAAATTATAATAATTATAACCGTCTTTATAAAATGTATGCTTTGATAATAATCTACAAAATATATACAAAGCATGTGCATATATATACTGGTATATTTTTTAAAAAAAAATATTTAGTTTTAGGGTCTCACATATACATGGATATTAGGATTTGGGTTTCGAAAATGACCAATGTTAGAATTTGGGGCTTAAAATTACTGTTCACGTAGACTAATAAACAGTGATGTTGAGATCCAAGTTTCAACATCGGTCAATTTCGAAATACAAACTCTTAGAATCTCATATATATAAATAATCCTAAAAATATATAAATGTACATACGTTCAAAGATACTCAGAACAACACCACCATCGTAGGTAAAGAAAAAGAAACTAAAATGTTGACAGTGATGTACATGTACTTGCAAAAAAAAAAAAAACAGGAAAAAGAGAGTAGGTTTGAGAGGGTATGTACATGCAAAAACTGTTAAAGGAGTTTGAGATTTTAAAGATGATTCTTGTGAATGTTGTTGGCTACCAATGGAAGTGATTGACTTGGGAAGGAGGTGGACATGTGAAGAATATTGGGATCTAAGCCAAATTGGCAATGAAGAAAACAAACTTGACTTCTCATCCAATATATTGATTGGAAGCAGATGATTTACTAATTAAGTATGATTTATACACACTTATTGACATGTAGGCCGCTAGTCGATTTCTTTCATTGATTAGTCTAGTCATTTGCTTTCCATTTCCCTAATATCTGATATCACAACTTGAAACACAAGTGCAACTCGATCGGGTCCGATCGGATAAACTCGTTAATGGATTGGATTATGATTGAAGATACTCGGATTCAAATTTGAGCTCGGGTTAAAATATTTGAACCCGATCAAAAATTGGATTTGGCTCGGATTCATATGCCGGATTACCCAAAGAACCCGAAACCCGACATTACATATAATTTATATATGTTTATACTACTTAGATAAAAAGTTTAAATCCCAACTTGTAACACCCATATTCTGAATATGTATTTTGTCAAGCTTGCATGTATTTCAGATCTGTATTTATTTTCTTGGATTTTGGCATGTACTTGTAATTGGCTTGACTTGCAGATTTTGGTTCTCGTAACTGGGTTTTACCTGGCTTGGTTTATTTTGTGGAGGAGAATTGGTTTGGTTTGGTTTGGTTTAATATGCATGGAACACTTTAACCTATACTCCACCCTCAACACAACACAACCCACCCTTATAATATCTCCACCAACCTTCTCTCTCTTCATTATTCTCTCATTTATTTCTCCATCTTCTTCCTTCCTCTACACAACACCAACACCCCTTAGGCAAGTACAACTTGCTTCCATAAGAGAGCCCATTTTTATTGTTCCATTAGCTTCTCCTCATGTTTCTAAGACACATTAGAACTTGTCATTTTCCATTTTGAGGCTTTGATTTTTGTAGATCTAGAAATTAATTATTTTCGGATTTTGGTGGTTTTGATCTATCAAACTTCTTTGTTTTCAAGTTTTGATGGTTCCATGTTGTAGAAAATTTTATTCTACCCAATTTTGACCTTTGAAAAGTTGGATTTGGACTTGTTTTGACCAAGTTATGGACTTTTGAAGTTTTAGGCTCAAACCATGGAGTTCTTGCTGTTTTGGAGAAGACAGTGAGCAGTGCGCGAGCTTTTTAGCTTGCGCCACTGAGCTGCACGCGCTCTTTAGCGCAGCGCAGTCTACCTCATACGCTGCCTTTTGGAAGCGTATGTCTTGCATACGCTGACTTGGGTGACAAGGAGTCGTATGGACCTCATACGCTGCCTTTTGAAAGCGTATGTCTTGCATATGCTGCCTGAGCGTATGCTGACTGAGCGTATGATGCCTGAGCGTATGCTGCCTGAGCGTACGCTGCCTGAGCGTATGCTGACTGAGCGTATGCTGCCTGAGCGTATGCTGCCTGAGCGTATGCTGACTGAGCGTAGCCTGACCTGAGCGTAGGCTGACCTGAGCGTAGCCTGACCTGAGCGCAGTCTGACTTAGGCGCAACTGGACCTGACCCTACTTATCCTGGATCTCCTATAGCCCTGTATATTGATATTTTATTAGATATTTAACGTCCATTTTATATCCTTACGCCTTTTGTCATGAACTTGATAATCCCGAATTTATTTATTATGTTTGGAATGATAATTGAACAATGCTTGATAGTGGTCCGCCGTGGTGCACTCCTGACTTAGTAACTTGACCTGCTACACATGACATGACAGTGACCCGTGGTGGTGCACTCTTGACAAGTAATTTGACATGATAATTCTTGATGGTGGTCCGTCGTGACGCACCCTTGCCTTGATAAGTAATCTTGACAAGTAATCTTGACACGATAACCTTGATACGCTGTTGCGACGGCTAACTTGACATGCTAAGTGAATTCTTGACACCGTGGGTGATTGTATTGAATGTGCTTGTGTAAGCAACCAGTCTTGTCTCGCATCTTGTCTAGGACATGAATCCCTGGTTTTCCACGATCAGGGATTCATACTGAATCTGGCTAGATTAATGACTAGATTGATCAAATAGTTCATGGAGAATTTTTCAGTTACCTGTTGCCCCTTGGGTCCCGGCCTTATATATATATACATGGAATTTGTTGCTATCCGTCGAGATGAGCGCACTTCCAGCCCGCCGTCGAGTGTGGTACCTTAGGACACATGTATCTTACTACAGTGTGTCTGCTATATCCTGCTATCTTTTCCCTTTCTTGCTGGGATCACTCAGGTAGTAACAAACAGGTAACCGGACTTGGGATTCTCATTGCATCTTGCTAGTAACTAGGCCTGTGATAACCCTAGTTAGTTAAAGTAGCAAGCCGTATTTATTGCTTGGCCGTGATTGATTGGATGGAGTCTAGTCCAGCTTTGTCTCGTCCTGATTCTGTACCATTTCTGGCATGACATGATTACTCGTGCTTTATCTTAATTCTATATCATGAATAATTGCATGACCAGATTTCTTACCTTGCCGATAAATGGCGGGAGAAACCAAGTTCTGTTCAGACGAAGGGTTACAACCTCGGTCCTTGTTTGGTTTACGGGTTGTAATCTGGTTATCTGAATAGTCACATGGTTATCTCATCGTATATCATCCTGTCATGCTCTTCTATATGTTCTGTCTTTTATCGATTCTGTACAAGATTGTCTTTTATATTCACCCATCATGCTTTTTCTTAAATTAACTGTCTCTTATTATGTAATTATATTATTGTGCTAATTGCTGGTTTTAGTTCTTAAGTGAAGCCTCCTTTTGTGGCACTTGCTCTTTCTGGGGTCTAACCCAGCTGGTTTTGTATGGCCAGATACCGGAGCAGCAGCAAAGGATCTACCTGCCTTCCAGCCACATGGTAACCACTAGAGGGAATCCTGGCAACGAGTGGGTTATTTTGGCTCTCCCACTCTATTGTACATTTTCATTTGAGGCGTTTAGCCGACGAGCACTTGTTAGCTCGATGCACTTTACTTCTGCCTGCCTACGGGCTGTAATCATGATTGGCAACTCGAGGTTGATCATGTATGACTTAACTCTTGCTGGTCCTTATATTTTGTACGACTAGCTTCATGATCATCTGGATATGTAATGTTTGGGACGCCTTACAATTGTATATTTGGTGATCTGATATCTTGTGATTATTACTAGTTGGTTAAGATTGAGACAATAGGATAATTTATGACCTTAAGAGACTGATGGCTTGTAGATAAACCCTCACATATCTAGACAGCCGTGACCGTATGGTGAGATGGATTCTATTTCATTATACGTAGCTGGCTATGTCTGCCCCCGCTCTCCAGTATTCTGGTTCTGGGGCATGACATGGTTTAAGTGGTGGCCCATGCAGGTCTTGTCAATCAAGAAATGTGAGGGTTTACCGGATAGATGTCTCAATCTGTACTCGCCTTTGATCTCCACTCGTATCTTCTTATCTCCTTGGATCCCTGACTTGATAACATGCTTGCATCATTGTTCTATCCTGGTCCTTCCTTAATATTCTCGATGTCATTGCTTCAGTGGCATCATTCCTGTTGATCAGCCAGAAGGAGTTCGGCCGGCAGACCTGCAACAGCAAGAAGATCAAGATCAGTCCTCAGCAGCCGCCTCCCGAGCCATGCCTTCTGGAGAACCAGTGCCCCCAGTCCAGCTAGTTCAGCCAGCAGGGTCAGAGGATGGGGTCTTGATAGGACTCATCCGTGAGTTGCTTGCGTCTCAGGACCGTCGAGGTGATGCCTTACAGCAAGCAGTACAAGATGCTATGAGCGGAAGTGGTCCTCGAGGGAACAGTGCGGTCAACAATTTCAAATGCCTGAACCCTCCCTTCTTCGACGGCAGCGAGGATGCTATTGCTGCAGATGCCTGGCTACAGGACATTGAAGTTATCTTGGAGGCAGCCAGGACCCCTGAAGCAGAGAAGGTGGCTGTGGTGCGCCTGCAGTTACTAGATCTAGCCCGCAGCTGGTGGGCTATACAAGCAGCGAGTTTGGGTACGCCTGTCATGTGGGCGGTATTCAGTGATATGTTTCAGACCAAGTACTTCGACGCAGTGGCTAGATATGACTTGCAGACCAGGTTTAGTAATCTCAGGCAGATGAACAGGACGGTCGACGGATATGCGGCCGAGTTTTCAAGGTTGAGTCGGTTTGCTCCCACCTTGGTGGCAACCGAGCTAGACAGAGCACAGCGATTTCAGTAGGGGCTCCACTTGGAGATCATATTGGCAGTAGAGCAGTTCGGGTACAGAACTTTTGATGCCGTCTTGCGAGCAGCGAGGAGGCATGAATACACTTCCCGAAGGATAGCGGACCGGACCGGAGGTCGGAAGCGGTCTCACGACCAGATGAACCAATCCTCAGCACCGGCCCCAGCAGCTAGGACCTTGACCATTGGAGCTACGAGGACAGATTCGGTTACCTCCTTACAGCATCCTGCCCCGACCTATCCCCAGCAGCAGAAGCAGAAGCGGCCTTTCGCAACGGGTTGTTCTCATTGCGGAAAGCCCGGGCATGTTGTTACTGAGTGTCGTAGAGCACAGGGATTGTGCTTGGTTTGTGGTTCGCCAGGCCACATGATAGGATCTTGTCCGTTCAGAAATAGATCATCGTCGACAGTAACTAGTCCCTCGGTTATGGGACCAGCACCAGCACCAGCACCAGAACCAGCTCCAGTTCACCAACCACAGCAGCTCCCGTTCCCGGGTCCATTGCCATCTCAGGCCCAGGCCTTCCAGCAACAGAGGCCTCAGCAGTTCGCCCATGCCCAGATCCAGAATCGACAGAGAGGTATCTGTGTCCTATTGTCTTGCTTTCCGTCGTTGTTATGCGGGATACGTGTCATGTTTCATGTGTCCTAATTACAACGGTATATCCCGGGCCCGAGCCATATCCTAGATCATTCGAAAAAGGTTATTGGTACCAACCTTTCCGTGTGAGGAGAGGCCCGTGTCCCTGTTTGACCAAAGAGAGAGACCTCAAGCACAAGACTATCAGTTTAGTTCATGTGGTTTGAGTTCATCGCTCCTTGGGAGAGTCAAACATGGGAGTGTAAGGATGACATCCGATCACGTTATCCCTACCCGTTTGACTCGTAAGGTATAATGTCTTCCTTATGCCTTATGCTTTTCCATCCCTTGCTTGCATGTATGATTGTTTGATTGTTTGCTTAGTGTAGTCTTGTGGATAGTATAGTTAGCTTTTACATCTCTAACTCCTTGATTTAAATTCCGAGGATGGAATTCTTTTAAGGTGGGTAGAGTTGTAACACCCATATTCTGAATATGTATTTTGTCAAGCTTGCATGTATTTTAGATCTGTATTTATTTTCTTGGATTTTGGCATGTACTTGTAATTGGCTTGACTTGCAGATTTTGGTTCTCGTAACTGGGTTTTACCTGGCTTGGTTTATTTTATGGAGGAGAATTGGTTTGGTTTGGTTTGGTTTAATATGCATGGAACACTTTAACCTATACTCCACCCTCAACACAACACAACCCACCCTTATAATATCTCCACCAACCTTCTCTCTCTTCATTATTCTCTCATTTATTTCTCCATCTTCTTCTTCCTTCCTCTACACAACACCAACACCCCTTAGGCAAGTACAACTTGCTTCCACAAGAGAGCCCATTTTTATTGTTCCATTAGCTTCTTCTCATATTTCTAAGACACATTAGAACTTGTCATTTTCCATTTTGAGGCTTTGATTTTTGTAGATCTAGAAATTAATTATTTTTGGATTTTGGTGGTTTTGATCTATCAAACTTCTTTGTTTTCAAGTTTTGATGGTTCCATGTTGTAGAAAATTTTATTCTACCCAATTTTGACCTTTGAAAAGTTGGATTTGGACTTGTTTTGACCAAGTTATGGACTTTTGAAGTTTTAGGCTCAAACCATGGAGTTCTTGCTGTTTTGGAGAAGACAGTGAGCAGTGCGCGAGCTTTTTAGCTTACGCCACTGAGCTGCGCGCGCTCTTTAGCGCAGCGCAGTCTACCTCATACGCTGCCTTTTGGAAGCGTATGTCTTGCATACGCTGACTTGGGTGACAAGGAGTCGTATGGACCTTATACGCTGCCTTTTGGAAGCGTATGTCTTGCATATGCTGCCTGAGCGTATGCTGACTGAGCGTATGATGCCTGAGCGTATGCTGCCTGAGCGTACGCTGCCTGAGCGTATGCTGACTGAGCGTATGCTGCCTGAGCGTATGCTGACTGAGCGTATGCTGCCTGAGCGTATGCTGACTGAGCGTAGCCTGACCTGAGCGTAGGCTGACCTGAGCGTAGCCTGACCTGAGCGCAGTCTGACTTAGGCGCAACTGGACCTGACCCTACTTACCCTGGATCTCCTATAGCCCTGTATATTGATATTTTATTAGATATTTAACGTCCATTTTATATCCTTACGCCTTTTGTCATGAACTTGATAATCCCGAATTTATTTATTATGTTTGGAATGATAATTGAACAATACTTGATAGTGGCCCGCCGTGGTGCACTCCTGACTTAATAACTTGACCTGCTACACATGACATGACAGTGACCCGTGGTGGTGCACTCTTGACAAATAATTTGACATGATAATTCTTGATGGTGGTCCGTCGTGACGCACCCTTGCCTTGATAAGTAATCTTGACAAGTAATCTTGACACGATAACCTTGATACGCTGTTGCGACGGCTAACTTGACATGCTAAGTGAATTCTTGACACCGTGGGTGATTGTATTGAATGTGCTTGTGTAAGCAACCAGTCTTGTCTCGTATCTTGTCTAGGACATGAATCCCTGGTTTTCCACGGTCAGGGATTCATACTGAATCTGGCTAGGTTAATGACTAGATTGATCAAATAGTTCATGGAGAATTTCCCAGTTACCTGTTGCCCCTTGGGTCCCGGCCTTATATATATATACATGGGATTTGTTGCTATCCGTCGAGATGAGCGCACTTCCAGCCCGCCGTCGAGTGTGGTACCTTAGGACACATGTATCTTACTACAGTGTGTCTGCTATATCCTGCTATCTTTTTTCTTTCTTGCTGGGATCACTCAGGTAGTAACAAACAGGTAACCGGACTTGGGATTCTCATTGCATCTTGCTAGTAACTAGGCCTGTGATAACCCTAGTTAGTTAAAGTAGCAAGCCGTATTTATTGCTTGGCCGTGATTGATTGGATGGAGTCTAGTCCAGCTTTGTCTCGTCCTGATTCTGTACCATTTCTGGCATGACATGATTACTCGTGCTTTATCTTAATTCTATATCATGAATAATTGCATGACCAGATTTCTTACCTTGCCGATAAATTGTAGGAGAAACCAAGTTCCGTTCAGACGAAGGGTTACAACCTCGGTCCTTGTTTGGTTTACGGGTTGTAACCTGGTTATCTGAATAGTCCCATGGTTATCTCATCGTATATCATCATGTCATGCTCTTCCATATGTTCTGTCTTTTATCGATTCTGTATAAGATTGTCTTTTATATTCACCCATCATGCTTTTTCTTAAATTAACTGTCTCTTATTATGTAATTATATTATTGTGCTAATTGCTGGTTTTAGTTCTTAAGTGAAGCCTCCTTTGTGGCACTTGCTCTTTCTGGGGTCTGACCCAGCTGGTTTTGTATGGCCAGATACCGGAGCAGCAGCAAAGGATCTACCTGCCTTCCAGCCACATGGTGACCACTAGAGGGAATCCTGGCAACGAGTGGGTTATTTTGGCTCTCCCACTCTATTGTACATTTTCATTTGAGGCGTTTAGCCGACGAGCACTTGTTAGCTCGATGCACTTTACTTCTGCCTGCCTACGGGCTGTAATCATGATTGGCAACTCGAGGTTGATCATGTATGACTTAACTCTTGCTAGTCCTTACATTTTGTACGACTAGCTTCATGATCATCTGGATATGTAATGTTTGGGACGCCTTACAATTGTATATTTGGTGATCTGATATCTTGTGATTATTACTAGTTGGTTGAGATTGAGACAATAGGATAATTTATGACCTTAAGAGACTGATGGCTTGTAGATAAACCCTCACATATCTTGACAGCCGTGACCGTATGGTGAGATGGATTCTATTTTATTATACGTAGCTGGCTATGTCTGCCCCCGCTCTCCAGTATTCTGGTTCTGGGGCGTGACACAACTTTTCCACACAAACTCTTTAACACCTTATCCTAAATCGTATTTCAATTTGTATTTTGTAATGATCAAGGCTCGATTGCTATTTGCTTATGTGTTTAATATTACTTTTTGTTTAAAATCATTTCAAATATTATGTTAGGTCCGATAACCGATGGAACCGACCCAACCCGAGCCTTCAGGCTTGGTCTTGGGCTTCATATGTTTAACCCGAGGTCAGGTTAGATTTGGGCTCGGGCTAGGCTTATGATTCATCGGGTTGGACTCGGGTTGACTTCAAGCCCGACTCAACCCGTCCGAGTTGCACCCCTAATTACATATTATTCCTTAATTCGTCGACTTTCGTGTTTAACCTCCTTCGGAGGTTTTTGAAGTAGATATTACGAATACACGCTGCTTGGGGAGAGGGAGGGTGTTTCTAGAGTTTTTGGATGGAGCTTTGCTATGCCTACAACCAAATGTTTACAATTTTCTTACAACTGCTACGTGTCGGGTTCGATTGGAGGAGGAGAAAAAGTGGTGGAGTCGAGTGGAGCCCATGTAGCAGGGAGGTGGGATCCAGTGGAACCCATGTGTAAGGGATGGGAGAGAGATGTTGTAAAAAAGTTCTAAAATTTTGGTTGTAGACTTAGCATTTTTCTTTTGGATGTATAGAACAAAAATTAAAATAATATCCCTCCTAAAAAAAAAGAAAAAAAAAAGAAACTCATTATGTCTTCAATAGTGCCATTTTACATGGAAGGTATAAGTAAAAAATCAACTTTGTTAAAGTAAGTCATTATATTATGTTTTTTTTTTGAAGCAATAGATTGTGGCGAACTCGTCTCCACTGGGGTCGAACTCCGACCACTTGGGCCGTACGCGTCTTTCTTAACCACTAGGCTAGAGATCATTTGCAAATCATTCTATTATGTTGTACTAGCATATGTGCACGTGCCTTGCACGTATTTTAACATTTCTTAATTAGTTTAGGAAGACTCTTTAGGAAGACCAAAGGGTAGTCTTCCTAATTACTAAGTTGTCCTTATTAAAATTAATGAACTATTTTTAATTAGTATAAGTATGTAAGGGTATTTTCGGAATTTAAAAGTTTCACCATCTAAGTTTTCCTATTATATAGTAGAATAGATAAGCATTTGTATTTAAATACTATAAAAGATTTTATATATATATATATATATATATATATATATATATATATATATATATATATATATATATATATATATATATATATATATGGGATACGGGATGGATCCAAATGACTGACTAATTTTTATTGGAATCCATCTAGTTACTACTTAAGCATTCCCCTCCATCTATTGGAATCCATCTAGTTACTACTTAAGCATTCCCCTCCATCTAATTAGTCTATGTTAGTAGGAATTCTCAACTTTGTATTTAGACTCTGAAATTAAAATATAAAATAATGATCTAATCGAGACTGATGCTTGAACTTGGTTCAATGTCCTTAAGACAATATTCGTCCCGCATTGGTGCTTACGATTTTAATGACGATTAGTCTTCCAAGATAAAACGCTTCTTCTCCTTCAGTAGCAACATTTCACATCGTAGGAACTCGACGATGCAATGTTGGTAGTCGCTCTCTCTCTCTCTTATACTTAATGCTAGATTGCTAGATGGATGAAATGAGTTTTTGATTCATTAATTTAAACACTCATAGGACTATCCTTTTATAAGGGATAAAAGACACAATGGAAAGGACACAATTTCCAATAGATAATTCGTTGCACAAAATTTATTGCACATTAGACACACCTATTAAAAATTTATAAAAATAATTTTTAATTAATTTTTCAAATCAAATTTACATTCACTTTTCCAACAGTCTAGTCATTTGAACCCATCTAATCGATTAGAAAAGTAGTATCTTAATCCATCTATCCAAAACTCATTTTCTCTTCTCTTTTTGTCTAGTAATAAAAATATTTTCAAATTGATGTATTAATGTTTCAAACTTAAATTTATGTTTTTAAAGACTCTTATGTATTATTAATGTTTCAAACTTAAATTTATGTGTTTGAAGACTCTTAAAAGAATTACATATGTTTAACAATTTTAATATTAATATTATTTTGGTATTAATAATTCATGTGAATAGATTTAATGTTTCAAACTTGGGTAAGACCCTTATATATATTTTGAACACAAGAGTATAATTCTAAAAATTTTAAATCACATAAGACATCTAAATCATTTATAAATGATAAAAATAAATAACATTTTGAACCATCTATAAGTGACATATAAAAGTGAAAAAATAACACCCTCCAGTCACGTGTTAATTAGATAAAGTTACGTTTGAATACTTAAAATATACGCTAACAAAGCTGTCGAATGGTAGATTGGTAGAATGGTACTACTGATAACTTAATATATAGTGATAGGAATCAAAGTTTTGGGATCTAAAAGAATTAGAATAAAATCCAGATCACTGTGAGATTTTAGTATTTTATGGCCCTTCGGGAACTGAAAAAAAATATATAAATGGAATCCAGATTTGAGTATATTAACAAAATTAGTTCTGGATCCGCCTTCGAATCCGAACCTTACAATTGGAATTAGTTGCCCAAACTTTGGGTAGTTTTGTCGGTATCGTTTGGCCAATTTGGGTCAAACCTCGCTCAGCAGAGCGATTCTGCTGAGATGGATTATATAGGAAGTGAGATAATTAAATTCGAAATTGTTCTATGGCTAGCTCAGTACCAGGCTCACTACTAATAATACTGATGTGGCAGAAAGAGATAATTAAGTTTACAGGTTTAGCTGGTTAACATTAACATTAAAATCAACGTTAACATTAATATTAACTTTAACATTAACATTAACATTAAAATTGCTCTATGGCTAGCTCAGTACTAGCTCACTACTAATAAATACTGATGTGGCAGAAAGAGATAACCAAGTTTACAGGTTTAGCTGGTTAACATAAACATTAAAATTAACATTAACATTAATATTAGAATTAACATTAATATTAACTTTAACATTAACATTAACATTAATATTAACATTAAATTAAAATTAGCATTAACATTAAAACTAATACTAAAATTAATATTAACTTCAAATTAACATGAATATTAATATTAATATTAACATTAATTAGCATTAGTATTATTAATATTAAAATTAATATTAACATTAAATTAAAATTAGCATTAGCATTAACATTAACAATAACAATAATTTTTTTGGGTAATTAATTTTTTGAGTTAAAACATGACATGTCAACTGCCATGTCACTTTCCATGTCAGATGCCACATAATGGAAGATGTCATCACCCAAAATTTTTGGAAGCCAATTAATATAAGAGAAATGTTTAAAGAATATTTTTTAGAAGCTGTTGACCAGCTAAACCTGTAAATTTGATTACCTCTATCCGCCACATCAGTATTTGCTAGTAGTGAGTTAGTATTAAACTAGCCAGACAACAAGATTGTAATTAATTACTAGTAATGCTTCTTCCATTGGGAAATAAAATAGTACACTAAAACACCTTTGAGTACGCTTGTGTGCATGGAGAGGACATGTGGCTTTTATGTCTCGTTTATAGATGAAGTCTTTTTTTTCTTCTTCTTTTTTGTATTTCTATGAATCTATTTTTTATTCATTTTTTATGGAAAAAAATTTAACATTTTCATAGACATATTTGGTTAGATTAGAAATATGTAGTCCAAATTTTTTATTTTTTTATTTTCATATTTAGTTCACACAGGAATAAAAATCTTAATTTGTTTAGTTTTTATAAATATTCTTTCATTAATTTCATGATCCTACTATTACCTAAATTTACATATTTGGGATAGAAATTAAAATTTTGAAAGTAAAGAGGATATTACCGTCCAAACAAAATACCCAATCAATGTTCCTATGAAAGCAAAAAATATTCCCAATGAGGGCTTAGGAATAGCTTTTTTACATCAATTAGGAATATGAAGCCCCTCGTATTCATCCCTAATTCACAATCCTAGACATACGGAACATGGATAAGGAATTCAAAATCCATTCTCAAACCTCCAAAACTTGAAAAAAAAATTATTTGGATGTGAGTTCATTTTTGTTCATCCATCAAAACTTGGCTGATATTCATCATTCCAATCAAGGGTTGACATATGTCAATCTAAAATTAATTTTTAGATTATTATGAACCGAGGGAAATTAAATTAAAAACAAAAATTATTTTAAGTTGACACATGGCAACCCTTGAATGGAATAGTAAACAACGTTCAAGTTTTGTCGGGTGTACAAAAATGGACTCTTCGGATATAGCGGGTCAGAAACAATTAGTAAATTTTTAATTCAAACAAATTATATAATGTAAAAGAAAAAAAATAGTACAAATTAGTCACAAAATATTTTGATGACAAAAATATATTATAATAGTTATATTACATCATAGATTCATAACGGATAATAATTGTTTATATTAACATCCTACGAGACTTCATATTTTCAAAGAGAAGACAGCCTGGGAGTACAAGGGACCAAGGATTTGTATTGTGCTCAGCTTTGTTTTATTACAAATAAAAACTCTTTTATCCCATATATATATATATATATATATATATATATATATATATATATATATATATATATATATATATATATATATAGAGGAAGCGGATCAAAAGTCCTCCTTAGAAAATCCCCTAAAAACCCCCTCACTCTAATCCGTAATTTAATGTTAATATTAATGTTAATATTAATATTAATGTTAATATTAATGTTAATTTTAACATTAAATACTAAAATTAACATTAAACTTAACATTAAAATTAATATTAACAGAACAGGAAAGGAACATTAATATTAAAAAAATTAAAAAAAATTAACAAACTTAACATTAATATTAATATTAATATTAATATTACGAATTAGAGTGAGGAGGTTTTTTAGGGGGTTTTCTAAGGGAGACTTTTGATCCGCTCCCATATATATATATATATATATATATATATAATATATATATATTATATATTATTTTTTATTTTTACAAAGTAATAATCCAAGTTGTTTCCATGTTTGGGTCAAATGTTACTTGTTTGTTTACTCTATGGAGATTTATTAGGTTACCAAGGACTATTTCTGGGTTTAACCGTTAGTACTCAACCTGAGTCTAGCAAGTTATGCTTGACCTGTTTAAGCTGAAAACAACACGGCAGACCAGTTTAACCAATTTAGTTGATAGGCCGCGTTGGTCCAGGACTAACTTAGTTGATCCATTTATTGCCAATAAACGTGTAAAAGTGGTCAACATGAGGGGGCAATCACTTTAAACCATTAGCAATTGTTGAGCCAACAGTACAATGTTGCAGCTACTTGATACACTAAGGCCTCGTTTGGTTCACGGATTTAAGGAATCAGTAAAGAAAAGTTGTTCATTTCTTTTGTTTGGTAGCTACAAATTTGAAAATCAATTTCTTGACAAGAAAGAAAATTGGTGAGAACATGGTTCCACTCAAGACCCATAGGATTGATTTTTCCTCCTCCTTTTCCAACATTATTACAAAAGTTATGACAAAAGTAATCATGTGTCATTGCTTATTTTATCATTAATATTATTTTTTATAATACTATTTTTATTTTAAAAGGTAAGGACATCTTTGGAACATTGTTATATTTTGTTTTCCTTTCTTAGTTAATTTTCTTGTTTTACTAAACAAGAAAAAAAAAATGTGACAAAAATTCTACTTTTCTATTCCCATAGGAATTTATTTCCTTTCCGTGAACCAAACGTGGCCTAAATAATTGAAAGATTCATGGTAGCATTCACATTTACTTTGGCCTTTGAATTGCCCAAAGTAGTCAACATGAGAATACCAATAGCCAAATCAGAAGTAGAAGCACTTAAATTCGAGGGTGAATCTTACCTGTCTAGATGTGAGGTCAAATGGGTCATCACCGTTAACCCAAACCTTGATTAGGCAGCAAGAGACCGAATGAGTGTTCAGCATTATGTAACACATTGGTGCACAAGTCACCCGCCCAACTTCGTCTTTGTCAAGCTATAACGCTGCAGGAGCAGGAAAATCTTCCTAGGAATCATACTGCCAGCAGCAGCAGCAGCTGGAAATATAGAATTGATACAAAGTACGCAGAAACTCAAACTAACCCTCCACGAATGACAATATTCTGTAGATCATACACAGGCTTTTGTTGTTCATAAGAAAACACCTCAAACAGAGAGTATTACAAGAATGACAAAATGTTAGAACCAAAATTGGGCCAAGCACATTGCAGAAATATTGCATTGTCAAAGTTTCCCAAGCAGCTAGTTCTATTTACATAGATCTATGTACAAGATTGCTCGACCAGGTAGTTACTAAATTACGTTATTTCGATTAGCACAAATTGCAACTATTGAAAGATAACCCCACAGGGTTCCTTGGGGAATAGGAAAACCATGGCCACTTACCAAAGTCATTATCTGGTAAACTGGTATTACCATGCTGTTGATCAGGTCCAATCCTCTCAGAGAATTGTTGTACACATGGGAAGGAGTCGAATCAGAATGCTGTACATAGGTTAGCCTTCATGTTAGAGGAACACTCCTGTTGGATTGGGAGGACTGGACTACAAAGCCTACTCCGCTTCGGCTCAGATATCCTCACACGTGATATTGCTGCCGCAAGTGCATCAATGAAACCACAATCGTCCTGCTCCTCTGATGTCCGACTCGAATTGCACGAAGTTGAAGTGTCAATGATTGTCCCAATTTCACCCAACTCGACTCTTTGCACTTTAACATTTGTTTCTGACTCTTGGTTTCACAGGCAATGCTTCAGATGGGTTCTGTGTGTAAAATAAAATCCATGGATGTCCTGAAATTGGCACATGTACAGAGTGAGACAAGTCTTGTTAATGTTGGAATAATGTACGCTTTGTGAGCATATGGAGAAGTTAAAAGTCACGCACTTAAGATTTCATTGGCAGTCATTCTTCTGGTCACGTCACGGTTAAGCATCCGGCCGAGAAGATCCCGTCCAAGTTCAGATATTGACTCCCACATACCACTGTGGAAATTGAGTTGCACATTTTTAATAGCTTCAAAGACGGCATCTCTAGAGTCACCTTGAAATGGAAGAACGCCGACCAGTAAGGCATGAAGAAGTACACCAGCACCCCATACATCAACTTTCTCTGAGTAATGACCTGACAAAACTTCTGGAGCAACATATGCAGGACTCCCAGCAATACCAGAAAGTCTCTGACCTATCCCAAAGTGACAGGTAAATTGAAATTTTAACGGTCAACAAATCAAATATGAAGGTCAACACAAAAATTCAATTTCTCACGAAAGAATTAGAAGAGAGCAATGGAAACTAGTTTATATTAAAGAACTAAAACAAAAGGTTTCCAGATTGAGAAATGTAAAACTGTTTTTTTTCCTTTTCCCCAAAGAACCCACGAGTTAGTTTCAAAATAATATAATTAGATGAGATAATTGATGAATGTGAATGCCAGCTAGAATCTATTGACAAGTAACAATTAACATTACTAGTCGACATATTTTACTATAGATGATCACTTAAGTGAAAGCACGAGTTAAAGAAATGTAAAACACACACAGATTTTGAACCCTTTTTTTTCCTTACAAACTGTCTCAAATCTCATAGGAGTAGTTGCGATTCATGCGAGTAGTTACGAAGAGTTACAGAATACACTCTATAACTAAGTTCCTCAATGTGTACAGCAGATGAGACTTCTAAAAGCTAATGTAAATGGGAAGATATCATGCTAAACTGAAACAATTTCTCTCCTTTGGTCACATTAACTGACACCAAGGTTCACATATGGTATCGGAATCGGAATCGGTATCGGACTATTCCTACGAGTATTGGTATCGGCAATATCGGTAGTATCGGCGGTTTCGGATCGGAGTATCGGAATTTTTTGTATCGGCAAACAAATAATTATTAATAAATTATTTACATTCAAAAACATATATTTATACATTTAGGCATAATTTTAAGTATTTTGAGTGTTATTTTTTAGTAGTTTTGAAATTAAATGAAATAGTACTCGCCCTTACCGATTGGTTTACATACAATAGATTGATTTTCTTTTCTTTTACATGCTTTTATAACCTTATTATGCTTTAAACCCTTGCTGATTTGTCTTTTTCGTTTAATTTTCTTTGCCGAATTGACCGGAAAAGAAGCCCCAATGTCGGTATCGGTCAGTATCGGGTATCGGATCGGGACATGCCAATCGGAACGGTTATCGGCAGTATCGGAACGGTATCGGCCGATACTTTAAATCATGTCTGACACCTCCTAGAGGCAACTAATTCCTGGTCATAAGCACTAATTCTAGAGAAAGTCCATTACCATTTCATCAATCTGAAGTTCTGAACCGATTGTTGAAAGTAAAACATAAAGACTGATGCCAAGCTAGGGGATGATGGTAGCTGTTGATGGGGCAGGGTGTTCAATAAGAATTGAAAAACTGTGTAGGTTGTAGCATGATAAGATTGACAACAAGAAAGCCCTTGAGCTGCACCAGAAATTAGATATCAAAGAATTGCTGGCAATAAAGGAATAAAGTAGTCAAGTCTGGTTACACATACTTCTCAACTTCTGGTAAAGATCTGGAGGGAACCAGAGAAAACTTTGGGCCTAGACTTAAACTTCCACACTGAGCTTCCTAACAAAAAAAAACAAAAAAAAAAACTAAAACCATATGAGACATTTTGAACATGATTTCCAGTTGGGAATTTTCCAAGTTTCTAGTCAGTTCCAAAAACAATAACAAAGACGTGTGGTCTCACTTGCCTCAGAAAAGAATAATTTGCCTCGTAGAAATGATTATGGATTTGAACTTGTCATTGCATAACAATACAAAGATTTTCTTTTTATCTTCAGCTGAGATTCATGCTTGGGTAATGGTTCTTCCTTCTGTTCTCATAGGAATACTGTGAAATGTTACAAAATGGCACATCATATCACCATCAAAAGGCATACTTGAGATTACCTAGAACGCAATGTTTTATGAAAAGAGGACCAAATTGGAAAAACACTAGGCACTTGTTATGGAATGGGTAACAGTGGGGATAACTTGGCCTCTTTATTGGTGCAAATCCGATGCAAGGTAGTTTTCTAAACTACTTGTGTTGAATCATGTATGTTGTCTAATCAAAACAATCAGAAGTGTGTGACTAGAAGTAATGACTTCATTTGGAATTTCAGAACACTAGATAAATTTATCGTTCTGTAATGGAAAAGTTCCAAACTTCAGAATGAAATTTGCAGCAAACGTGAATAGTGAGGGGGTTGAGTGATTTATGGTAACTCTGAAAATACTCTACGTCAATAGGCACCTAAACAAAACTCAATCAGTTTACCAGGTACCCATGATAGATTTTCACAAAGCTACACATTTGAGTAAGGACAGTGTAAAGTCAAGTAACATCTAATGTGGTGTGACGATTAATAGGATCTTGTACTGCACATCTCTCTGTTCCTCAAGAACAGCACCACAGGCAGCTGATTAATGGATGCCTACCGTGGTCATTATGCGACAGTCTACAGAACTTTGAAGCAGTTTAAAAAGTGCTGCTATCCTTGCTTCAGTAGTCGCCGTTGAAATATAAAGGAAAATATATAAACTCTTCCAATTATGTAAAATGATGCTCATAAATGTCACAGTAGTTCCCAACAGAAATATAAAGGAGTATATATAAAATCTTCCATTACGTAAAAAGATGTTCATACGAGTTACAGCAGTTCCCAACAGAAATATAAAAGAAAATACAAGAAAGCATAACACACTAACATAAGAGAGAGTGATGCTAACAACTTATACCTAAAGCATAGTTTTAAAAGGCGAAAGGCGCACCAAGGCGCAAAGGTTCCTGGAGCCTGAGGCACTAGACGCAAGGCTCAAGGCGCGCCTTTTGAAAGCTAGGCGCACTTTTTTCTTT
Organism: Iris pallida; assembly: GCA_029216955.1. Lineage (NCBI taxonomy): Eukaryota > Viridiplantae > Streptophyta > Magnoliopsida > Asparagales > Iridaceae > Iris > Iris pallida. The sequence goes on along the minus strand of JANAVB010031417.1, from coordinate 20,147,665 downwards.
ATATTAAAAAATATCTACATTTAAAAACTTAGCTACATAGAAGTCCAAATTCCTTGAAAATATCACTAATTATAGGCACAAAATTATTCTTTATATATATATATATATATATATATATATATATATATATATATAACAATCTAAAAGCCCATTAGATATAAATAACCCAAATTATATACATATAATATACAAACCACATATATATAGGCCTTTAAATATACAAGTACATTCTAATTTAGAAAACAATCTAAACCCACAGTAATATTAATGACAATAATTTCTATACTTTCCAATAAAGCCCATAAACTATATAACATGTATATAAAAGGTTGGAATATATATATATATATATATTATAATATATATATATATATATATATATATTAAAGTAACTTTACGCCTAGGCGCGCCTTGTTGAGCGCCTGGAGCCTGCGCCTTTCTACACTAGGCGCGCACTTTTTAAGGTGGTGCGCCTGGCTTGTTCCTGACGTTGTCCTTGCGCATCGCTGCGCCTTGAGCCTAGGCGCGCTTTTTAATTCAATGACCTAAAGTTAGCTCAACTAAAAAATCAACGTAAGAAACCATCCAAAAGTGGCTCCCTTTCTTCTCCTTAAAGGAACCGTCAGAATTTCTGGCAGTATTCGATTACTTACAATAAGATGCCATGATATTGGTAAAGTAACATGGCAGTGAGAACTTTAAATTAGTTCAACATTAACAATCAGATTAAACCTATCATCTACCAGTAATCTACCCAGGAAAAAGCCATATAGTCTATCATGTATTATATGAAAAGTGAAAGTAGAATGTTTGAATATTTTGAAAATTCTAGGCGAGCACCTTGCTAACAAGTGCCACAAAACAGATTTTTAAAACTAAAAGGAGGGATTCCACAACTGTCATCATTATATGGCAATCTGTTCAACCCACAGGCAGCTAACCATTATGAGCTTCTTGCCTTCTTGGAGACGGATAAAAGCCCCATTAAACCACCATAAATCAATTGGCTTCTTGATTGAAGCAGAACAAACTCATTTTAACCTTACCTTAAGCTCAAGTTACCTTGCAAACTGCACTAGCGTTGCTGCTGAGCTGTCCTGAACATGGTGCGCTAAGTTATTTAGCCATCCAATATCGACATTTAGCTTTGTAAAGGCAAAAGTCAAGGTACATCCGATATCTCACCAACTGAGAATTTTATGACCCCAGAGAATCAAGCAGAATGGTTCGCTAGAGTTTGGTACGTAATTGGAACTAATAGACATTATTTTATTCTTCACATTTCACAATACACGCTTGCTTGTAGTGATACAGTTTTCTTTTGACATAGTGAGCATGTATAATAACTTGTCATAAAGGTCCGTCCCACTGGCTACTACCATAAGCAAAAAAAAACTCCTTAATGGAAGTGCCAGAATGAGTATGAAAGGTACAAATAAATGACAAACTCAGCTCATTGTCATTATTTGCTGAGCTTCAATTACTGCCTTCGACAGAATACCGATTTAAATATCCAAGGTCCCACCATCAAATTTTACTCAAGCCTCATCTTGCACAGTCTCTCAACGTACAAAGTTATATTAGTTGCTTTGTCTTCTATATTCATTTTAGCACATTAGCCCCTCATTTTTTATGGTGATCACTTACACCTACATATTTATGTAACACTGGTTCTTTGCTGTGTTATTTCCTCAAAGACTAATAATCTTCTGCTTCCTATTCATTATCAGCTGTTCCCTATAATATAAAACATCATTCCTGCCTCAATTGATGACAGATCACGCAACAGATTTAGTTTTTAGCTATCACGATATCCCATTCAAGCAGCCTAGTAAGACCCATCATTTGTTGACATCTATGCCCTTAAGTCCATTCAAGACGGAGAAAGAGAGAAAGAGGGGAGGGGGTTACGATGGTTTTAGATTAGAGATCAGTATGAAAGTTTAGTTAGTGGATGAGTAAATGACTGTTCTATTCCTAAATAATTATATTTTTAGGCAATATAGTGTTGCACCAAAAACTTATTAATAGTTTAATACCTACCGTATTTGGGTTATGTAGTAGTACACATAATCCAAGTAATAGATCTTAGTGGGTTATGTATAATGTAGATTATACGATACAATCTAATTCATTTTACATGATCCACTACTACTACCGTATTTGGGTTATGTAGTAGTACACATAGTCCAAGTAATAGATCTTAGTGGGTTATGTATAATGTAGATTATACGATACAATCTAATTCATTTTACATGATCCATTACTAATAAGGTTCCTAGTCACAAGAATGACCAATTGGACTTTGGTAATTCTGGATAGACTAGTGACAGGTATGATACGATAATCGCAATTGCAGATCATGTACATGAGATGTATATCAAACATGCAGGTGCTCATTAGAGAATGAGTTCACTAAACAACTCATTCACTAGATTCCTAGTAGATCTTTATATCTAATAATCCTCAGTAGGAGTCTAGAGTTACAAATAGTGTAACATTCTTAACTTGGCAGCATGATTGTCTTGTACGCAAGTCAATGTGCTTTGACACTATTATTGTGTGTTGCCTTACACAGCTACATCAAAGATAGTGGTTAGGTACGTTGGTTTCTATGCAAAGACATGTGAGGGGTCAAAGGACTTGTCACTCTCTAAGTATAAAAGAAGAATGTCTGAAGACGTCAAGTTTCATCTAAGTCTAATAGTTTAATTAGAGCGAAAATTAATTTCATAGGCATGACGACTCTGGCTATATCTTGTATGGAATTGATCGACACATTAGTATGACAAGAGGAATTGGTTACACTATCTTGTATGGAATTGATCAACACATAAGTATGACGAGGAATTGGTTACACGATAACTTATATAATCGGGTTCGTGAATAGACATATCCAAGTCGGCTATGGTAGTCGTGACATACTACTATGTGTCACTCATGACTTACGAGGTGACCTTGAAATGAGTTAGGAATGCTAACAAAGTTTCTAAGAAGACGAAATTGAACAGTTCAAGTTTCATTTCGTTGCTTAATCGATTTAAACCTGATGAGCCTTACACAACAAAGCTTACTATAATATTGAATATCCTATGGACTTTTGCAAAAATGTCCAAAGGCAATTAAGAAATTACATTACATTTACTAGCATAATTGTATTATTGTAATTAATTAATTGAAGAATCCTTTCCTTGCTAGGATTAGGACAACTTAGATTTTAAGGTAAAGTCGTATCCTCAAAAGGGTAGAAATAGAGGCCTAGGATAAACCCTTCCCTCATACCAATAACTAAGCTCTTCAAAACTAAAGAAAGACCTCCCCAAGATCTATTTTAAAGATTATTGATCTTTCATTTGCTTAGATGAATTTCTAGGAGAGCGAGTGAGTGTTCAAATTATTGAAGCTAGGTATACGACGAGTCAGCTTGCCGTGTGCACGAACACCTAACCCTCCCCGTTTATTCTAGATTAATTATGCAATTAGATCAATACTATGATTTCCGTTGTGCAATTATATGATAATTACTTCATCAGAGTCATTCAAGCAAGACTTGTATATTCTCCATTAACTCCAAGCAAGGGGATTGGAAAAGTAATAAACAGTGAAGCCCCAAATCCAAGATAACTCAATAGCCATTGTCCGTGAATTGTGGCACAATGCAAGCACAGGTTTACATAGCAACCACTATTATATTTTAGAGGGGAGGAACCTTCAAATTGAGCAGGCAACCATCTGCAACTGTCAAAGTGTCGTCTATTCCTTCCCTCATCAGAGTAGGGTATAACTCCTTCCCTTATCAAAGGTAGAACTTTCAGTTCAGTCTTCCTCCTTCAGACTGCAGGGAAGATATGCTCGTACATCTATATTTGTATTTATTCTTGGAGACAAAACATTGAGTCCAACAACTACTTAGATTATCTCCCTCAAGGTTCTTGGTCAATGGTCACTAAGGACTGGTTCAGTATTTTGCTGCTGCTTTCCCAAAAAAAAACGGAAGCAGAAACAGCTTTTGAAAGCAGACTCCCTCTTGCTTTTAAAAGCTGCCCCAAAAATGCTAGCTTAAAAACAAGTTGGTGTTACCAAGAACTGTCTATTGTGGCTTTCAAAAGAATAAGCAGAAGCCCCAGTAAGCTGTACAAAACCCAGCCTAAAGGGGACAGCTTATATAGTAGACAGATCTCTTGTTCTTTGATGAAGACTTGTGACGTCGGACTGCAGGGAAGGTAAAAGCTCGTAATTCAATATTTGTATTCGTTCTTGGGACAAAATATTTGAGTTCGACAACCAATCAGATTTATTTCCTTCCCGGTCACTAAAGGTGACAGTTTAACTCATTATCATTGACCAAGACCCTTTGCGTTTTTGTGTTGACTCTGGGGCAGCAAATGATTCAATATGACTAGGATTCTAGATGGCATTAATATTTCCAGAATGCATCCAGCAATGGAGCATTGAAGATCTACTATTTTCTAGCTACATAATTGCACACCACTGCTAAAAGCATGTAAATGGGATCCATGGGTCTGCCAAATTCTAGGAAATCTCCACCAAACTGAAGGAATACATTTGTTTATTCTTCAAACTGTGAATACAGTTGTACATTTTAGTTATGTAATATAGATCATTTTAAATCGGTAATTATCAAAAGTGCGCCTAGGAGCACGCCTAGGCACAAGGCGCAACTAAGCGCTTCGTTTCATACGAAGCGCACTCGGACATCAAAACCCAAGTCTAGGCACACGCCTAGGGTGAGGCGATGAGGCGTCTAGGTTAATCTGCTGATTAATATTTTTTTATTGAGAAAAACGAAAATAACAAGGCTCAACCACAAGCCGTTTACATAACCGAGAGGGTTACGAAATCAATTTTCTTCTTCAAAAGGGATCAATATGTTAAACCTAATCCCTAAATTTGAGATCTCTCTCACACAAAAACTGATCAACTTCCCCAAGCCCTACCAACTGATGTGTTCTCGACTCTCTGCTGACTACCACCAACCTATTTTGCTTCCTCCCCTACCAACCACTTCCTCTTTAACTCCACCACCACCACCCTACCAACCCCTTTGACCGCCTAAACACAAGATACAGCCTTCCTCTTGTTCCCCCACCAACCTCGCATAATTTTTTTGCAAAATATGCTAAAGTCTAAAATGTTAGCAAAATTTTATGTTACAAGCCTATAAATGTTATTAAAAACCAATCAAATTGAAGACATGGAAAAATAATATATGTCACAAGTATAAAACTTATATGTTTTTCTACTTTCCAGGCGCTTTTCTCGAGGTACGCACCTCACTTTTGCACTTTGCGCCTAGGCACCAAAGGACCTTTGTGCCTAGGTGCGCTTTTCGCTTATGACAACTATGTTAAATCCTAATCAACTCAAGGACAGAATTCCCTCATGATACAACATGAATGTGTTTGCTATACAAATACACGACCCAAATTGAAACACTAAACCTAGACCAACATATGCAACGGTAGCAAGGTACAAAATCTTGGTTTATGTATCTCTTAGACTTATCACTACTGATCCGATTCAAAGGGACCCCTTCCCCATTGCCTTCATAGAGTCCACTTTGAAATCAAGGGGAGCGGGGAAGACAAAGGCCCGAGTATCTAAGAAAAAGATGTTGGTTATGACAGAGATCATGGATGAGCAAATGGGAGGACCTGGCCCTTTTTTATCTTCGCTTTCAGGACAGGACCCTGGACCGTTCCTATGAATATCGATTTCAGTAGTCAATGGTCGTGAAACAGCCTGCATCAGTAGTTTTGATGGTTTCAGAATCTCCAATTCCAGTCCTAAATGACAGAAACATATTGGTTTCGGGTTTGCACTTTCAGCTGGTACTTGAGACCTTCACCGAAACAAGGGAGCTGCTAGAACTAGGCATGGGCTAGAAGAATTCGGGCTGCAAGAAAGATATGAATATAAATTCTTGATTTCTCTAATTGTTAATGTAGGGTAAATAAAATTGGAAGCTTTCTCTAATAAAAGAAATGCTAGCTACTATTACCTATAAAAAATATAAATAAATACTACTAAGGACTTCCAAAATTTTGAAGATATGTTGCATGAACTTCACAACTTCAAAGTGGAAAACAGGATTGTTCATGATTAACCAACAATACGTTTGACTAACCGGTTCACTCACCAGGGTATCGATCGATCCAGTTATAGTCTTTTAAATTTTTCATAAGTTGGATAGGTTATGGTTTTCAACTTTAGTTAGCTGACAAATAACCAACTTACCCAAAAATCTAATACACATCATTTTTTTATTATCTTTATATTTGTTATTTATGCAAGTATATGTACTATACTACTATATTAAGGGAGGAGAATGAGTTTAGTGGATTGGATAGTGAGATCTGTGGCAATATATTGAACAACTTAAGGCTTATAAATTTGCATTTGGGCCTTAAAGATTCAGACTTCGTAGTTCCTTTTTCGTAAAATTGACTAGTTAAATTAATATAGGCCGAGTTAAATATGGCTATTTCACACATTAACCACATCGATTATACCTAACAGATTAACGGGGCAACCTTCGGGCCCACTTGATTAACCGAACATATTTGTTTGGGGGGTCCATTAGGTCAATTTGTTACATAAATTGTAACCGACTAAGTCAGATCCCATTGTACATCAGTTGGTCAGCTGACCGATGTACACCCCTAGTAGAAAGGTCACCCTGTTAATCAATGATAAACACCTGGCTTATACAGCAACCTACTTATACTACATTACACCAAGCTAAGGGTCTTGCATATAAGCTACTTGGATCAGGAATAATCTGGCGCTTTCCACCTCTGTTGCATGGACAAGAATACGACACGGCACTTAGCTAGTAACATAAGACTCATTTTGGCATGTCCTAGTGTAATTGGAGTTCTGTGTCGTGAGTGTCTGACACAAACATGCACTGGTTTCCAGAGTGTGTGTCTGCTCATAACTTCCCACAATCATGATTTTCGGCAACCAACATCTTGCTCCTGTTCATCAATTACATGAATTAGCAGCTAAACGCGTGAGCAAGCAACCCAACAGAAGGCACAAGTCACAATTAAATATCAATTCCAACACATGTACTGAATATATAAGTGTTCAAGAGACTGATGACCATTACCATTCGCAACCCGCACGGCCAGCCCAAAGTCGCGAGCTTCATCTTCCCCGATGCGGTCAGCAATATGTTCTCCGGCTTAATATCCCTATGAACGACGCCCATTTCGTGGCAGTACCTAATAACGGACGCCAACTCCTTGATCAAATTCGCAGCTTTCTGCTCCGAATACCTCCCCTCCTTCGTCATCTGATCCAAAAGCCTCCCTCCTCCGCACAGCTCCATCACCAGATGGAAACTGTCCGAGTCCTCGAACACCGCCTTGAGAGCAACCACGTTCGGGTGCCCGGAAAGGTGTTGCATTATCTCCATCTCCCGGTGGACCGACTCCTCGCCGTTCTTCTTCAGGGTTTTGCATGCGAACTCTTCGCCGGTGGACTTGCTGCGGCATAGACGGACGGACCCGAACTTCCCCCGGCCAATCGGAACGCCAAGCACGTACTCGTGTTCGATCTTCTTCTTGCGGCGGATCTGGGTTGAAGGATCGACGCATCCGATCTTCCGCTTATGGCCGCGGTTCGGGGAGTCCGGGGAGGATGAGGTGGACGGAGGAGCAGTCATCATGATCCCTCCCATTGTCTTTTTGCTCTTCTTCTTCCTCCCATGGTCGCCGGCGTTGTCGGAGAGGTGAGATCCGACGGCGGAGGAAGACTTGGTTCCTTTCCTCTTCTTGCGAACCAATTCCATCGATCTAAGTTGTTTCAACAAAAATTAGGGTTAGGGTTTTGGCAAGGGGGTTTGTTCTTCTTCTTCCGACCCATGAAGCGATCGATCGAACGAGGAAGGATCAAGATGCGAGAAGCGATCGGCGGAAGAATGTGATCGGAGAGTCACCAGCGACCATGTCCAAACCCTAGATTTCTAGCCGAAGAGTAGATCGGATGGCGGTTGGTTCACCGAGAGTGACGAGAACCGAAACCGGTAGGGAAAAAAATCAAGAAAGATTCGCGTTCCTCTCCTTGAGTTTATAAAGACGGACTCTTCGGCGTCGGACCCACGCTATCTCCGTTGTACCTCTGGCTCAATTTAACTAACCAGATCCATAGTTAGAAAGCAGCTAAACGATGGCACGTAGGTGGAACTGGTTTGGTATATTGTGGACGCCAGTGGACGATATTTTTAATTGTTGGTGTTGTCACCGGGGTTAGTGATTTCGTGGGTTCGTGATAACGATATCATACGGATGGCCAGAGGCCCGAAATTTGATACAAGTCATCTCTAGTGGAAATTTCTAAGACCATCTCCAATAGCGATTTCTAAAATTGTGTTCTTATCCTACTTGACATTGTACTTTAAAAAATTTTATCCTTGAAGAATTTTACATAAAAATTGTACACATACAAAAAAATGTTGAATCAATGGTTCTCCATTTCTATCCTATGTGTCACATAGAAAAACAAATTTAATTGTGTGGGGCCCAATAATAATTGTCTGAGAGATAGGAAAATTTGTATGAGAGTTTCTACATGTAGAAACCCTCCTAGAAAATTTCTATCCTACATCATTGCCATCCAGGATAGAAATGGTGATAGAAACTACCATTGGGAGAAGTTTTTTTCTAAAATGAAATTTCCATAAAAATAGGGAAGATAGAAACCCCCATTGGAGATGGTCTAAAAGTCCATACGTACTTTATTTTATTCTAGTTGTCTGAGTAATATAAAAAACATAAACAAAATATAGTCTTCAAAGATTCTCTATTTCTATTCTAGATGACAATAAAGGATTGTTGTAATGTTGTGGGATCAAATATTAATTGATATGATAAATGGAGAGTTTATATAAGTGTTTCTACATGCATAAATTCTCATGAAAACTCTTAATTCTACATCAATGTCACTTATAATATAAATTGGAATATAAATCTTCATTGGGAGGTTTTTTTTTTTTATAAATTGATTTCTACCATAGAAATAGGGGAGATAGAAACCTCCATTGGAGATGTGAGGGTTTCTATTTTCCCTATTTCTATGATAGAAATTCAGTTTACAAAAAAATACCTTACAATAGTGATTTCTATAATAATTTATATCATACATGATGGTAATGTAGGATGGATATTTTCGAATTTCTACGTATAGAAATCCTCTTAAATGTCTCCATCACTCATACCAGTTTATGTTGGACCCCACATTATTAAATCGATTATTTTATTTGCTGTCAAATAGGATAAAATGAAGAATCATTCTTGAGTGTTTATTTGTGTGTAATTTATATATAGAAACTAATTGTATAATCGTATAGTGCCTATTTATAATTGTATAGATAGAAATGATTACACTAGTAAAAGCACATATGTTGCATGTAGAATAATTTTTTTTCTTGCTAATATTATCAAAATATAATTTAAATCTTTAATTTTTAATTAAGATTTGTAATACACACACATATATATATATAATTAAGATTTAAAAAAACTTAATTTAAATTTGGTTATAATTTGTTACAAATATATATGTAAATAAAAGGAGTATTCGGTTATACAGACGAAAAAAATTAGATTATTCGATTATGCGGAAAAAAAAGCTTAAAATTACAATTTTTAATAATGTTTAAATTAAATAGATTATTCGATTATATAGGACTTAGATGACTCATTTTTTTAGTATTTCGAAGCGGCACATTAAAATACTTTAAAAAATAATTTCCTGAATTGTGGAGACCAACAACTACAAATTATAACATAAAAAATTATAAAAAGCTACTTTATTAGAAAAATAAGGAAGAAATATTTAATAGATTTCTGCATGCTGAATATAAGCCGTTTTTGTCAAACATTTAGGGCCCGTTTGGTTTGCAGGATTGGACAACGTAATGTAATTGGCATTACGTTGTCAATCTAACTCGGGTGTTTGGTTGGACAAAAAAAAGTTAGATGTAATGTAATCGCGATTACAAGTTTGATTACATTACATCAGTTTCTTCTAAACTCAATTACATCATAAAACCTATGTAATCGCAATTACATTACAACTTAAGCAAGGTTGGTATGCTATAATTTGAATTTTTTTTCGTTTTTTGGACCTTTTTTTTTCGTTTGTTTTTGTCGTTTTTTTCGTTTTGGTCATTTTTTGTCGTTTTTGTTCGGTTTTTGTCATTTTTGATCGTTTTTTTGTTTTTTTTTTTTTTGTTTTTTTTTTCGTTTTTGGTCGTTTTTGTTCATTTTTGGTCGTTTTTTGTCATTTTTTTTCGTTTTTTTTTTTTTGTTTTTGATTTTTTTTTTCGTTTTTGTCCCTTTTTTGTCGTTTTTTTCTTTTTTGTCGTTTTTGTTCGTTTTTTTTGTTGTTTTGTTTACTTTTTGTTGTTTTTTTCTTTTTTTTGTTGTTTTTTTGTGTTTTGTCCTTTTTTTGTTGTTTTTTTTTTTTTTTTTTTTTTTTTTTTTTTTTTTTTTTTTCGTTTTTTTGTCATTTTTATTTTTTTTGGTTATTTTTGTTTGTTTTTTTGTCGTTTTTGTTCGTTTTTTTTTTTGCCCTTTATTTTTAGTTTTTGGTTATTTTTTTGTCGTTTTTGTTTAATTTTTTATCATTTTTGTTTATTTTTTGTCGTTTTGCTTGTTTGGGCCTTTTTTTTCGATTTTTTTTTCGTTTTTGCACATTATTGGCCATTTTTTTGTCGCTTTTGCACTTTTTAAATTTTTTTGTCGATTTTGTGTTTGTTTTTTTGTCATTTTGTTCGTTTTTGTTTATTTTTTTTTCGTTTTTGATCGTTTTGGACCTTTTTTAGATTTTTGGTCGTTTTTGCACATTTTTTGCCATTTTTTTTGCTTTTGCACTTTAAATCTTTTTTTTCGATTTTGTACATTTTTGTCGGTTTTGCACTTTTTTATTGGTTTTGCTTTATTTGCACGTCTTTTGCCTTTTTGCACGCTTTTTTATCGTTTTTTGTCATTGTTTACGTTTTTTATCGTTTTTTTGTCAATTTGCACAGTTTTTGTTTGCCATTTCTGCATGTTATTTTCGATTTTTTGTCGATCTTGTACGTTTTTGACCATTTTTTCCGTTTTTATCGTCTTCTATCGTTTTCGATCGATTTTGCACATTTTTTTGTCGCTTTTTTTTATCCTTTTTTTGGGATCTTTTTTCACTTTTTATCGTTTATGCTCGTTTTTTTTTTTTTTTTTTTTTTGTTGTTGTTTTTTTGGTTTTTTTGGATTTTTTTTGTCATTTATGTTCCTTTTTATCGTTTATTATTTTTTTTGCTCTTTTTTTTCGTTTTTTATCAATTTTTTTCTTCTTTTTTTGTCGTTTTTGTTCATTTTTTGCCTTTTTTTTGTTTTTTGTCGTTTTTCGTCTTTTTTTTTTTTTTCATTTATTGTTGTTTTTGTCAAATTTTTTGTTTTTAGTCATTTTTTAATCATTATTGGTCACTTTTTATGGTTTTCACATTTTTGATTTTTTTTTTGTCGTTTTTCTTTTTTAATCGCTTTTTCATTTTTGGTTTTTTTTTTTTTTTTTCTGTTTTGTACGTTTGTCATTTTTTGTATTTTTTTATTTTTGTCTTTTTTTTTTCGTTTTTGGTCTTTTTTTAGCAGAAAACAACCATTTTTTCCTTATTTATTATTTATTTTAGTTTATTTCTTTTTAAATTTTTAAAAAAATTTAGTGATCCACTTTTTTAATTTTATGTTGTATTTAAAAAATATTAAATTAGAAACTTAATTACATTACATGGTAAACCAAACATATGAATGCAATTGACATTACATTATATGGTTTGATTACATGCTTCAACCAAACATAGTAATGTAATTGTAATTCCATTACATTACAAACTCAATTACATTACAAATCCAATTCCATTACGATTACATTACAATAAACCAAACACAACCTTAATTCATTTATTTTGTTTATAGAGATTCCCGTGACTCAAAACCCTCTTCTTGTTAAAAAAATTTCCCAGAAGCACGCGAGTCTAGACCATCGTCCCCATGTCTCTCTCGGTTCCTCCCACAGCCCAAAACCCTTCCAAACCCTCCTGAAACCCCCCTTCCTCCCCCGACTCCCTCGTCCCCACCGATTCTCCATGCCGAAACCCGCTCCTTCTCCCTCCAACAACCGAACCCTAGCCATCTCTTCCCAAGCCAAAACCCTAGACCTCCACGGCCGCCACCGCGACGAAGTCTTCCGCTCCGCCGAAGGATCCCTTTCCAACTGCCTCTCGGAAACCCACCTCGACCGAACGGTCCCCGGCCTCAAGTCCATAGCCAAGGGGAAGGTACCACCAATCTGAACATTCATAAATTTTCTTTTGTGCGCGTGTTCTTTCTAGGTTTGATTTGATCGGTTCTCGTCCAGGTGAGGGATGTATACGAAGGGAAGGAGCATCTGGTTTTGGTGACTACGGATCGGCAGAGCGCTTTCGATCGGGTTCTTGCCTCGATTCCGTTCAAAGGACAGGTATCGATTTCTTACTACGTTGCACAGACACGGACACGGCAATGATTTTGGTGTGTAATAGTGTATTTTTGGAGCGTTCGTAGTATCAACGGAGCCTACATTTCCTATCTATTTCAGGGGTTCGACTAAAGGTGATATCTTGTGCAGACCCTTAATAGCAAATTGAGATTTTTTTTTTTTTGGGTAGTTACGGGCAGTTTCTTAGTGGAAATGCGCCACCTTTTAATTTGTATTGCTACGTCGAAAGTAACTAAGCAGACAAATTCCTGGATGTTTACAGAAGAATAAATTTAGGAGTTACTACTTTATTGGACAAGCATTAACATATTTTTATCGTCTTTTTAGTATATGCAGCTAGGAGTGCTGGAATGATTTATATACGGAACTGATAATTATTCTCCGCGGTGGAGTTTTTAACGCCTGGTTTGCTTACTTTCATGTCCAATTAGTGTTAATTTCTTATATTTAATTCCAAAATTCTCCCAGGATCTCTTCAATCTTGAGAAACTAGATCCGTTGATTCCACTAGGCACTAGCACAAGAGCTTGGCCAACTTCGCGAGAAATGTAGGGAATACTCAACTAAGCACAAGGGAACTTTCTCGAAACTTAAAATTTAAATGTAGGACCAAAACATCAAAATTAGCTTGAACTGGTGCTTGATTAATACTTTAAACTTTGTTTCTATAGATAAACCAGTAATTGCTGTTGTATTGCTCTCCAGATGTACTTAATTCAATGGTCATCGTTCCAGCATTACAGGCCCTTAACATTATGATGCTATAATAATAGAGGAACTCCTAATTTTTTTGCAATCATTTTGCAGATATAAAACTTAGCCCTTATTTTTCTGCTATGTTTTTTTTCCTCCTGTAATCATAATTCGAATTTAACGAATCTCTCCATTTTTGTTTCAGTTGTTTACTGAGACATGTTTGGTTTGTGTACTTGTTGCATCACTTTCAGGTTCTCAACGAGACAAGTCTTTGGTGGTTCAATAAGACCGTGCATATTACTCCCAATGCAGTGGTTTGTGTTCCTGATAAAAATGTGACTATTGCAAAGAAATGCTCAGTTTTTCCAGTTGAGTTTGTTGGTAAGTTACGATTTTTATCATTATGTATTTGTATATTATCTCTTCCTTGACCAGAGAATAAGGTGATGGATGTGAAACATATATGTAGGAATTCACTAGAATTGTGAAATTTAAAAGGAAAGCTTTTTATAATAAAGCTGTAGCAAAACTAAAATCCATACTTGAACGTGCACACATGCTCCGAGCCACAGTTTTTACTTTCCTCGCATGTTACTTTGATGATTTGAAATGTCAACCACAATGTCTTAGTTATTGTTGACATTATTAGGAGAGTATGTTTCTGGTCTAAATCTCAAAGTTGATAGTTGCATTACATATGCATTAACAGTGTGGTATGCTTTAATCAATAGTGTGGTAAGCTTCTGTGCTTCATCAGGAAGTGTCTGTGATAATAAACTACTGAAGCCCAGGGTTCCATGACTTATATTAACTGGGAAAAGGGCTTCTGATAAGAAATTAGTCGCTGTAGGAAATTGTGTTCATCTCAATGACACACTAAGCTTGACAGTGAAAAAGGAATGACATTCCCATGAAACAATGATTTGTGCAAAAGGTTTAAGCGCGATGTTTTTCAAAGCACTTCTGGGAAGAGAGGAATACTGGAGAAACCGCCTGAGGGTTTATGTTTGAGGGATGGAGGATCTAATCAGTTCTTCTTAACTAGCATGAAGCCAGCTTCATGCTCCAACTCTGGCTGGATATGAACGCTAGACATATTAACCAGATTGGAGTATCATCTACTGCTATTGGATTACCCGTTACTCACTAGTGCTGATTATGTTATGTTACATGATAAATTGAGAAATTTGGATATGGCATCTGTGTAGATTATCATGTGTAACTATTCCTTCACGAGTAGAATGGTTTGACACTTTAAGATTCATATTGGAAAAGATAGGTTGATTTAGGCATTGATAGTGGTGGGGAACCATTCAGAGAAGCATTGGTCACTATGTAATCAGTCCGGCTTCATGCAATCGTGCTATCTGAAGCTGATTATGTATTGAATATCAACCCGAGGTTGATAATAAATTGAATGGGGGTGAGCTTGTTTCTGCACTTCATAATTTGTCGACAGTTCTTCTCATATATATCTAGCATCAACTTTGATTTTATGTTTTCCATATGATATAGTTATATTCGTATTCAGTCCTGTATGTTGCCCGACATTCTTCTTATTTTCCTTATTCAATTTCTTCTCAACTTCCCTAATCTAATGACATGGTATTCTGATGAGCTTATGCAGTTAGAGGCTTTGTGACCGGTAGCACAGATACATCACTATGGACAGTTTACAGTAATGGTGTACGACGTTATTGTGGCAACTTACTTCCTGAAGGTACATATTTCAATTACTCATCATCTTCACTATTATTAGATCTTGTTAATACGCTTCATAACTTTTAGGTATGGTAAAAATCAGAAGCTGCCTGCAAATATACTCACGCCTACAACTAAGTCAACAGATCATGATGTTCCAGTCTCTCCTGACGAGGTTTCTTCTAGTTCAATATTCTTTTACTCTTTAGTTCGAAGATGTCCAACTGTTAAATCTATGAAGAGGTTTGAAATTTCCTTCAATCACATAAGTGATAAGCCAATGGTATAATGCGAGATAAAACTCCAAAATCCAAATCACTGTTCTGAAGCACCGCTTTTAGTTACAGACTATTTCTTTTTCAGTTACAAGTCACTTTTAATTGAGTGATATACGGCTTAATCCTTTATTGATGTTATCCTCAAACCTCACTATTGGTTGATTACTAAACTAAAGTGCTCCTCGGTACATGTAATTTCCCAAAGTACTATTTTGTTTGGTGTTAGCAATTAACTGGTGGGTGTATAGTTTACTAAATTGTTAAATTTAATCAGCAACTGATATATGTTACCATTTTATTAGAGCCTATAATGAATATAAGTCATGACATGTTCACCTCGGGGCATGAAGAACTGAGAAGCTGGCAAGCGAGATGTCATAAGTTTAACGCTGAATGAATAATTTATATTCCGGATAACACATAAGTTATGTTCTCAGGTTGACTTTTCCTCCTTTCCCCATATATGAACCTTTTAGGTACGCAGTTTGATGTACTCAGAGTAGCCTTATTAGCTGGTGCATGCATTCAACTACCTAACGATCTGGATTGTATGTCTCTGTCCTGCTTACTCCAAATACATTTTCATTTCAATTTTTCTCCTAAACAAAAATATTGTAAAGTCTCATTAAGCACATAAAAGTACAAATTTTGTATCTCCCTTGTAGGTTATACTGTGAATCTGTGATAGTAACACCATAGTAGGCCACCATAGTAGGCAGTACAGTGGGTGAAATCCTCCAGAGATTTTACCTTAATAAATCACTACAACAGTATTGTTAAGCTTGGCCTAGTATGGTGTTGAGAACACATTGTATGCACTATGTGAAATCTTATGAAGATTTTTCAGCCTGCAATCACTATAGCTTAACTTCATTAATGTGCAATTATTCTAAAATGTAATCTGTGCACTTACAAGTTCATGGTTCTTGGCTTTTTATACTTTCGTATAATTGGACACTTCCAATTTCCAAGACACTTCATGGACAGTTCAAGCGATTAAATCACGATTATATCACAATTTCAATATTATGTTGAACTCCAAAATGGAACATATCAACTCTGCATTGGGTCAACCTGTGTCTAAAACTCTAAATTTAACTATAGTTATGAACACCTAGCAGATCATTATTTTAAATATTTTTACACATGCAGACATGTTTGCATAACTATTTACATACCACAACTGCACCCATCTGTCAGGCTTATGCATAATTGGATACATACGAACTCCCAAGAGGCTATGTCTCTGTACATTTAAGTTGGAAGGATATAAAGTTCATAAGTGCGTGAAGTTTGATGTTGGTCTCTATTGGCTTGTCAGATTATCACTTTAGAGAAAGAACTTTTGATCTTTTTTCTTTCTCACTTGCAAGTTGTCATGTTTAATTAATCATAAGTTTCTCTTTGTCCAGATAATTGAACTTGGTTTGATGACGCAAGATGAATATGCTGAAGTAAGCAGTAAAGCCTTGGACTTATTTGCATATGGACAGGTAAATTTCCATCTTGATAAGCACATGTCGTGCTCCTTTAAGAACTTTAGGTCTCAGAAAATTTTATCTTTCAGTAATGAATCCAGATAGTTGCTTTATTTGTTTCACTTTCTGAGTTTTTGTCTTGATTTTGCTATTGAATAATCAAACCAAGTCTTATGCAGATATATATGCTCTAGTTCATAGGCTTTGTCAATGTAGCCTTATATGATCCTATACATTGTGTATCATACATCTTCACCATAAAATTTGTGCTCATACTAAAATTTGTGCTCAATACTACTGTATGCGACATCAGCATCAACAGTATATGTTGTGAACACGTTTTATGCTAGGATATGCTGTATTTTCATTAACGACTTATTGTAACCTGATTAATTTGTCATTTGCAGCAAGTGGCTTTGGAGAATGGTCTGTTATTGGTCGACACAAAATGAATTTGGAAGGGATACTGATGGTACGATAACGTTGATAGATGAGGTTTGATATCCTGCATCTTATAATATGGCTACCCACTTTTCTGCATGTAAAATTTCTTTCTTGGTGCAGTAGCCTTATCCATTATTCATCGTCTTGTATATTTATCCATCTGTTGTGCTTATGCATTAGCTATTTACATATTTCTTTATATGTATTTTACTATTTCTATTCAACTGTTGCAAGATCATTTATGTAATTCATCTTTCTGAGGGCAGAGTACTAAACAACAAGCCTCAGACATAGCCTTCATTTAGTGTTCCACTTCACTTTGCCATTGCTTCAGACATTTTTTGGTGTGCTTTTCCTATTAAAATATTGATCTTGACTTTGTGTCCATTCTTCATTTGAAGTATCTATAACATTCTTTTGCACATACTCAATTCATTTAATCTTTTTCATGGCCTTAAGAACCTAATATGAAATTTTGCAGTGTGCTCTTTTTTCTTTTTTTAGCTTGGCAGATTTTCTTCTTGGAACTTATTAATTCATTCACCTAATTAACCTTTATCTATACTAAATATAACCCAAAAACCATGGGTATCACTAATTTTTGGTGTAACGCTTCTTGCCTAAAATGTCATTATTTATGGGTTAAAAAGTCATTTACCCACCCACTAACTCAAACTTCCATATTAATCTAAAACCTTCATAACACCGAACATAGGTGTCTCTTGTGATCAGCAGCCTAAAATGTCATTATGGTTATTAAAAAGTCATTTACCCACCCACTAACTCAAACTTCCATATTAATCTAAAACCTTCATAACACCGAACATAGGTGTCTCTTGTGATCAGCGAGGAGAGGTATAACCACCCTGGCTTGGCGGACGGTCTCGGGATCCAAAAGGCATGCAACGCAGCATGCACAAAGTTCCTCCGGGCATCGTAAAAAAAAAAAACTAACCCCCCCCCCCCCCTTGTCTCTCTTGTGACCCAGTGCTTCTTTCACTGGAAACTGCCTACCTCTTTCATTGCACACCCACACATGTGCCCCAACCACTAGTCTTTTATTATTCATTTTCATATATTGACTGTCCCTTGGCCCAGAGGAATCTGAATTTGAAGCCTGGGGAAATTGTATTCGGTCTATTTCCTTTTCATTGTCCATATAGTCGTTGATTTCTCGCCATTGATCAATCGCCATCCAGATTGCGATCGTCTTCCTCCCGTCGCCATTGTGCTCTTTCTAGGTGATCTGGAATAAGGAATGGGGAGAGGGGGTGATCGATTTTCCAGGGCTAGGGTTTCGAGTCTGATGAATTTACTTTTCTTGGAGTCTTTGCCGGGACAGAAGATGTTCAAGTGCAATTTCTGCAAGGTCCACTCCATCATCTCCAAGGACTTCACCTGACACTACGGCCATGCTTACCTCTTCGAGAATTCGTCAGTTGTCTTTCTCGATTGAGAGTTTCTTGATTATTGCTAGATGGTTTACTATTATTGGATTGTAGTAGTCTTTGATTCTGACACAACATGAACATTCCAGAATATAATAGGAACATCAAAATAGCTTGTCGTGCCTATGCCATGTCTTTTTTTTTTGTCGGTGTTTCTTAGTTATCATTGATTATATATATATATATATATATATATATATAGATATATATATATAATATATATTTGTCGGTGTAACTTAGGTTATCATTGATTAGTTTGATTTATATATATATATATATAATATATATATATATATATATATATATATTTGTCGGTATATATATAATATATAGCCAATGACCCCTAGCCTAGTGGTAATGGTGAGGCATGTGGCCCGAGCGGTCATGATATCGATTCCCAGTGGGGGCGTTCCACACAATTACCATTTTCATATATATATATATATATATATATATATATATATATATATATAATTTTGGCAGCTGATAATCAAGGCATCTAGATTAAAAAAATAAAAAAATAAAAATAAATATATATATATATAATTTTGGCAGATGGTAATCAAGACATCTAGATTAAGCACTCATACAATAGAGACTAAGTTCATCCTTACCAAAGACATTCTCATGTAGCTAGGCTTGAACATTTTCCTCATCTCTAAACAAAAGTTCAAGAAGTGAGTGGGAAGGAACATATTCAATATGTATTTATAACAAATCAACTACAGGAAGAAAATCTGTCCGTTATTGATCAGAACACCATACCAATGGTGTGTCATTCTGCACTAACGGCTTGAGAAGTAGTTGTTCGAAGCAATAAATGCAGCATGTATAGACGCAGCTGCATACCGTCTGGTATGCTACCGCCGTTGTGCTGTTTTGTGCTTACATACAAGACCAAATTGCTGGATGAAAAATGACATTTAAAGCATACCGGCGGCATGCCTTCGGCATACAATGTGTACTGGAATACAAGAAGGCTGTTGGTGGAAAATAGGATTTAAAGTGTACCATCGGCTAGAGAAATCCTAAAATGGCTATGTTTTTCAAGATAGGGATACAGAATCTAATGAGGGTTAAACCTAAGGCTTTCTAAGTTTAGGTATTTATTTCAATTACCATTACATCCGTATGTTAGAATCTTTGCCTATGAAAATACATAAGGAAAATTACAAATGACTAGAGTATTTTTGACGCCACTTGATTTTAGTCTTGCTCGTTTCTTGACTGCTTGCTTGAATGGCTTTAGTTTCTTCGTGATTGTTCCAATCTTTGCTTGTCTAATAACTAAGGGATCGTGCTTTTTCTTGTAGCTCTCCAACATTTGCTACAAGATCATGCTAGTAGCATAATACACAGTTTATATCTAAATTGTCGTTTATCAAAATCTAAACTCATATTGGGCTAGTAGTACTTGCAATACACTGATTTTTTCCTTGGAGAGTTAGGCTTGGTTTGTAATAGCTTTTGGCTCAGCAGCATAAGCTAGTTCCTAGGAGACTTAAGTTACCTACCTCCCAACTGGTCATCTATGTTTTATGGGATGACACTCTCATGTTCATAGCTACCTTAACACTCTCATGTTCATAGCTACCTTGGCTAGGAGGTTGGAACCAACATGGAAGGTTGATGTTAGGTCGACAGTCAGTCACAATTTTGTTGTCAAATCCTTTGTAGAGCTTTCTTATGCTCCATAGCCGATCCCATTCATAATGGGAGAATGCTTGAATGACGACGACGATGACGAAGCCTTCAGAAATTCGGAAATACAAGGGAGAAAGAAACATGACGAAAGGAAGAAGAGCCAAAGAATTACTAGACATATGGAGTAGAAAAACTATGAGAAAATGATTTTTATATCCATGTGAAAGCATATGCAGAGTGAGTTTCAGCTGACTAGCCCTAACCCTCCCTTCCCTTTTGTTTAGTAAATGTGTGAAAGAGCACTCATTTTATGGTAAACCTGCTATGGACTAGTATGATGTACATACAACAGACTTGCCTTCTTTGTAACCCAATAGTCACTTTATTTCATTTAACCATTGCCTCTAGATCCAAAGACTTTATGTAAGCAAGAAGCAGCATGTATTTATTTGTTGACTAGCACTTCACTAAGTATGCTACTGACCAAGGGTCAAATATTTTACTTCTCACTTTAGAATAAAATTTGGATGGTTATGACTTATAAGAGATCTGGTCTAAATATGGAGTAGAAAAACTATGAGAAAATGATTTTTATATCCATGTGAAAGCATATGCAGAGTGAGTTTCAGCAGACTAGACCTAACCCTCCCTTCCCTTTTGTTTAGTAAATGTGTGAAAGAGAACTCATTTTTATGGTAAACCTGCTATGGACTAGTATGATGTACATACAACAGACTTGCCTTCTTTGTAACCCAATAGTCACTTTATTTCATTTAACCATTGCCTCTAGATCAAAAGACTTTATGTAAGCAAGAAGCAGCATGTGTTATTTGTTGACTAGCACTTCATTAAGTATGCTACTGACCAAGGGTCAAATATTTTACTTCTCACTTTAGAATAAAATTTGGATGGTTATGACTTATAAGAGATCTGGTCTAAATATGGTGATTATTTTTGTGACATTGGATATATGATTTGTCCTTTCTTGGCCATCATACTGAACAAACTCTGCTTGTTTTGATTTTTTTTATAAATTAAAAGTGAGAACTTCACTTTTATAAGTAACAATTTTATCGTTATTTCCTTTGTCACTTTGATTGGAATGTTACATTTATCTGCTTATTAGTCGTTACATATAGTATAGTGAATGGAGGAAGCTAGCAAATTTACTCGAATCATATCATCATCCAAACCTTCGCTCTAAACGTAGACTGAGAAACCTCCAAGAAAGAACTGATACAGTTTTTGTTTTCAACCTCACATCAACTCCCTACTCCTTATGCTGGTGCCAGATTCCTAGCCAAGATTGTTATGACCAAGAGAGGGCCTCGCCATTCAACCTATAATGCCAGTTTATAGTTACATAGACCCACTTTTTTGTCATACAATTTAAGCTCATGGAACCGAGGAGCTCCTTCTATTTTACACTAGACCCGGGAAGAATTTAGACGAAGAGGTAAGATGTTGCTACATGTAATCAAATTCATCTCTATGACACATTATGCAAAAAAAGCAAAAAGGAATCTCATTCCCGCACATTTATCCAAATGATGTTTTATGTAAACAAGTGAAATGGTGAGTAAAAATATAGGACATCTACTTAAATGACATTACATGTCAACCATCTTATAAATGCCACTCTGAAAATATGAGTAAAATGGCGAATAAAAGTTAAGGACATGTAATTAAAGAACATTACATGTCAACCGTCTTATCTTAAATGTCACCCTGAAAAATATGAAACCTTCGCATTACGAGCACCACTTGTTTTTGTGTCGGCGCATGCTTTCGTGTCGTAATGTGGTCCCTTGCAAGGTGTGGGGGTATTTCTACCATATCATAGTTGTAAAATGAGGAGGTGCATGCACAGGTGTTGTAGTGGAATGAATGGTCATGGACCTTTAGTCGTATGTGGATACAAGCTCCGGTGAATCTAAATGTCACCTGAGTGCAAGAAATTGTCATACTTGAATATGGTACACACGGAGGAATTTCTTCTACATCCAGGGTTCTAAATGTGGGTATTTGCAAGTTAGCGGTAACATTTATATGATTTTCTTCAGAGAACTTGCATTGTTTGTATGTTACAATATGTTCTCATCGTATTATTTCCCCTCCTCTCTCTCTAATCATGTGATTTTTTATTGTACTTTGTGATTTAGGTGCATACGCCTGACTCCAGCAGATATTGGATTGCTAAGTCTTACGAGGAGCGATTCAATGCTGGTCTTGAACCTGAAAATGTTGATAAGGTGTGAAACACAAAATGTATTGATTTGTATGGTTCAATAATGGTTAGATCAGTAATGAAACATGGCGGAAGAGTAGTCTTTCACCGTTTCCTTCTAAAAGGATGATAGCTAATAATGGTTAGATCAGACAGTTCTTCATTCTTTGTTTCTACTTTTCGCAACTCGCTACACTTTCATGCATATTGTATGCCATTCCTTTAATTGTTTTTGCTAGCATAGGAAGGTGTGCAGTTTTTCCTCAACATTTTGCCGGCATCTAAGATGTATGTTTTTTTTTCCCTTAGGAGTTTTTAAGGCTGTGGTTCAAGGATCATTGCGATCCTTATGGAGATAAGGTATGTTTCTAACTCATCCTGTTATCTTTTTGTTTGGTTACTTATCTATGATTTGAAATTTCAGGTCCTTCCTGAGGCTCCTCAAGAACTTGTTTGTGAACTTGCATGGCGGTACGTCTTTGCCTAATTTTTTATTGTGCCTTGAAAAGGAAGATGTAGTTAAGATATCTGACCTCTTTGTTTAGAGTCGTATTTTTGGGCTACTTGGTTTGGCTAATAATAGTTAGCTTGCCATTTGAGGAAGGTCTCTTTTAAAAATATATCATCCCAGTGAAGTTTGTCCAACCTTACCACTGAGGGGGTGGTCCAGTGGTAGCACTGTTAAGGGAGGGGAGGAGTGGGCTCGGGTTCAAAATTTGATTTGTCCAACGTTTTTTCTTGTGCTAAAGAACATATAGAACAATTTTGAAAAACTTTGTATTATTAGTCTTATCAGCAGTATCTCATCTGTTCATAACAGGGTATTTAGTGAATCAACAACTAATATTTAGCTCTTTTGGGTATAAACATTGTAAAAGTTTTTCGTCATCAGAATCTCATGCTAACTTGGCAAAGTTGGATTATTTCCTCCTTGATTGCATAATGGGATTTTTTTTGCCAATGTGATTTAGGAAATTATCCTTAGCTAGATAACTCAAACTGTCGTGTGCTTAATGTTTTATGTTTTCACAACTGTCCCAAGACCGGATAGAGTTGTGTTAGGTATCCGAGTCTCCGACAGCCACTTTAAAACATGATATTTCTATGGAATGAAGTGAATCCCTTAACAGAGGTAGATGGAATATGGGCGACGTAGGATGCATAGCTGAAGTGGTGCCCGAGAAACAAAAAAATAGCAACAACTAGAGCCATGGCGTAATCACCGCCTGTGGAACATGCCACGGGCGGTGGTAACTGTCCACACCCTGTCGTGTGGTGGTAATGCGACAAAAAATCTCCCTAGGAATACTGACTGTCCCGTGTGTCCATGTCAGAACTAGGCCAAAGTTATTTTTAGTGTGTTATTTTTACTTTTTAGTTTCCTTGATGATGTTTAGCATTTGTTTAGTTAAAATTTGGACAAGTATTTGGAGTATTAGATATTTAGGTACTTTAAGTAAAGCAAAATCCTTTTAGGTATTAATCGGTTGTAAGCCTATAAATAGAGGGCGGTTTGGAAATTGTAATATAACTTTTTATATTAACAAACTTCTGGTGTTTTCTCGCAAACTAGTGGATTCCATCTTTTTCATGGATTCGGGTCACGGTTATCCCTTCTACAAATTCTGTTGCATCGGATCATGGTTATTCCTTCTACAAATTCCGCTTAATAAAGATTCGTGAAGCCAACCCCAAAAATTTGGGGAAAGGGCTTTGCTGTTGCTGTAGGATGTGGCTCGGTAGATGCCTGTATGACTCATTCCGATATGACTCATTCCGACTTTAAACTCAGTCCAGTGCCTAGTCTCAAGAAAGCCACTTAAGCAGCTGATCATGTTCTTCCCTTTGTTTTCAGTGCTTTTGTTGTCCGAGCTTTATGTTTAATCATATTTGTCCTATTTCAATAGTGTCACACGATTCTCTTTCATAGTGCTAATTAGTGCAGTGATATATTGTAACTTCTGTTGGAGCTGACCAGTTATTTTCATGCACGACAGGTATATTCCTTTTTGAAACAATCACGAATACGAAGTTTGAGATGCCAAATATAGAGGTAGTAATGACATACTTTTAGCAAATGCAATCTATACCAACATATTTTGATATTGTGTTCTTGTACAGGAGCCAATACATGATCGGATATCCAAGAATGTTTCACAGGCCCTATCAAGCTTGTGATTGTGTACCATCTTCAATCAAGAATTGTAACTGTACTCAATAGAGCTAATCAAGGAGTTTTGCGCCAATGGTCCTTGAAAGTATGGAAATAACTCTCTCTAAAGAAAGCTCCATGTGCTTCTTCACATCACTATCTATGTATTTGCACTGGCCAAATAAATTATGGAACAATAGTCCTTCAAATATAGACGACAAATGTCTATATTTAGGACATTCTATGCATGCAGAGTCTCCTGTACGGGCTTCTAACAAAGTAGGTTTTCTTGTTGCTCGGATGTTTTGGTGGTTAAGAGTGATTTATACATGTTGTGGTTTAAATTATTTTGCTTTTGCCTGTTTTTTAAAATCTGTAGCGCTTTTGTACGGACAAATGCACCACCTCGGATATAAAAGATTCGGCCCATTGGTGATCGGGAAGTGATTTGAGTAAAGTATTTCTCGATGCATGCATATTGCTTTTACCATTTAAAAAAAAAAGTTTTCATACTTTATATTAGGGCCTGTTTGGTTGGATGTAGGTGCATGAAAGTGTGAAAGTGGGAGTTTCATGAAGGTGTAACTCCAGGGCCGGCCCGGAATATTTTGATGCCCAGGGCCCTTGTTCAAAAGATATGTTAAAAGTTTCCTTGGCAAAGAAAAATGTCTAGAGTGTTCATCCAAAGGAAACTTTAAATTCTCTTTTCTAATAGGACCTTTTTCTACAAGTAAATATCTCAATTTGTCATCAATATTATTCCAAGCTCCTGGATCATACATATTTAATATGTTTTCAGTAGTACCATGCTCATCTTCTCCTACATTTTCATTTTCCTCTATATGTTCTAGTGAATTATGAATGCATGTATAATTTTTCATTTCTCCTACATCATTAACAACATTCTCATTTTCTACCACTTCAATCAAATTAACCAATTGTCCAGACTCATTGGTTTGATTTAGATTTTCCTCTGAAATAGAATTTTTGCAGAAATATTTATTTAGAGATCCTCTTAGAGAAAGAGTAATATCTTAATCTTTTTTGTTTTTTCGTTTCGAATAACCATAGGGTTGCTTCCTAGGAAACATTATAAACTAAGCAAATAAAGCTTTTCAACACAAGTAAATGATAATTGAAGTAAGGAACAACAAAACCTGAATTCTAAGTTCTGATGCTTCAATTCAAAGAGGAACCTTCCAATTTTAAACTTACAAATTCCAATAATCCAATGAACTTCCCCTGCAACTAGAAAAATTAGTCAATAAACTATTTGAAATATTATAATTTCTTTGAAGATATTTCCAGTAACCATTATAGCAAGACTACCAAGACTATTTATTTTTTTCCAACATAACAAAACTATCAAACTATAGCAAATATTTGGTAGACCACAAAACTTTTTTTTTTTTTCAGTAACCATTATAGCAAGACTACCAACTACCAAGACTCCATTTTTTTTTCCAATATAACAGAACTATCAAACTATAGTTTTTTTTTTTTGAAAAAAACAAAAAAAAAAAACTATCAAACTATAGTCTATAGCAAATATTTGGTAACCACAAAACTTTTTTTTTTTCCAGTAACCATACCAACTACCAAGACCGTCCTTTTTTTTTTCCAACATAACAAAACTTACAAAGTCCTGCTACAAGAACACATTAAAATATCAATGTTCTTAGAAGAAAAAAAACTTCTATAAATTCTAGAATTAATTAATACAAATTATAAAAAAATTCCCATTGCTAAAAAATAAGTTACCACCATAAAAAAGGAGTATCCACAGTAACATAAATAATTCACCAAACAATGTGTTAATTGCTAAAGAACCAGAGTATGTTACTTCTTTTTTCCCTCAATTATTCCTTCAGAAATAAAATAGCAAATATTTGCATTTGTCAACAAGATGGCGTGTCTGTAAAATTTTGTATGATTTGCTACACTTGACTTCAGATTCACTGATTCAGAACAACAAATTTTAATTTAGATAACTGACAAATCCACGAACTTACTTTTTTTTTCTTAAAAAGAATCTCTACTATTCAAAAAATAATTTGATTCTGGCTTGTTATTAGCAAAACTTACCAAGGCTCAAGCAGAGGCCACAGACAACTTGTCTTTTGCCATGACAGCGGTGTTCGACTCCGACATCGTTGAATTCTGTGAAGAAGTATAGGAGAAAAGATTGAAACATTAGAAATTTCTGGTTCAATTATAAACAAAAAGGAAGAAGGAAGAGAGAATTAAAATAAGCAAAAAAAACTTACCGTTGGCCATCATCTGGAATCGAAACGACGAGATGAATTTTCCTACTTTTTTTCCTTCTCTGAATGGAGAAGCTCCTCACGCGCGCGGCTGTTCAATTCCTTAGCTAGCAAACCGGTGCCCTACTTGTTCTCCTTCTTATCATTTAAGATTTAAGAGTAGGTTGTGGGCTGGCCCGGCTGGACTTGGTAGAATACAACCTATTTAAACACTATGTTAATTCTATTACTTATTTGTATAAATACACAAAAAATTTGGGGCCCCTTGGGCCTTGGGGCCCCGGGCCCAAGCCCCGTTTGCCCTGCCTCTGGGCCGCTCTGTGTAACTCATTTGAGTTACAATACATTCCACTTTCCAAAAAGTGTGGATACAAAAGTTTTTGTCCCCCGCAAGTGGAGACTTATAATGTAGTTTGTTTGGATGACCACTTGAAAGTGGCTTTGATGGACTTTGTGTGTTTGGTTAGGACATTGCAAGTGATATAATCACCCTCATGAAGAATGGTATGGTTACCAAAACCAAAAATTTTCAACATTCCCAACCGAATTTGGCAGCAGAGAAACGGTTTCACAACCGAAAAACAGTATGAAACATGTTCCCAGCAAGATGACATGTTCCCAGCAAACTGATATATAATTTTGCAAGATTATATTTTTTCAGCAAATATGATACATGTTCCCAACAAATATGATACATGTTCGCAGCAATATGACATGTTCTCAGCATATATGATACATGTTCCCAGAAATTAACACATTTTCCCAACAAATATGAAATGTTCCCAGCAAATATTCATGTTCCCAGCAAATATGATACATGTTCCCATCAAATATGATACACGTTTCCAGCAAATATGATATGTTCTCAGCAAGTGACATGTTCCCAGCAATACGACATGTTCCCAGCAAAATTACATGTTCCCAGCAATGGAAAATGTTCCCAGCAATATGACATGTTCCCAGCAATATGATACAATGAAACAAAATCTTGTTCAGAAGGACATTATCGGCTCAGAGTATGAAATCTGAAAATAATTAAAACTTGTTCAAAACTTGTTCAGGAGAACATTATGGGCTCAGAATGTAGCAAAATCTTCTTCGAAAAATATCATCATACGAAGAACATATCAAAAATGAAAATTCCTCTGTACAAAAAATAGGGACGGCCAACCCATCAAATAGGATACATGTTCTCTGCAAATATGATACATGTTCCCTGCAAATATGATACAGAAAACCAACAAGATGACATGTTCGCAGCAATATGACATGTTCCTAGCAAATATGACATGTTTCCAGCAAATATTACATGTTCCCAGCAATACGACATGTTCCCAGCAAATATTTCGTGTTCCCAGCAATGGGAAATGTTCCCAGCCATATGACATGTTCCCAGCAATATGATACAACGAAACAAAATCTTGTTCACAAGGACATTATGGGCTCAGAGTATGAAAGCTGAAAATAATTCAAACTTGTTCAGGAGAACATTATGGGCTTAGAATGTAGCGAAATCTTCTTCGAAAAATATCATCATACGAAGAACATATCGAAAATAAAAATTCCTGAGTAACATAAAATTGACACATGTACCATATTTGCTGGGAACATGTATCATATTTGCTGGGAACATGTACCATTATTTGTTTCACAATGAAACACAAGTCATCATAGCCCATAATGCATTCTCATCATAGCCCATATATTATAAGAAAATAAGACCAACTTATGCTGCAGTAAGCAGAAACTGCCCAAAATTGAAGTCACCAAACTAAGAAGAAGAAGAAGATATGAAACTCATCACAGGAAAAATTGAAGTCACCAAAAACTGGAAGGAAGAAGAAGATACTGAAACTCATCACAGAAAAAATTGAAGTCACCAAGTTATGCATTGTCATCATAGCCCAAAATATCATTATTTGTTTCACAAAGAAACACAAGTCAGCATAGGCCAGTAGGAGATACTGAAACTCATCACAGCCCATATAAGATTTCAAAAAACCAAAACTCATAATTAACCCAAAACTGAAATTGAAGTGCTGCTCCTTTGCAGTTACCAAAACATAAAACACAAACTGGGGACAAAGGGCAGTAAGCAAATATGGGAAGTAACAAAAAACTGAAACAGAAGACTGAAAATATCAACAACTTAAGCACAAGTTTGGGAAAAAAGGTTATTGGCTCAAAGGATTCACCATCCCACTCATCATCGCCAATTTAAAAATTTGGCTACCTCCATCCATCACCAAATTGGTGGGGGAGGCCATCAAGTTTTGGTTCTCATCGTGGGGCACCTTCCTCATTTGTGTTGTCGGGACAGAAATAGCATTTTAGACTCAAAGGTTGCACCTTCCTCATCATTGTCTAAAAGCAGGCTACAAGTTGGCTACCTCCGTCCATCACCACAATGGTAGGGGAGGCCACCAACTTTAGCTTGTAATTAGGTTGCACCTTCATAGCTCATTCAAAGACAACTCCTGCACCCAATCAGTACATACCCTTGTCATTACATTGTCATTACATTAAAGGTGCAGACAAAAAGAACTTGGGTCTACACAAATAAGTTGGTACTACATGAAAGAGATGCAGACTAAAATCGATACAAGTAATGTTAGAAATCCAAAGTAACAATAATGGCTGATGGGTGGCCATTGCGCACATCTTCTCCCTTAATTCTACATCGTTCATCCTTGTAATTTGAGTGGAAGTAACCCATTGCCTCCTCATAATCTTGGCACTTGAAATAACAAGCGCCTTTAACCCATTCACTTGCATGTGACATTCAGGCCAGGTTGTGATACCCCTGGCTTTCTTCCTTTCAAAACAACGTAGAAAGACATGCTACAAAGATATGAAAAGCATAGATGAAGCAGGGAATTAACAAAAACAGCAGCATGCTACAGAGATAGAAAAGCATTCAGATAGAAAATATTTGCTAATGAAAACAGGAGCAAAGATATCAAAAGAGCAGGGAATTAGTAAAAGCAAAGACATCAAAAGAGCAGGGAATTGAAGTCACACAGAAACAGCAGCCTATGGGCATCATAGGCCTTGTGGAAACAGCAGCATGTGCTGTTCCAGAGTAGTAAATATTACAGGCCAACCTTCAAATTGTTCCATCCACTTACAAAATGATACAAAATACAGTCGATTGCTACAAGACTACTTGTCTTGCATGAAATTATCTAGCCATGCCCGTTGGAAACTCCGGGCAACCCTATAAACTTGTTGGCCTCAAAGTTGTCAGTGCAGAGAAAGTTGTATGCATTCATAAGTACGTCTGGCTCATATCCTTCTAAGGCAAATAATTTACTACCCATTTTCTCAATTGGTGTCTTGAATCCGGTACGAAGCTCGGCCATGGAAGTAACACTCCCCACCAATTGAGTCATTCCCTCATTTCCCATTCTAGCCTCTCTACGACGTTTTTTCTCCGTGGATTTTGTAGATTGGGAAGTCGCAGCATTGTGGGTGAGCCGCTACGGGAGGAGTATCTACTTCGACGTATTCTCTTGGGCCCCATTTCACATTGTTATCCTTCGTACGGTCCCCTCTTGTCACTCCCCGATCCCGATAGACGTTTCTTTCATGAATTTTGTACATGATATTCCGTATTTAGCATCTGCATAATTTTATTTTAATATTTAATGGTTGCATGTATTTTAAGCATGTCATTAGTGGAATGGTTAGAGTATGTTTAGAGGTTAGAGTTTCTTAAGCCAACCCAACCCTATTTTATCTCTCCTCACTCTCTCCTCATTCACTCCTCCATTTATTTTCCTCAACCACCATCCTTAGGCAAGTACAACTTGCTCAAAAGTGGAGATTTATGCAATTTTAGATTTTTCCTTTGATATTATTGTCTATATTTTCTTCTCTCATTCTCTACAAGTTTAGTTCTTGGAGTTTTTGATTTTAATGACTAGTTTGGTGTAGATCTAAGTTTCTAAAACTAGAGTTTATGTATTTACATGGTTTTGATCTATCAAACTTGGTTATTTTCGAAAACTAATGGTCCTAGGTTGTAGAAAATTTGATTCTATACAATTTTGACCTTTGAAAAGTTAGATTTCGACTTATTTTGAGGAAGTTATGGCCAAAAAATATTTAGATATTTTCTATGTCATCTGCCCTGGTTTTGGCAGGGACGATGAATAGCGCATAAGGATGCTGCATAGTGCCGCATAGTGTCCAACCGCATAAGGATGCTGTATAGTGTCGCATAGTGTCCAGTCGCATATGGGAGTGCCGCATAGGTTGAATAGTGCCGCATAGTGTTGAATAGTGCCGCATAGTGTCTATTTTGGCTGTTTTGGCTATTTTAAGTCCTATTTGGCTGAATTGTGGCCAGAATTTCTCCTAATCCCAACATAAAAGTTGTAGATCTTTGTCTTGGCGTCAAGATCTTCATGACTAGCGAGCTCTTCATACCCTAAGTGCATAGTACCTTCTGTTCTATTTTCTCTTGTGTTTTGGTCCTCATTCCTGATCTAACTCCTATGCGTATGCTGGATAACCCTATGTGTGTACTAAGGTACAATCTATGTGAGCATCGATGTGCTATCCTATGTGCTAAGGTTTCTATGTGATACCTGTCAGTACCTCCAAGAGTCCAGCATTTACATAGCGATTTGTCAGTAGCAATGACGTGGTATATGTTGTGTGTCGCATTACACCAGAAGGGGGTACATACGTATGACTATGAGCCAGTAAGGATCACTTCTTGGGGTACTCGTACAATGTACGACATCTAGGGGAGTGAGCATGTGATCACGACATGTGAACTCCGAGGATAACCTAGGGATTAACTAGGCAAAACTTGGTAGATGCATTGGGTGGGAAGAATCCCGAGATCGTGCCATACTAGCCACCCCAGGCCCAGTCCTAACGTGTCGGGTTGGCCACCACGGATATGGTTTCACTCGCCTATAGCGGTTGGCTATATCCGATCCTACGAGCTATGTGTTATATGTTTTAGCGCGGTAGCCCACCGGGGGACCGGTGCATAATCAATGTGCTATATGTCTTATGGTTTGGCTAGCCTGCTGGGGACACGATCTGAGGATTCCTTTTAATCATTATCGCGGGGATAACTCCGCCAAATATAGAAAGCCGCATGAATGAATGGCCGCTTGAAAAATGACTTGACTGTGCCTTGTAACTTCGTTAGTAGCCGAGGGACATGGACTATCATGGTGCGTGGTCCAACCCATGTCCTTGTTGGTTGTTGGGTTGGGCTATCGTGCTAGGACAAGCTGGACCGAGGTTACGACCGAAAGCTTTTATTATTACTAGTATTATTATTTTGTGCTTGGGTTTTATCTCACTCTTTTGTGCTTCCTTGTGGTACTTGCTATCGGGGCTGACCCCGCTGGTTGTTTGGCCAGATCTCGTAGCAGCGCCTGAGGATCCAAACTTCCTCCCCGACGTCAATGGTGCATACTAGGAGCATGGCTGGCGGGAGACTCGAGTGGGTTTCTTCTCCACCACTCTAGTATCTTTACTTATGTTCTGGCATTTAGCCACCGGCACCTGTTAGCCGGCTAATCTGGATATTTTGTCTTACATAATTTGTAATTAAATCAGACTGCAGCTGAATACAATTATGTACCTATGACTCTCCGGGCTAGCTAACTTATAAAGCTAGATCCCCATGATCATTTTGATGATGCGTCGGGGACGCCTTACTGCTTTATTTATATGATCATTATTTACTGCTTCTTGTTTGATGATTGAGACCTAGATGCTCTGTGAGACCATAGGAGACTTGATTGTAGCATGCACCCCCTTGTCTCTTGACAGCCACGATCGCCGTATGACGTTTATATACCTCATATGGAGTAGCTTGCCTAGTCCGTCTGTATTTCGGTACTGGGGCATGACAAGGTTTATTGGTGGCCCATGCAGGTCTGATTTTCAGACTTGTGGGTGTTACTATTATAGGAGTCTCAATCAAAACTTGTTCCCTTTGAATCTTGCCTTAATTTCTATTTCCTCGCCTTGATTGATAACTTGAATTGCATCCTCGAATCTTCCTCGTCCTGTCATTGATATCATGTATCTACTCTATAGGGGTGCTTCGTTCTCAGTAGCTGGTGAGGCCAACATGGAGGAACGTCCAGTAGAGCATGGCTCGACGGGGCAGCAGCCGGAAAGAATGCTCTCCTGACCAAATTTGAGTGGAAGTTATATCAGAGCCGGTAGAACCGCAGGTTCTAGAAACTCCTGCACCCTCGACGGTACCAGCAGCAACGACAGTACTTGATGCTGCAGCACTCCTGGAGGTCATCCGGGGATTCCTGGCCACTCAGCAGCGTCAGGTGGCAGCCCATCACAACAGCAGACCCAGCAGCAGGAACAGAATGTGCTATTGAATCAGGGGTTACAATTAGCCCTTGAGAGAAGTGTCAGAAATGATTCGGGAGCGTCAGGGAGGTTTTATCGGCTTAATCCGAGATTTTGACGGCACGGAGGATGCCATCACGGCGGATGCATGGCTTCAGGATACTGAGGCCATATGACTGCAGCTAAGGTTCCCGCAGAAGAGAAGGTTGACCAGGTCAGACTGTACTTCAGGATCTCTCCCGCGACTAGGGGCATCGGAAGAGGTTGGAATGAGGCGTCCTGTTCCTTGGGATAGCTTCAGTACCAGATTCAAGGCCAAGTACTTTGGCGTGGTAGCACGGTATGAGCTACAACAGAGGTTTATCAGTCTCAAGCAGGCTGGTAAGACGGGGGATGGATATGCAGCGGAGTTCTGCAGACTGAGTCGGTTTGTACCAACGATAGTTGCTACAGAGCCAGAGAAGGCTATGAGATTCCAGCAGGGACTTCATTTGGAGATTCTACAGCTAGTAGAAGGGCACGACTATCAGACTTTTGATACCGTTTTAACGGCTGCTCGGAGGCATGAACTCACCCAACAAAGGTTGGTGACACGACATGGGGGCCAAAAGAGGTCCCATCCCCAGAGTAGGGGCGGAGGAGCAGTGCAGCGAACATCGGCGCCAGCACCCGGTATCCGTATTCATGAGTCAGGAGCGCCGCGGAGGACGACGGTATCAGAAATAACAGCACCAGCTCGGCATCAGCAGCAGAGGAACCAGCAGCAGCGCCAGGGGGCGCCATTGGATGTACTTACTGCGGTAAGGGAGGGCACACTAGGGATGTGTGTCATTCAGCTAACGGATTGTGCATGAGGTGTGGCAGTCCAGACCACAGGATTGCCAATTGTCCTATGATGCAGAGGCCATGAGGGCCAGTTCAGCAGTTTCCGGCGTTGCCAGCTCCGGGGGCAGCACCGAACCGAGGACCAGCATTGGCCGTAAGGCGCTAGTCCAGCGTCTACGACACAGGCTCAGATGTTACGCCAGGCGCAGAACCAGGAAGGCCCGCAGAGGCCACAGCAACAGCATGGTCGAGGAAGGCAGCACCAGGGAGCTCAGCAAGGCCAGGGCCAGGCCTTCACCTTATCACTGGAGGATGCACTAGCTTCAGGCGACGTGGTTGCAGGTAATATTTTTGTTACCTCTTTTCCTGCTGTAGCATTGTTTGATTCGGAGGCTATCCACTTTTATATCTGCACGATTTGCGACACGTATTGGATTGGAGTTCGAGGCATTGCCAGAGATGATGAATATACTCACTGGTATTGGGCTCGTAGGAGTTAGCAGTGTGCCTAGTGTGTCCGGTCGTAGTGAGTGGACGATATTGCCCGCATCTTTGCTTGAGTTTCCTATGGGCAACTTTGACGTTGTCCTAGGCATGGACTGGTTGAGAGACAGTCATGCGACTATAGATTGTCGGAGAGGTAGGGTAGTATTTAATGTACCTGGCGTTGAGGAGTTCGTCTTTGTTCGATCATTGGAGGATCGACCCAAGGGCATCGTTGCAGAATCATTGGCAGAGCAGGAACAGATTCCAAGAGTGGTCAGAGAGTTTTTTGATATATTTCCAGATGAGCTTCCAGGTTACCACCGGTGAGGGATATGGAGTTTTGCATTGAGTTGAATCCTGGGACGGAGCCTAAAGTCGACAGAGTTACAGGATATCGCAGTCAGAGTTGGACAAGTTACACCAGCATGAAGAAGAACTGAAGGCGAAAGCAGTTTATCCGAGACAGTGAATCACCCTGGGCAGCACCGGTGATTTTAGTACCCAAGAAGGATGGATCGACGCGAATGTGCATTGATTACCGGCAGTTGAATGCAGTAACAGTGAAGAACAAGTATCCACTACCAAGGATTGATGACTTATTTGATCAATTGAGTAAGGCCTGCGTCTTCTCTAAGATTGATCTTCGATCTGGATATTATCAAGTGAGGGTTCGGGAGCAGGACATACCTAAGACAACATTTAGATCGCGGTATGGGCATTATGAGTTTCTGGTGATGCCATTTGGACTGACTAATGCCCCAGCCGTGTTCATGGACTTTAAACCGCATCTTTCTACCCTATTTGGATAAGTTTGTAGTAGTGTTATAGATGACATCCTCGTTTATTCCAGTAGTGAAGAAGAACATGAGAAACATCTTCGGACAGTTTTGCAGACCTTGAGGGAGCATCAACTTTATGCGAAGCTTAGTAAATGTGAGTTTTGGTTGGATCGTATTTCGTTCCTGGGACATATTATTTCTGGAGCAGGAGTGTCAGTAGATCCGAAGAAGGTTGAGGCAGTAGAGAATTGGCCAGTTTCGAAGACGGTAGCAGAAGTGCGTAGTTTCTTGGGATTGGCAGGTTATTATCGGAGGTTCGTGGCAGATTTTACCAGGATTTCGGCACCCTTGACGCGTTTGACGCATAAAGATGTAGAGTTTGTTTGGTCAGCAGAATGTCAGACATCATTTGAAGACTTAAAGAAGAGATTAATCTCAGCCCCGATCTTGACACTTCCAGTAGGATCGGGAGGGTTTACAGTGTATTGTGACGCATCCGGGAAGGGACTTGGGGTGTATTGATGCAGCATGGTAAGGTGATAGCATAAGCATCTCGACAGCTTCGGGACCATGAAAAGAACTATCCGACCCACGACCTGGAATTAGCAGCAGTAGTGTTCTCGCTTAAGTTATGGAGGCACTACTTATATGGGGATCGAGTGGAGCACTGATCATAAGAGCTTAAAGTATGTATTTACCCAGAGGGACCTGAACATGAGACAGAGAAGATGGTTGGAGTTACTGAAGGACTTTGATGTAAATCTTCAGTATCATCCAGGCAAGGCGAATGTGGTAGCAGATGCCTTGATCAGGAGAGGTGGTGCATTCGTTTTAACCTCGCAGAGGCATATTTTGGAAGACCTTCAGGAAATGGGAATTGAAGTGATCTTGCCACAAGATACAGGAGTTATGGCCAGTGTCACTCCCCGTTCCCAGTATACGTATTTTTAATACATGTACTGCTTAAATGTATTTATTTAATACTTATCATGTATGTTTCGTATTTAAATCTCTTTAAATTCATGTTAATTAAATTCCTGCAATTAATTTTATGTATTTTACTTCCTGCTTTATTCTCTGCTTTAGCTTACTTTAGGTTTGGCCTAGGTTGGTTTATTTTGGGTTATGGTGGTTCATCATGAACCGAACCCACCTACCACCACCCCTTCCATTTAAAGCCCCCAAACTCTTTCTTCTCTCATTACTCTCCTTCACCATTACTCTTCTTCTTTTCATTACTCTCCACCTACCAAACTCATAGGCAAGTACATCTTGCTTCTTCATGAGGACCCATTTTATGGTTCCATTTTCTTTCCCTTGTGATTCTAAGAGAGTTTAGAACTTGGCATTTTTCATTTCGAAGTCTTAATTTTTGTAGATCTAGAATGAGTTATTTTGGATTTTGGTAGTTTTGATCTATCAAACTTCTTTGTTTGCAAGTTTTGATGGTCCTATGTTGTAGAGGATTTTATTCTACCCAATTTGACCTTTACAAAGTTAGATTTGGACTTACTTTGACCAAGTTATGGACTTTTGAAGCCTTGGGTGCAACCATGGAGTTCTTGCTGTTTTGGAGAAGACAGTGAGCAGTACGCGAGCTTTTTAGCTTGCGTCACTGAGCTGCGCGTGCTTTAGTGCAGCGTAGCCTGACCCATACGCTGCCTTTTGGGAGCGTATGTCTTGCATACGCTCACTTGGATAGCAAGGAGTCGTATGGAGTCCATACGCTGCCTTTTGGAGCGTATGTTGCATACGCTCACTTGGATAGCAAGGAGTCGTATGGAGTCCATACGCTGCCTTTTGGGAGCATAGTCTTGTATACGCTCACTTGGATAGCAAGGAGTCGTATGGAGTCCATACGCTGCCTTTTGGGAGCGTGCGTTGCATACGCTCACTTGGATAGCAAGGAGTCGTATGGAGTCCATACGCTGCCTTTTGGGAGCGTATGTCTTGCATACGCTCACTTGGATAGTAAGGAGTCGTATGGAGTTCATACGCTGCCTTTTGGAAGCGTATGTCTTGCATACGCTCACTTGGGTGACAAGGAGTCGTATGGAGTCCATACGCTAGCTTGACTTGAGCGTAGCTTGACCTGAGCGTACGTGACTTTAGCGTAGCCTGACTTGAGCGTAGCTTGACTTGAGCGTAGCTTGACCTGAGCGTAGCCTGGCTGAGCGTAGCCTGACTTGAGCGCAGCCTGTGTATATTGATATTTTTAGTTTAATGTCCATTTATATCCTTACGCCTTTTGCATAAACTTGATATAATCATGATATGTTAATATTTCTGTTAAATATAGATTGTTACGTGGGATGTACCATGTGTCGTGAATTGAGTTATAGATACCCCGATTGACTGGAATTAAACCCTGAGAGTTGTAGACTCGACCCACTGAATACTAGTTGACTTTCATGCCTTGTCACCATTGATAATGATTGTGACCTTGATTAATAATTGATCATGCGTCCTAGTTGGAACTAAGAGACTGGCTAGTCGTCTTTGAATTGAATGAATGAGACACGTCATATTAATTATGAACTATCGAAATCGACTGGCTAATCCCGAATATTGGCATACAGGCACATGCAGGCTTCAATTCATTTATTATTATTTATTACCAAAGAAGCATGTGTACTTTATGGTCAAGGCTGATTACTCCGTGGTTAGTTTTGATTGTTGCATTACGCTATGTAAGACCTACAACCTGACCGTACTGGTATCATTGTAGAGTTGCACATATCGTACCCCGTACGAAAGTACTCATTCTGAATGACCATGATCCACGACATGGTACTTCACTCAACATAGAGCTATTAAGTTAAAAAAATAATAATTGCATGGAGAGAATGGATTCCCGAGTTCTACATGGCAGCCCTCTTGGGACTATTAAGTGCCCGACAGGTCGGCTGGTCCCCACAGATACTGCAAACCTGCCACACGGGCACGGAGCGGTATCGGTTATTATTATTGTATATTGATATTAATGACGGACGTCCCGCTGGGACTCGTCTAATTCATGAATGGCGTAATTGATTGACTGGGTAAACTAGCCTTGCTTGCGCATAGTAAGAACTGAGAAATCCTTTATTGCATAATTCCAGGATAACTTGGGACTCACAATAGCAAGCCGTAGTAGTTGCCGCCGTTTAAATTGATTTGTGTGTGTACTTACCTACTCTGTACTTAACTGAGATGATCAGAATGTCAGGACATGACGGGCCAACTTCTGTCCTTGTTTGGTTGGGAGGTTGGTTCGAAGTGTCGTGATGTTGTGTGAGTCCTAGTATATAGCAGAGATCTATTATCATATCCTCTTATTACTGGCTTCATTCCTCATATCGTGCTTCCTTGTGGTACTTGCTATTAGAGGTCTAACCTCTTGATTTTGCATGGCCAGATTTAGAGCCAGTCCCCGAGGATCTAGCTTACTTCTACCTCCAAGATGGTCAACACTAGAGGGATGATCGCAGGAGGACTCGAGGGGTTTCTTACTTCCCCGCCCGTTTTGCTATCTACTTTATACTTTGCCGTTTGGCACCGACATGTTAGTCGGATTGTCTTGTACCTACTTTTGCATAATTATAACTAAGTCAGGCTGCAGCTGCTAACAATTGTGTATATACTACATCATCTGGCTGTATTTTATAAAGCCAGATATCAAGAACATTTTGACTGAGCGTTTGGGACGCCTTACTGCTTTATCTCACATGTTCTCTATTTCAGTTTCTTGTTTGAATGATTGAGACAATAGAAGTAAAGTGACCATAGGGAGACTTTCATGTAGTATGCACCCCCTCGTCTTGTAGATAGCATTGATCGTATATACGGTATTCATCTACCCGTAATACGTAGCTGGCTGAGTCATTCCCCCGCTCTCCAGTATTCTGGTTCTAGGGCGTGACAAGGTTTAGTGGTGGCCCATGCAGGTCTGATTTCAGACTTGTGGGGTGTTTAATAGGATGTCTCAATCACACATGTTTCCCCTTGATCTCATGATTCGTCAATTTTCAACTCTAGCTTGACATTCCAGTATCCTTTGACTTCATTGGTCCTTCATGCGGTCGTTTGATTATTCTCTTGTCCCTTTTCTTAGGGGCACTTCGTCCGCACCTGTCAGAGCTGGACAGCAACAACATGGACAGCAACATGGACAACCTGACCATGTTGGTCAGCAACAAGAGCCGGTACTAACTCAAGAGGCTACCCAAGAAGAAGTGATAGTGGAAAGCAGCTGGATCGCAGTATCCAGATGTTCCACCACCACCAACAGTTCCACCTACCCCTGCGGAGATGGACACACCGGCTCTTCTGGAGATCATAGAGGGATGATGGCCACTCAGCAACACCAGATGTTAGCCCAGCAGCGCATGTACGCTCAGTTGCAAGAGCAGAATGTACTACTCAACCAATGATTACAGACAGCTTTGGAAAGAGGGGCAAGGCCGGATTCTGGAGCATCGACCAGATTTTGCAAGTTCAATCCCCGTCGTTTTGAAGGAACGGAGGATGCCATCTCAGCAGATGCATGGCTTAAGGATATTGAGGCTATTTTGACAGCCGCTAAGGTGTCGGCAGAAGAACGTGTGGATCAGGTAAAGTTGTTACTTCAGGATCTCGTACGTGATTGGTAGGAATCAGAGGAGGTAGGCATCAGACGTCCTGTGGCTTGGGACGATTTTACAGCAAGATTTAAGACAAAGTACTATGGAGTTGTGGCGCAGTTTGAGCTACAACAGAAGTTTATCAACCTCAAGCAGGCCGGCAAGACGGTAGATGCTTATGCAGCGGAGAGTTCTGCAGATTAAGTAGGTTGCCCCAGAGATGGTAGCGGAGCGCCAGAGGGCTATGAGGTTTCAGCAAGGGTTTCATCTTGAGCTCTTGCAATTGATAGAGGGCACAATTACCAGACTTTTGATGAGATATTGACGGCAACCCGAAGGCATGAGATCACCATTCAGAGGACACAGTTAGTACTGGAGGTCAGAAGAGATCTCACAGTCAGATTGAAGAAGGAGGGGGAGCAGCGCCCGAACAACAGCACCAGTCCTTGACATTCGCATTCACAATGTGGC
>JANAVB010031417.1:20106026-20107264 GCA_029216955.1 Iris pallida | reverse complement strand
CTTATGTGCAATAAACGAGGGATCCATAACTAAGTATCCACCCTATCGTCATATCATCTAGATTCCTTACACGCCAACCGGTATGGCTGCAAGAAAATCTAATTCTATGAATAGGATAGTATATCCAAATCGGCTCTATTTTTTGTCATACCAGCTAATATGGCTGCAATAAATTCTAAACTCCATAACTAAAGCAGACGTTTACCTTATCAATATATCATAATTCAATCCACAAAATTATTCACGATGCAAGATCAAAGTCAACAACAAAAATCAGAAATCAATTTCAACAATGAATTAAGGAATAAATGGAAACAGGTGAAAACAAATTTCGAGATAAGATTAGAGTAAGATCCTCAGGGGTCATCCCAAGGGTACTAAATTGGTCAAATTGTAACCCACTGAATTTCAAACAAGAGGCTAATTATAGCTAACGGTCCTATGCTGTGATGAGTTCTCCCTATGTTACAATCTTAGAAATCCTCTAGGTGTTCTAAATGTTATTCCTAGTGTTATCAAGTTGTCCTAGATCCTAATTGCAGGCATGCTGGTACAATAACGTAACCAAACAACTTAAGTCTGGACCTGCATGGGCCGCCAAAAAAACATGTCACGACCCGTTACCCAAATTGTTGGACCGGGCCGAGCCATGTCCAGCCTACGCTTGTTAAAGCGTAGTAAGCTGTTCTAAGAATAGACAATAAAGGATCTAAGCTGCTAACAGTTCTAAAATCACATTTAAAGGTTCATCACAACACAGCATCTATAGCGAAGGTAAACAAGTACAGATATAATAATACATAACCAAAGTATCTAACTGGAGACAAAGTCCAGTATCCAAATATAAGTACAGACAAAGTCTAAGTCTCAAAATACAAGAAAGATAACTAAGACAAGGTTCCCCGCTGGGGCCTCTTCTGGAGCTAAGGCCAGGTCCTCAATGCAGTACCATAATATGTACACATAGCGTTTCCTTCTCGAAAAGTATACCTACAACGTTATCCTGTCAGGACGGGAGCAAGTACAACCTCTACAACTAAAGTACTGAACATATAATGAAAGAGATGTACAACAAGAAACATGGTGTGACAAGTCTATAAAACAGGAAACTGGAAAACATGGCCTCATGGTATAACTGGGATCATGGTATGACTGGAATCACCGTATCATAGTAACATAGGAAACATGGCATATCTGAAATCATGGTATATCTCATAATCTATCATGGCAAGGATACA
>JANAVB010031417.1:19841026-20101026 GCA_029216955.1 Iris pallida | reverse complement strand
TGTTATGTCACCTCCATTCGGAGAGTATAAACTGTACAGGTATTTTTATATTGTTAGATGATTGACCTAGGACAGCGTTCTACCGCCGACACTGCGGCGTAGGCTGGACGTACCCACTTTTCGTGCCCTTACTCTAGGGTGCGGGTCGTGACAGCCGGTACTGAAAGTAATACAACATGTGAAGACATAACTTGCTACCTCAAGGATCAGTATTTTAACAGGGTTAATACATGTTCTAGCATTAAAAGACTAAAGAGTTTGTAGATATACTTGCCTCGAGCAAAGCAAGAATACTAGTACGAAGATATAGATGTCCGTCCTGTCAATAATGATATACAAACTCAGTTCTAAGCTATGTTCAATAATACACTAGTGGTAAGACACGACTCCTAACTGGATACTAGCCAAGTGGGAACCTAGCATAAAAGTCCAATGTGGAGTGTCACTATATCCAAACTAATTTTCTAGGATCTTTACACTAGTGCGGGGTGAGGTCCAATACGTCTATAACTCAAAACAACATAAAACATGCAAGTCGTAACTATTCAATAAATAAATAAAACTGTACACTGAGTTCCAACAATTTTGAGATAGACAAAAAGCTTAATATATATAAAATAAAGTACCAAAATGATCCTTGTTAATTATAGAAATTTATACTAATTTTTCTAGAATTTATAAACCTTCATAAATATTTATTAAAAATCAGCAAACATAAATATACTGAAAATGAGTTCTGTTTTCCTATTTTTATAAAATACCAAAAGCACTTATTAAATACTGGAAAATTATAATAAATTAGCTAAATTAACATAGTATCTAAATACAATTTTTCCAAGATTTTTACAGCAATTAAAATATATATAAAAATTTAAAAACAGAAAGTAACAATTTTTTGGAAAATAATTAATTACTAATTAAGGATAATACATAATCAAAATCTACAGATGTTGTCGGATGATAAAATAAATATCACCAACGTGTCCAGAACGGTCAAATTAGCTAGGACAGCCTACCCATAAGTCCAATTT
Source organism: Iris pallida (assembly GCA_029216955.1). NCBI lineage: Eukaryota > Viridiplantae > Streptophyta > Magnoliopsida > Asparagales > Iridaceae > Iris > Iris pallida. Next base: position 20,099,995 of record JANAVB010031417.1, on the reverse strand, counting down.
AGACGCAGGAGCAAAACGGTAATTTCGGGTCAAAATGATGTCCGCCGTTGGACACACTTTGCACCGAAAAATGTGTCGGGATAGAAGTCTACCAAATCTAGCAAATTATATGTCCATGAATCCAGAATGATGATACAACTCAACGGTATATCCGAAATAGGATTCCGAGGTGCCGATCTCAAAATGATACGTTGACGCGGACACTTGAAATCCAGTTTGCACCGAAATACGGCCGGAGCAAATGTCTTTAAAATTCAGCAAATTATATGTCAACGAGTCCAGAATGACGATACGAACTCAACGGTATATCCGGAATTGGATTCCAATGAGCCGATCTCAAATGACCCGTTGACGCAAAAAGTGGGACCCGCTTTGTACCGAAATGCGTGTCAGGGCCCACGTTCTCCAATCAAGAAAATTTTATATGAAAATATGCCAAAACGACGCCACGAGTCTACTGGTGGTGTCAGAAAGTGAATCCGGAGTCCCGGGTTCAAAAATGGAATTTAACAAGTGCAAATTAAAGAATTCGGACGGCCAACTTTGGCGTCGAATTCGACCAACCGAACGTGCTTATAATGAAACGAAACCTGAAGGAGATAGGAAGATGGTTATACCAGCTATGCACAGGAACTGGTTGCGCGCTAACCGGAGCTGCGACGACGAAGATACGAACCCGCGAAGTTGGCGTCACGAAACTGTCCAAAAGCAGTTCAATTTAAAAACGTCAACTTGGTGGCCAGTTTTGAGGTATCAAACGACGTAATTAACGGACGAAAATTGACAGGAGTGAAGTTGGATATACTGAGATTGCGACGGAGCAAAAAGTTCACCGATCCAACGGTCGGATTGACCAGAAAATCCGTACGAAGTCGCTGTCCCGAGACGCAAATTCTGAAGTTGAAATCGCGCGTCACGGCGGGATTTTGACGTAAATGCACGAATCGCCTATTTGGCTCGTCGGAGAAGCGGACGTTGGCCACGGGGTGGCTCGCCGGAGGTTCGTGCGCCTAGGGGGTTCGCGCGCCTAGGGGGGTCGCCCACGGCGACCGTGCGGCGGTGGTGTTGGAGTGGAGGTGGTGGTGCATGGTGGTGGGGATGGAGTTGATGATGGTGTTGATGGTGGAGTGTGGTGTAGTTGGAGAGAGGAGGAAGGAGGGAGGTGGTCGGAAGTGAGGGGGAGGCTGTCGGCTATGTGGAGGGGGTAGGGAGTTGGCCGAGTGAGAGGGAGAGAGGAGATGAGTGTTTGTTTTTTTGTATGTGTGTGTATATAATGAGAGAGGGTGAGAAGAGAGAGAGAGAGATGAGAATAGAGATAGGAAGAGGTCGGTCAAATGGGTAGGGGGGAGTGTTCTTGCTGTAAAGGAGGGGTGAGGTGTGTGTAGTAATAGGAGAGAGAGAGAGGGATATATATATATATATATATATATATATATTATATATATATATATTATATATATTATATATATATAAGATATATAATAAAGTAGAGAGAGAAAATAGATATTTAAAATAGAAAAAAATAGGAAAATTATGTGGGGTGTTTGGGCAGTCATGAAAGAACAATATGGAGCTTGGGTTCGGGCTCGGTCGAGCCGGGTCGGGTCAAAATCGGACCGGGTACAATAATTAAATTAAAAATAGGGATTATAATCATGGGTAAATAAATAATATACGAGGACTCCAATAAATGGGACACAAGCGTCATGCGGGTAGTAGGCTTCATGTGGGCCACGTCCATACTTTGGGTCGACTAGGTTGGATCGATGTCGGGTCCCAAAATTAAATTGGAAAATAAATCAGGTTTTACGGTAGAAAATAAATCGGCCTAAATTGACCCGAAAATTGTGCAAAGAAAATGAAGCACAAAATGGAGTATCTGAGTGGGACACGAAGGTCATGGGTGAAGAGCGTCTCGAGTAGATCATTTATGAGAAGTTGGTTCTGAGAAAACGACTGGTCTCGTGCTCCTAAATTAAAAGTCACGGTGACGTGCAAACGAAGATCAAAAATAAAAGTGGGAATAATTATTCAATGATTAATTGGTCTAAGTTGACCCGAACTTGTGCGATACAAAAAGAGCACAAGGGAACGAGTTCAAGTGGGACACGATATATCAAAACGAAGATAATCTTGTCTACTTCAAAACTCGTGAAGAGAGTTTACAGAGATTGGTATCCCTGACGCTCCAGAAGTCAAAGTCATGGAAAGGTACATTAATGATCTAAACAATTAAATAATAAAACATTTATCAAAAATAATTCATTCAGAAAAATAAAAATAAACCCTGAAATTCAGAGGGCTTACAGCAACTCTTCGCATCGACTTGATGCATTGCTCGGGACAACGTAACTCTCGTATCGATTCGCATCGATACGTAATCAGGTCAACGCAAGTCTTCGAGTCAATGACTCAGCATAATGCACCGTGCGGAGTGGGGCATTACAAAGACTACAAGGGGCACAAAACTTTTTTTATTAGTCTATAGTTAGGTTAGCCCAGGGCCCAATGTTTTTTGTATCAGTTGATATTTAGCAAGGGCCCAAGTCCAGTTTGTTAGTCATAGCTGAATTGGTTTCAGGATTAATTATTATGAAGAAACCAATCGGTTAGGGCAGGCGAGTAGGCGACTCTTCCTCTTCTCCATGCTCAACTCTTCGTCTTCTTCGTGCTATACTTCCGATTCTCAAAAATTATGAAGAGAATTAAGCCAAATGTAATGACTCTCTCTCTCTCTCTCTCTCTCTCTCTCTCTCTCTCTCTCTCTCTCGAAAATATCAAATCCTACAAACTTCTCTCTTTTTATTGATTGTTCAATCCATCGTCTGTCATCTTGATCTCCCATCCATGTGCCATCCCAGAACCTTGTGAATCTTCGGAGAGCATCCACTCCAGAAGGCCGGAATCACTTCCTCCGACTTCAGTGTATTGCCATTGAAGACTCAACTTCCTTCCGACTCCAGTACTTTTCTTTTCTTTAGAAAACTTAAATTACATGTATTATTTTAATTGATGTCCTCTTTTTCTATAGTTCCAAATTTTCTTCAACGGCGACTGACGAGTATTATAATTTTCTATGGATCATTCGATGAAGATGGGGTGTTATATATGCAATATGCAATCTTGGTTGTGTGGCAACTGGTCTTTGACTCTTTGTTAAGGTGAGCCTTTAAGAACTCACACTAGTGGAAGTCATTTGCACCACCTCTCATTCATTAGTTTATGTCTACTTTATGAGCTCTAACTTAGTAAGTTGGTTCGTATTTCTCTTCTCAAGTAGTAAAACCTTCGGTTCTTAAACATCAATAAGTTGCATAGAGATGTTTTCCAAAATGCCATTAGTGGAGATTTGTTGAAATTGCTAGTAGTGGGGTCTTTCTTATTATATTTCTCTTGTTTAATTTATTCAAATTGTTTATATCACCAACGTATCAATCGGCTGTACAAACTATGAGTCTGGGATGATTGTGTTGTTAATGTCTACCACATGTTTGTTGTATTGTTACCGTCAATTATTTCTAGGACTTACAATTTTGATTATGGTAGATACACTTGTACCTTCTACACATCTGTTCTCAATCTTTCCTGCAAACCATTACATTACATGTGGTAAGAAAAGGAAGAAAAATTAATCAAAGCTTCGCACCATTACATTACTTTAGTTTCCTTGTTACAAAATTGACTTTCGAGTAAAGTTTTCAGGAAGGGCCCTTTTTTTTTTTACTCTTGCCCCGGGCACAAAAATGATCAGGGCCGCCCCTGGTAATAGTCCAAGTTGTTTCCATGTTTGGGTCAAATGTTACTTGTTTGTTTACTCTATGGAGATTTATTAGGTTACCAAGGACTATTTCTGGGTTTAACCGTTAGTACTCAACCTGAGTCTAGCAAGTTATGCTTGACCTGTTTAAGCTGAAAACAACACGGCAGACCAGTTTAACCAATTTAGTTGATAGGCCGCCTTGGTCCAGGACTAACTTAGTTGATCCATTTTGCCAATAAACGTGTAAAAGTGGTCAACATGAGGGGGCAATCACTTTAAACCATTAGCAATTGTTGAGCCAACAGTACAATGTTGCAACTACTTGATACACTAAGGCCTCGTTTAGTTCACGGATTTAAGGAATCAGTAAAGAAAAGTTGTTCATTTCCTTTTTTGGTAGCCACAAATTTGAAAATCAATTTCCTGACAAGAAAGAAAATTGGTGAAAACATGGTTCGACTCAAGACCCATAGGATTGATTTTTCCTACTCCTTTTCCAACATTATTACAAAACTTATGACCAAAGTAACCATGTGTCATTGCTTACTTTATCATTAATATTATTTTTTATAATACTAATTTTATTTTAAAAGGTAAGGACATCTTTGGAACATTGTTATATTTTGTTTTCCTTTCTTAGTTAATTTTCTTGTTTTACTAAACAAGAAAAAAAAAATGTGACAAAAATTCTACTTTTCTATTCCCATAGGAATTTATTTCCTTTCCGTGAACCAAACGTGGCCTAAATAATTGAAAGATTCATGGTAGCATTCACATTTACTCTGGCCTTTGTATTGCCAAAAGTAGTCAACATGAGAATACCAATAGCCAAATCAGAAGTAGAAGCACTTAAATTCGAGGGTGAATCTTACCCTCTAGATGTGAGGTCAAATGGGTCACCACCGTGAACCCAAACCTTGATTAGGCAGCAAGACCGAATGAGTGTTCAGCATGATGTAACACATTGGTGCACAAGTCACTAGCACAACTTCGTCTTTGTCAAGCTATAATGCTGCAGGATCAGGAAAATCTTCATAGGAATCATACTGCCAGCAGCAGCTGGAAATATAGAATTGATACAAAGTACGCAGAAACTCAAACTTAACCCTCCACGAATGATAATATTCTGTAGATCATACACAGGCTTTTGTTGTTCATAAGAAAACACCTCAAACAGAAAGTATTACAAGAATGGCAAAATGTTAGAACCAAAATTGGGCCAAGCACATTGCAGAAATATTGCATTGTCAAAGTTCTCAAGCAGCTAGTTCTATTTACATAGATCTATGTACAAGATTGCTCGACCAGGTAGTTACTAAATTATGTTATTTCGATTAGCACAAATTGCAACTATTGAAATATACCCACACGGTTCCTTGGGGAATAGGAAAACCATGGCCACTTACCAAAGTCATTATCTGGTAAACTGGTATTACCATGCTGTTGATCAGGTCCAATCCTCTCAGAGAATTGTTGTACACATGGGAAAGAGTCGAATCAGAATGCTGTACATAGGTTAGCCTTCATGTTAGAGGAACACTCCTGTTGGATTGGGAGGACTGGACTACAAAGCCTACTCCGCTTCGGCTCAGATATCCTCACACGTGATATTGCTGCCGCAAGTGCATCAATGAAACCACAATCGTCCTGCTCCTCTGATGTCCGACTCGAACTGCACGAAGTTGAAGTGTCAATGATTGTCCCAATTTCACCCAACTCGACTCTTTGCACTTTAACATTGTTTCTGACTCTTGTTTCACAGGCAATGCTTCAGATGGGTTCTGTGTGTAGAAAAAATCCATGGATGTCCTGAAATTGGCACATGTACAGAGTGAGACAAGTCTTGTTAATGTTGGAATAATGTACGCTTTGTGAGCATATGGAGAAGTTAAAAGTCACGCACTTAAGATTTCATTGGCAGTCATTCTTCTGGTCACGTCACGGTTAAGCATCCGGCCGAGAAGATCCCGTCCAAGTTCAGATATTGACTCCCACATACCACTGTGGAAATTGAGTTGCACATTTTTAATAGCTTCAAAGACGGCATCTCTAGAGTCACCTTGAAATGGAAGAACGCCGACCAGTAAGGCATGAAGAAGTACACCAGCACCCCATACATCAACTTTCTCTGAGTAATGACCTGACAAAACTTCTGGAGCAACATATGCAGGACTCCCAGCAATACCAGAAAGTCTCTGACCTATCCCAAAGTGACAGGTAAATTGAAATTTTAAAGGTCAACAAATCAAATATGAAGGTCAACACAAAAATTCAATTTCTCACGAAAGAATTAGAAGAGAGCAATGGAAACTAGTTTATATTAAAGAACTAAACAAAAGGTTTCCAGATTGAGAAATGTAAAACTGTTTTTTTTTCCTTTTCCCCAAAGAACCCACGAGTTAGTTTCAAAATAATATAATTAGATGAGATAATTGATGAATGTGAATGCCAGCTAGAATCTATTGACAAGTAACAATTAACATTACTAGTCGACATATTTTACTATAGATGATCACTTAAGTGAAAGCACGAGTTAAAGAAATGTAAAACACACACAGATTTTGAACCCTTTTTTTTCCTTACAAACTGTCTCAAATCTCATAGGAGTAGTTGCGATTCATGCGAGTAGTTACGAAGAGTTACAGAATACACTCTATAACTAAGTTCCTCAATGTGTACAGCAGATGAGACTTCTAAAGCTAATGTAAATGGGAAGATATCATGCTAAACTGAAACAATTTCTCTCCTTTGGTCACATTAACTGACACCAAGGTTCACAGTATTGGTATCGGAATCGGAATCGGACTGTTCCTATGAGTATTGGTATCGGCAATATCGTTAGTATCGGCGGTTTCGGATCGGAGTATCGGAACTTTTTGTATCGGCAAACAAATAATTATTAATAAATTATTTACATTTAAAAACATATATTTATACATTTAGGCATAATTTTAAGTATTTTGAGTGTTATTTTTTAGTAGTTTTGAAATTAAATGAAATAGTACTCGCCCTTACCATTGGTTTACATACAATAGATTGATTTTCTTTTCTTTTACATGCTTTTATAACCTTATTATGCTTTAAACCCTTGCTGATTTGCCTTTTTCGTTTAATTTTCTTTGCCGAATTGACCGGAAAAGAGACCCCCAATGTCGGTATCGGTCATCGGGTATCGGTCGTATCGGATCGGGACATGCCAAATCAGAACGGTATCGGCCGTATCGGAACGGTATCGGCCGATACTTTAAATCATGTCTGACACCTCCTAGAGGCAACTAATTCCTGGTCATAAGCACTAATTCTAGAGAAAGTCCATTACCATTTCATCAATCTGAAGTTCTGAACCGATTGTTGAAAGTAAAACATAAAGACTGATGCCAAGCTAGGGGATGATGGTAGCTGTTGATGGGGCAGGGTGTTCAATAAGAATTGAAAAACTGTGTAGGTTGTAGCATGATAAGATTGACAACAAGAAAGCCCTTGAGCTGCACCAGAAATTAGATAAATCAAAGAATTGCTGGCAATAAAGGAATAAAGTAGTCAGGTCTGGTTACACATACTTCTCAACTTCTGGTAAAGATCTTGGAGGGAACCAGAGAAAACTTTGGGCCTAGACTTAAAACTTCCACACTGAGCTTCCTAACAAAAAAAAAACCTAAAACCATAATAGTGAGACATTTTGAACATGATTTCCAGTTTGGAATTTTCCAAGTTTCTAGTCAGTTCCAAAAACAATAACAAAGACGTGTGGTCTCACTTGCCTCAGAAAAGAATAATTTGCCTCGTAGAAATGATTATGGATGTTGAACTTGTCATTGCATAACAATACAAAGATTTTCTTTTATCTTCAGCTGAGATTCATGCTTGGGTAATGGTTCTTCCTTCTGTTCTCATAGGAATACTGTGAAATGTTACAAAATGGCACATCATATCACCATCAAAAAGGCATACTTGAGATTACCTAGAACGCAATGTTTTATGAAAAGAGGACCAAAATTGGAAAACCACTAGGCACTTGTTATGGAATGGGTAACAGTGGGGATAAGACTTGGCCTCTTTATTGGTGCAAGTCCGATGCAAGGTAGTTTTCTAAACTACTTGTGTTGAATCATGTATGTTGTCTAATCAAAACAATCAGAAGTGTGTGACTAGAAGTAATGACTTCATTTGGAATTTCAGAACACTAGATAAATTTATCGTTCTGTAATGGAAAAGTTCCAAACTTCAGAATGAAATTTGCAGCAAACGTGAATAGTGAGGGGGTTGAGTGATTTATGGTAACTCTGAAAATATACTCTACGTCAATAGTCACCTAAACAAAACTCAATCAGTTTACCAGGTACCCATGATAGATTTTCACAAAGCTACACATTTGAGTAAGGACAGTGTAAAGTCAAGTAACATCTAATGTGGTGTGACAATATAGGATCTTGTACTGCACATCTCTCTGTTCCTCAAGAACAGCACCACAGGCAGCTGATTAATGGATGCCTACCCTGGTCATTATGCGACAGTCTACAGAACTTTGAAGCAGTTTAAAAAGTGCTGCTATCCTTGCTTCAGTAGTCGCCGTTGAAATATAAAGGAAAATATATAAACTCTTCCAATTGTAAAATGATGCTCATAAATGTCACAGTAGTTCGCAACAGAAATAAAAGGAGTATATATAAAATCTTCCAATTACATAAAAAGATGTTCATACGAGTTACAGCAGTTCCCAACAGAAATATAAAGAAAAATACAAGAAAGCATAACACACTAACATAAGAGAGAGTGATGCTAACAACTTATACCTAAAGTTAGCTCAACTAAAAATCAATGTAAGAAACCATCCAAAGAAGTGGCTCCCTTTCTTCTCCTTAAAGGAACCGTCAGAATTTCTGGCAGTATTCGATTACTTACAATAAGATGCCATGATATCGGTAAAGTAACATGGCAGTGAGAACTTTAAATTAGTCAACATTAACAATCAGATTAAACCTATCATCTACCAGTAATCTACCCATGAAAAAGCCATATAGTCTATCATGTATTATATGAAAAGTGAAAGTAGAATGTTTGAATATTTTGAAAATTCTAGGCGAGCACCTTGCTACCAAGTGCCACAAAACAGATTTTTAAAACTAAAAGGAGGGATTCCACAACTGTCATCATTATATGGCAATCTGTTCAACCCACAGGCAGCTAACCATTATGAGCTTCTTGCCTTCTTGGAGACGGATAAAAGCCCATTAAACCACCATAAATCAATTGGCTTCTTGATTGAAGCAGAACAAACTCATTTTAACCTTACCTTAAGCTCAAGTTACCTTGCAAACTGCACTAGCGTTGCTGCTGAGCTGTCCTGAACATGGTGCGCTAAGTTATTTAGCCATCCAATATCGACATTTAGCTTTTGTAAAGGCAAAAGTCAAGGTACATCCGATATCTCACCAACTGAGAATTTTATGACCCCAGAGACAAGCAGAATGGTCCGCTAGAGTTTGGTACGTAATTGGAACTAATAGACATTATTTTATTCTTCACATTTCACAATACACACTTGCTTGTAGTGATACAGTTTTCTTTTGACATAGTGAGCATGTATAATAACTTGTCATAAAGGTCCGTCCCACTGGCTACTACCATAAGCAAAAAAAAACTCCTTAATGGAAGTGCCAGAATGAGTATGAAAGGTACAAATAAATGACAAACTCAGCTCATTGTCATTATTTGCTACAGCTTCAATTACTGCCTTCGACAGAATACCGATTTAAATATCCAAAGTCCCACCATCAAATTTTACTCAAGCCTCATCTTGCACACAGTCTCTCAACGTACAAAGTTATACATTAGTTGCTTTGTCTTCTATATTCATTTTAGCACATTAGCCCCTCATTTTTATGGTGATCACTTACACCTACATATTTATAACATTGGTTCTCTGCTGTGTTATTTCCTCAAAGACTAATATCTTCTGCTTCCTATTCATTATCAGCTGTTCCCTATAATATAAAACATCATTCCTGCCTCACTTGATGACAGATCACGCAACAGATTTAGTTTTTAGCTATCACGATATCCCATTCAAGCAGCCTAGTAAGACCCATCATTTGTTGACATCTATGCCCTTAAGTCCATTCAAGACGGAGAAAAGAGAAAGAGGGGAGGGGGTTACGATGGTTTTAGATTAGAGATCAGTATGAAAGTTTAGTTAGTGGATGAGTAAATGACTTTTCTATTCCTAAATAATTATATTTTTAGGCAAGATAGTGTTGCACCAAAAACTTATTAATAGTTTAATACCTACCGTATTTGGGTTATGTAGTAGTACACATAGTCCAAGTAATAGATCTTAGTGGGTTGTATAGTAGATTATATGATACAATCTAATTCATTTTACATGATCCACTACCTACCGTATTTGGGTTATGTAGTAGTACACATAGTCCAAGTAATAGATCTTAGTGGGTTATGTATAATGTAGATTATACGATACTCTAATTCATTTTACATGATCCATTACTAATAAGGTTCCTAGTCACAAGAATGACCAATTGGACTTTGGTAATTCTGGATAGACTAGTGACATGTATGATACGATAATCGCAATTGCAGATCATGTACATGAGATGTATATCAAACATGCAGGTGCTCATTAGAGAATGAGTTCACTAAACAACTCATTCACTAGATTCCTAATAGATCTTTTATCTAATAATCCTCAGTAGGAGTCTAGAGTTACAAGTAGTGTAACATTCTTAACTTGGCAGCATGATTGTCTTGTACGCAAGTCAATGTGCTTTGACACTATTATTGTGTGTTGCCTTACACAGCTACATCAAAGATAGTGGTTAGGTACGTTGGTTTCTATGCAAAGACATGTGAGGGGTCAAAGGACTTGTCACTCTCTAAGTATAAAGAAGAAGAATGTCTGAAGACGTCAAGTTTCATCTAAGTCTAATAGTTTGCCAAAACAAATGGGAATTAGATTCCATAATTAATTAGAGCGAAAATTAATTTCATAGGCATGACGACTCTGGCTATATCTTGTATGGAATTGATCGACACATTAGTATGACAAGAGGAATTGGTTACACTATCTTGTATGGAATTGATCAACACATAAGTATGACGAGGAATTGGTTACACGATAACTTATATAATCGGGTTCGTGAATAGACATATCCAAGTCGGCTATGGTAGTCGTGACATACTACTATGTGTCACTCATGACTTACGAGGTGACCTTGAAATGAGTTAGGAATGCTAACAAAGTTTCTAAGAACGAAATTGAACAGTTCAATTTTCATTTCGTTGCTTAATCGATTTAAACCTGATGAGCCTTACACAACAAAGCTTACTATAATATTGAATATCCTATGGACTTTTGCAAAAATGTCCAAAGGCAATTAAGAAATTACATATCACATTTACTAGCATAATTGTATTATTGTAATTAATTAATTGAAGAATCCTTTCCTTGCTAGGATTAGGACAACTTAGATTTTAAGGTAAATATCCTCAAAAGGGTAGAAATAGAGGCCTAGGATAAACCCTTCCCTCATACCAATAACTAAGCTCTTCAAAACTAAAGAAAGACCTCCCCAAGATCTATTTTAAAGATTATTGATCTTTCATTTTGCTTAGATGAATTTCTAGGAGAGCGAGTGAGTGTTCAAATTATTGAAGCTAGGTATACGACGAGTCAGCTTGCCGTGTGCACGAACACCTAACCCTCCCCTGTTTATTCTAGATTAATTATGCAATTAGATCAATACTATGATTTCTGTTGTGCAATTATATGATAACTTCATCAGAGTCATTCAAGCAAGACTTGTATATTCTCCATTAACTCCAAGCAAGGGGATTGGAAAAGTAATAAACAGTGAAGCCCCAAATCCAAGATAACTCAATAGCCATTGTCCGTGAATTAGTGGCACAATGCAAGCACAGGTTTACATAGCAACCACTATTATATTTAGAGGGGAGGAACCTTCAAATTGAGCAGGCAACCATCTGCAACTGTCAAAGTGTCGTCTATTCCTTCCCTCATCAGAGTAGGGTATAACTCCTTCCCTTATCAAAGGTAGAACTTTCAGTTCAGTTCAGTCTTCCTCCTTCAGACTGCAGGGAAGATATGCTCGTACATCTATATTTGTATTTATTCTTGGAGACAAAACATTGAGTCCAACAACTACTTAGATTATCTCCCTCAAGGTTCTTGGTCAATGGTCACTAAGGACTGGTTCAGTATTTTGCTGCTGCTTTCCCCAAAAAAAAAAAGCGGAAGCAGAAACAGCTTTTGAAAGCAGACTCCTCTTGCTTTTAAAAGCTGCCCCAAAAATGCTAGCTTAAAAATAAGTTGGTGTTACCAAGAACTGTCTATTGTGGCTTTCAAAGAATAAGCAGAAGCCCTAGCTGTACAAAACCCAGCCTAAAGGGGACAGCTTATATAGTAGACAGATCTCTTGTTCTTTGATGAAGACTTGTGACGTCGGACTGCAGGGAAGGTAAAAGCTCGTAATTCAATATTTGTATTCGTTCTTGGGACAAAATATTTGAGTTCGACAACCAATCAGATTTATTTCCTTCCCGGTCACTAAAGGTGACAGTTTAACTCATTATCATTGACCAAGACCCTTTGCGTTTTTGTGTTGACTCTGGGGCAGCAAATGATTCAATATGACTAGGATTCTAGATGGCATTAATATTTCCAGAATGCATCCAGCAATGGAGCATTGAAGATCTACTATTTCTAGCTACATAATTGCACACCACTGCTAAAAGCATGTAAATGGGATCCATGGGTCTGCCAAATTCTAGGAAATCTCCACCAAACTGAAGGAAGATACATTTGTTTATTCTTCAAACTGTGAATACAGTTGTACATTTTAGTTATGTAATATAGATCATTTTAAATCGGTAATTATCAAAAGTGCGCCTAGGAGCACGCCTAGGCACAAGGCGCAACTAAGCGCTTCGTTTCATACGAAGCGCACTCGGACATCAAAACCCAAGTCTAGGCACACGCCTAGGGTGAGGCGATGAGGCGTCTAGGTTAATCTGCTGATTAATATTTTTTTATTGAGAAAAACGAAAATAACAAGGCTCAACCACAAGCCGTTTACATAACCGAGAGGGTTACGAAATCAATTTTCTTCTTCAAAAGGGATCAATATGTTAAACCTAATCCCTAAATTTGAGATCTCTCTCACACAAAAACTGATCAACTTCCCCAAGCCCTACCAACTGATGTGTTCTCGACTCTCTGCTGACTACCACCAACCTATTTTGCTTCCTCCCCTACCAACCACTTCCTCTTTAACTCCACCACCACCACCCTACCAACCCCTTTGACCGCCTAAACACAAGATACAGCCTTCCTCTTGTTCCCCCACCAACCTCGCATAATTTTTTTGCAAAATATGCTAAAGTCTAAAATGTTAGCAAAATTTTATGTTACAAGCCTATAAATGTTATTAAAAACCAATCAAATTGAAGACATGGAAAAATAATATGTCACAAGTATAAAACTTATATGTTTTTCTACTTTCCAGGCGCTTTTCTCGAGGTACGCACCTCACTTTTGCACTTTGCGCCTAGGCACCAAAGGACCTTTGTGCCTAGGTGCGCTTTTCGCTTATGACAACTATGTTAAATCCTAATCAACTCAAGGACAGAATTCCCTCATGATCTACAACATGAATGTGTTTCGCTATACAAATACACGACCCAAATTGAAACACTAAACCTAGACCAACATATGCAACGGTAGCAAGGTACAAAATCTTGGTTTATGTATCGTCTTAGACTTATCACTACTGATCCGATTCAAAGGGACCCCTTCCCCATTGCCTTCATAGAGTCCACTTTGAAATCAAGGGGAGCGGGGAAGACAAAGGCCCGAGTATCTAAGAAAAAGATGTTGGTTATGACAGAGATCATGGATGAGCAAATGGGAGGACCTGGCCCTTTTTTATCTTCGCTTTCAGGACAGGACCCTGGACCGTTCCTATGAATATCGATTTCAGTAGTCAATGGTCGTGAAACAGCCTGCATCAGTAGTTTTGATGGTTTCAGAATCTCCAATTCCAGTCCTAAATGACAGAAACGTATTGGTTTCGGGTTTGCACTTTCAGCTGGTACTTGAGACCTTCACCGAAACAAGGGAGCTGCTAGAACTAGGCATGGGCTAGAAGAATTCGGGCTGCAAGAAAGATATGAATATAAATTCTTGATTTCTAATTGTTAATGTAGGGTAAATAAAATTGGAAGATTTCTCTAATAAAAGAAATGCTAGCTACTATTACCTATAAAAAATATAAATAAATACTACTAAGGACTTCCAAAATTTTGAAGATATGTTGCATGAACTTCACAACTTCAAAGTGGAAAACAGGATTGTTCATGATTAACCAACAATACGTTTGACTAACCGGTTCACTCACCAGGGTATCGATCGATCCAGTTATAGTCTTTTAAATTTTTCATAAGTTGGATAGGTTATGGTTTTCAACTTTAGTTAGCTGACAAATAACCAACTTACCTACCCAAAAATCTAATACACATCATTTTTTATTATCTTTATATTTGTTATTTATGCAAGTATATGTACTATACTACTATATTAAGAGAGAATGAGTTTAGTGGATTGGATAGTGAGATCTGTGGCAATATATTGAACAACTTAAGGCTTATAAATTTGCATTTGGGCCTTAAAGATTCAGACTTCGTAGTTCCTTTTTCGTAAAATTGACTAGTTAAATTAATATAGGCCGAGTTAAATATGGCTATTTCACACATTAACCACATCGATTATACCTAACAGATTAACGGGGCAACCTTCGGGCCCACTTGATTAACCGAACATATTTGTTTGGGGGGTCCATTAGGTCAATTTGGTTACATAAATTGTAACCGACTAAGTCAGATCCAGTTGGTCAGCTGACCGAAGTACACCCCTAGTAGAAAGGTCACCCTGTTAATCAATGATAAACACCTGGCTTATACAGCAACCTACTTATACTACATTACACCAAGCTAAGGGTCTTGCATATAAGCTACTTGGATCAGGAATAATCTGGCGCTTTCCACCTCTGTTGCATGGACAAGAATACGACACGGCACTTAGCTAGTAACATAAGACTCATTTTGGCATGTCCTAGTGTAATTGGAGTTTCTGTGTCGTGAGTGTCTGACACAAAATGCACTGGTTTCCAGAGTGTGTGTCTGCTCATAACTTCCCACAATCATGATTTTCGGCAACCAACATCTTGCTCCTGTTCATCAATTACATGAATTAGCAGCTAAACGCGTGAGCAAGCAACCCAACAGAAGGCACAAGTCACAATTAAATATCAATTCCAACACAATGTACTGAATATATGAAGTGTTCAAGAGACTGATGACCATTACCATTCGCAACCCGCACGGCCAGCCCAAAGTCAGCGAGCTTCATCTTCCCCGATGCGGTCAGCAATATGTTCTCCGGCTTAATATCCCTATGAACGACGCCCATTTCGTGGCAGTACCTAATAACGGACGCCAACTCCTTGATCAAATTCGCAGCTTTCTGCTCCGAATACCTCCCCTCCTTCGTCATCTGATCCAAAAGCCTCCCTCCTCCGCACAGCTCCATCACCAGATGGAAACTGTCCGAGTCCTCGAACACCGCCTTGAGAGCAACCACGTTCGGGTGCCCGGAAAGGTGTTGCATTATCTCCATCTCCCGGTGGACCGACTCCTCGCCGTTCTTCTTCAGGGTTTTGCATGCGAACTCTTCGCCGGTGGACTTGCTGCGGCATAGACGGACGGACCCGAACTTCCCCCGGCCAATCGGAACGCCAAGCACGTACTCGTGTTCGATCTTCTTCTTGCGGCGGATCTGGGTTGAAGGATCGACGCATCCGATCTTCCGCTTATGGCCGCGGTTCGGGGAGTCCGGGGAGGATGAGGTGGACGGAGGAGCAGTCATCATGATCCCTCCCATTGTCTTTTTGCTCTTCTTCTTCCTCCCATGGTCGCCGGCGTTGTCGGAGAGGTGAGATCCGACGGCGGAGGAAGACTTGGTTCCTTTCCTCTTCTTGCGAACCAATTCCATCGATCTAAGTTGTTCAACAAAAATTAGGGTTAGGGTTTTGGCAAGGGGGTTTGTTCTTCTTCCGACCCATGAAGCGATCGATCGAACGAGGAAGGATCAAGATGCGAGAAGCGATCGGCGGAAGAATGTGATCGGAGAGTCACCAGCGACCATGTCCAAACCCTAGATTTCTAGCCGAAGAGTAGATCGGATGGCGGTTGGTTCACCGAGAGTGACGAGAACCGAAACCGGTAGGGAAAAAAATCAAGAAAGATTCGCGTTCCTCTCCTTGAGTTTATAAAGACGGACTCTTCGGCGTCGGACCCACGCTATCTCCGTTGTACCTCTGGCTCAATTTAACTAACCAGATCCATAGTTAGAAAGCAGCTAAACGATGGCACGTAGGTGGAACTGGTTTGGTATATTGTGGACGCCAGTGGACGATATTTTTAATTGTTGGTGTTGTCACCGCGGTTAGTGATTTCGTGGGTTCGTGATAACGATATCATACGGATGGCCAGAGGCCCGAAATTTGATACAAGTCATCTCTAGTGGAAATTTCTAAGACCATCTCCAATAGATTTCTAAAATTGTGTTCTTATCCTACTTGACATTGTACTTTAAAAAAATTTTATCCTTGAAGAATTTTACATAAAAATTGTACACATACAAAAAAATTTTCAATGGTTCTCCATTTCTATCCTATGTGTCACATAGAAAAAGGACAAATTTAATTGTGTGGGGCCCAATAATAATTGTCTGAGAGATAGGAAAATTTGTACGAGAGTTTCTACATGTAGAAACCCTCCTAGAAAATTTCTATCCTACATCATTGCCATCCAGGATAGAAATGGTGATAGAAACTACCATTGGGAGAAGTTTTTTTCTAAAATGAAATTTTCCATAAAAAGGGAAGATAGAAACCCCCATTGGAGATGGTCTAAAAGTCCATACGTACTTTATTCTAGTTGTCTGAGTATTAATATAAAAATACATAAACAAAATATAGTCTTCAAAGATTCTCTATTTCTATTCTATATGACAATAAATGAAAGGATTGTTGTAATGTTGTGGGATCAAATATTAATTGATATGATAAATGGAGAGTTTATATAAGTGTTTCTACATGCATAAATTCTCATGAAAACTCTTAATTCTACATCAATGTCACTTATAATATAAATTGGAATATAAATCTTCATTGGGAGGTTTTTTTTTTTATAAAATTGATTTCTACCATAGAAATAGGGGAGATAGAAACCTCCATTGGAGATGTGAGGGTTTCTATTTTCCCTATTTCTATGATAGAAATTCAGTTTACAAAAAAAATACCTTACAATAGTGATTTCTATAATAATTTATATCATACATGATGGTAATGTAGGATGGATATTTTCGAATTTCTACGTATAGAAATCCTCTTAGAATGTCTCCACTCATACCAGTTTATGTTGGACCCCACATTATTAAATCGATTATTTTATTTGCTGTCAAATAGGATAAAATGAAGAATCATTCTTGAGTGTTTATTTGTGTGTAATTTATATATAGAAACTAATTGTATAATCGTATAGTGCCTATTTATAATTGTATAGATAGAAATGATTACACTAGTAAAAGCACATATGTTGCATGTAGAATAATTTTTTTCTTGCTAATATTATCAAAATATAATTTAAATCTTTAATTTTTAATTAAGATTTGTAATACACACACATATATATATAATTAAGATTTAAAAAAACTTAATTTAAATTTGGTTATAATTTGTTACAAATATATATGTAAATAAAAGGAGTATTCGGTTATACAGACGAAAAAAATTAGATTATTCGATTATGCGGAAAAAAAAGCTTAAAATTACAATTTTTAATAATGTTTAAATTAAATATTATTCGATTATATAGGACTTAGATGACTCATTTTTTTAGTATTTCGAAGCGGCACATTAAAATACTTTAAAAAATAATTTCCTGAATTGTGGAGACCAACAACTACAAATTATAACATAAAAAATATATAAAAAGCTACTTTATTAGAAAAATAAGGAAGAAATATTTAATAGATTTCTGCATGCTGAATATAAGCCGTTTTTGTCAAACATTTAGGGCCCGTTTGGTTTGCAGGATTGGACAACGTAATGTAATTGGCATTACGTTGTCAATCTAACTCGGGTGTTTGGTTGGACAAAAAAAATTAGATGTAATGTAATCGCGATTACAAGTTTGATTACATTACATCAGTTTCTTCTAAACTCAATTACATCATAAAACCTATGTAATCGCAATTACATTACAACTTAAGCGAAGGTTGGTATGCTATAATTTGAATTTTTTTTCGTTTTTTGTCCCTTTTTTTTTCGTTTGTTTTTGTCGTTTTTTTCGTTTTGGTCATTTTTTGTCGTTTTTGTTCGGTTTTTGTCATTTTTGATCGTTTTTTGTCATTTTTTTTTTTTTTTTGTTTTTTTTTTTTTTTTTTTTCGTTTTTGGTCGTTTTTGTTCATTTTTGGTCGTTTTTTGTCATTTTTTTTTCGTTTTTTTGTTGTTTTGATTTTTTTTTTGTCGTTTTTGTCCCTTTTTTGTCGTTTTTTTTCTTTTTTGTCATTTTTGTTCGTTTTTTTGTTGTTTTTGTTTACTTTTTGTTGTTTTTTGTCTTTTTTTGTTTTTTGTCCTTTTTTGTTGTTTTTTTTTTTTCGTTTTTTGTCATTTTTATTTGTTTTTGGTTATTTTTGTTTGTTTTTTTGTCGTTTTGTTCGTTTTTTTGTCCTTTTTTTTTAGTTTTTGGTTGTTTTTTTGTCGTTTTTGTTTAATTATTTTATCATTTTTGTTTATTTTTTGTCGTTTTGCTTGTTTGGGCCTTTTTCGATTTTTTTCGTTTTTGCACATTATTGGCCATTTTTTTGTCGCTTTTGCACTTTTTAAATTTTTTTGTCGATTTTGTGTTTGTTTTTTGTCATTTTGTTCGTTTTGTTTATTTTTTTGTCGTTTTTGATCGTTTTGGGCCTTTTTTAGATTTTTGGTCGTTTTTGCACATTTTTTGCCATTTTTTTTGCTTTTGCACTTTTAAATCTTTTTTTTCGATTTGTACATTTTTGTCGGTTTTGCACTTTTTTATTGATTTTGCTTTATTTGCACGTCTTTTGCCTTTTTGCACGCTTTTTTATCGTTTTGTCAATTGTTTACGTTTTTTATCGTTTTTTTCGATTTGCACAGTTTTTGCCATTTTGCATGTTATTTATCGATTTTTTCGATCTTGTACGTTTTTGACCATTTTTCACGTTTTTATCGTCTTCTATCGTTTCGATCGATTTTGCACATTTTTTTCGCTTTTTTTATCATTTTTTGGGATCTTTTTTCACTTTTTTATCGTTTATGCTCGTTTTTTCTTTTTGTTTGTTGTTTTTGTCGTTTTGGATTTTTTTTTTTGTCATTTATGTTCCTTTTTATCGTTTATTATTTTTTTTGCTCTTTTTTATCGTTTTTTATCAATTTTTTTTTTTTTTTTGTTTTTGTTCATTTTTTGCCTTTTTTTTGTTTTTTGTCGTTTTTCGTCTTTTTTTTCTTTCATTTATTGTTGTTTTTGTCAAATTTTTTGTTTTAGTCATTTTTTAATCATTATTGGTCACTTTTTATGGTTTTCACATTTTTTTTTTTTTTGTCGTTTTTTTTTTTTATCGCTTTTTCATTTTTGGTTTTTTTTTTTCTGTTTTGTACGTTTGTCATTTTTTGTATTTTTTTATTTTTGTCGTTTTTTTTTCGTTTTTGGTCTTTTTTAGCAGAAAACAAACCATTTTCCCTTATTTATTATTTATTTTTAGTTTATTTCTTTTTAAATTTTTAAAAAAATTTAGTGATCCACTTTTTTAATTTTATGTTGTATTTAAAAAATATTAAATTAGAAACTTAATTACATTAGATGGTAAACCAAACATATGAATGCAATTGACATTACATTATATGGTTTGATTACATGCTTCAACCAAACATAGTAATGTAATTGTAATTCTATTACATTACAAACTCAATTATAACAAATCCAATTCCATTACGATTACATTACAATAAACCAAACACAACCTTAATTCATTTATTTTGTTTATAGAGATTCCCGTGACTCAAAACCCTCTTCTTGTTAAAAAAATTCCCAGAAGCACGCGAGTCTAGACCATCGTCCCCATGTCTCTCTCGGTTCCTCCCACAGCCCAAAACCCTTCCAAAACCCTCCTGAAACCCCCCTTCCTCCCCCGACTCCCTCGTCCCCACCGATTCTCCATGCCGAAACCCGCTCCTTCTCCCTCCAACAACCGAACCCTAGCCATCTCTTCCCAAGCCAAAACCCTAGACCTCCACGGCCGCCACCGCGACGAAGTCTTCCGCTCCGCCGAAGGATCCCTTTCCAACTGCCTCTCGGAAACCCACCTCGACCGAACGGTCCCCGGCCTCAAGTCCATAGCCAAGGGGAAGGTACCACCAATCTGAACATTCATAAATTTTCTTTTGTGCGCGTGTTCTTTCTAGGTTTGATTTGATCGGTTCTCGTCCAGGTGAGGGATGTATACGAAGGGAAGGAGCATCTGGTTTTGGTGACTACGGATCGGCAGAGCGCTTTCGATCGGGTTCTTGCCTCGATTCCGTTCAAAGGACAGGTATCGATTTCTTACTACGTTGCACAGACACGGACACGGCAATGATTTGGTGTGTAATAGTGTATTTTTGGAGCGTTCGTAGTATCAACGGAGCCTACATTTCCTATCTATTTCAGGGGTTCGACTAAAGGTGATATCTTGTGCAGACCCTTAATAGCAAATTGAGATTTTTTTTTTTGGGTAGTTACGGGCAGTTTTTAGTGGAAATGCGCCACCTTTTAATTTGTATTGCTACGTCGAAAGTAACTAAGCAGACAAATTCCTGGATGTTTACAGAAGAATAAATTTAGGAGTTACTACTTTATTGGACAAGCATTAACATATTTTATCGTCTTTTTAGTATATGCAGCTAGGAGTGCTGGAATGATTTATATACGGAACTGATAATTATTCTCCGCGGTGGAGTTTTTAACGCCTGGTTTGCTTACTTTCATGTCCAATTAGTGTTAATTTCTTATATTTAATTCCAAAATTCTCCCAGGATCTCTTCAATCTTGAGAAACTAGATCCGTTGATTCCACTAGGCACGTAGCACAAGAGCTTGGCCAACTTCGCGAGAAATGTAGGGAATACTCAACTAAGCACAAGGGAACTTTCTCGAAACTTAAAATTTAAATGTAGGACCAAAACATCAAAATTAGCTTGAACTGGTGCTTGATTAATACTTTAAACTTTGTTTCTAATAGAATAAACCAGTAATTGCTGTTGTATTGCTCTCCAGATGTACTTAATTCAATGGTCAATCGTTCCAGCATTACAGGCCCTTAACATTATGATGCTATAATAATAGAGGAACTCCTAATTTTTTTGCAATCATTTTGCAGATATAAAACTTAGCCCTTATTTTTCTGCTATGTTTTTTTTCCTCCTGTAATCATAATTCGAATTTAACGAATCTCTCCATTTTTGTTTCAGTTGTTTACTGAGACATGTTTGGTTTGTGTACTTGTTGCATCACTTTCAGGTTCTCAACGAGACAAGTCTTTGGTGGTTCAATAAGACCGTGCATATTACTCCCAATGCAGTGGTTTGTGTTCCTGATAAAAATGTGACTATTGCAAAGAAATGCTCAGTTTTTCCAGTTGAGTTTGTTGGTAAGTTACGATTCTTTTATCATTATGTATTTTGTATATTATCTCTTCCTTGACCAGAGAATAAGGTGATGGATGTGAAACATATGTAGGAATTCACTAGAATTGTGAAATTTAAAAGGAAAGCTTTTTATAATAAAGCTGTAGCAAAACTAAAATCCATACTTGAACGTGCACACATGCTCCGAGCCACAGTTTTTACTTTCCTCGCATGTTACTTTGATGATTTGAAATGTCAACCACAATGTCTTAGTTATTGTTGACATTATTAGGAGAGTATGTTTTCTGGTCTAAATCTCAAAGTTGATAGTGCATTACATATGCATTAACAGTGTGGTATGCTTTAATCAATAGTGTGGTAAGCTTCTGTGCTTCATCAGGAAGTGTCTGTGATAATAAACTACTGAAGCCCAGGGTTCCATGACTTATATTAACTGGGAAAAGGCTTCTGATAAGAAAATTAGTCGCTGTAGGAAATTGTGTTCATCTCAATGACACACTAAGCTTGACAGTGAAAAAGGAATGACATTCCCATGAAACAATGATTTGTGCAAAAGGTTTAAGCGCGATGTTTTTCAAAGCACTTCTGGGAAGAGAATACTGGAGAAACCGCCTGAGGGTTTATGTTTGAGGGATGGAGGATCTAATCAGTTGCTCTTCTTAACTAGCATGAAGCCAGCTTCATGCTCCAACTCTGGCTGGATATGAACGCTAGACATATTAACCAGATTGGATGTATCATCTACTGCTATTGGATTACCCGTTACTCACTAGTGCTGATTATGTTAATGTTACATGATAAATTGAGAAATTTGGATATGGCATCTGTGTAGATTATCATGTGTAACTATCCTTCACGAGTAGAATGGTTTTGACACTTTAAGATTCATATTGGAAAAGATAGGTTGATTTAGGCATTGATAGTGGTGGGGAACCATTCAGAGAAGCATTGGTCACTATGTAATCAGTCCGGCTTCATGCAATCGTGCTATCTGAAGCTGATTATGTATTGAATATCAACCCGAGGTTGATAATAAATTGAATGGGGGTGAGCTTGTTTTCTGCACTTCATAATTTGTCGACAGTTCTTCTCATATTATATCTAGCATCAACTTTGATTTTATGTTTTCCATATGATATTAGTTATATTCGTATTCAGTCCTGTATGTTGCCCGACATTCTTCTTATTTTCCTTATTCAATTTCTTCTCAACTTCCCTAATCTAATGACATGGTATTCTGATGAGCTTATGCAGTTAGAGGCTTTGTGACCGGTAGCACAGATACATCACTATGGACAGTTTACAGTAATGGTGTACGACGTTATTGTGGCAACTTACTTCCTGAAGGTACATATTTCAATTACTCATCATACTTCTTCACTATTATTAGATCTTGTTAATACGCTTCATAACTTTTAGGTATGGTAAAAATCAGAAGCTGCCTGCAAATACTCACGCCTACAACTAAGTCAACAGATCATGATGTTCCAGTCTCTCCTGACGAGGTTTCTTCTAGTTCAATATTCTTTTACTCTTTAGTTCGAAGATGTCCAACTGTTAAATCTATGAAGAGGTTTGAAATTTCCTTCAATCACATAAGTGATAAGCCAATGGTATAATGCGAGATAAAACTCCAAAATCCAAATCACTGTTCTGAAGCACCGCTTTTAGTTACAGACTATTTCTTTTTTCAGTTACAAGTCACTTTTAATTGAGTGATATACGGCTTAATCCTTTATTGATGTTATCCTCAAACCTCACTATTGGTTGATTACTAAACTAAAGTGCTCCTCGGTACATGTAATTTCCCAAAGTACTATTTTGTTTGGTGTTAGCAATTAACTGGTGGGTGTATAGTTTACTAAATTGTTAAATTTAATCAGCAACTGATATATGTTACCATTTTATTAGAGCCTATAAGAATATAAGTCATGACATGTTCACCCTCGGGCATGAAGAACTGAGAAGCTGGCAAGCGAGATGTCATAAGTTTAACGCTGAATGAATAATTTTATTCCGGATAACACATAAGTTATGTTCTCAGGTTGACTTTTCCTCCTTTCCCCATATATGAACCTTTTAGGTACGCAGTTTGATGTACTCAGAGTAGCCTTATTAGCTGGTGCATGCATTCAACTACCTAACGATCTGGATTGTATGTCTCTGTCCTGCTTACTCCAAATACATTTTCATTTCAATTTTTCTCCTAAACAAAAATATTGTAAAGTCTCATTAAGCACATAAAGTACAAATTTTGTATCTCCCTTGTAGGTTATACTGTGAATCTGTGATAGTAACACCATAGTAGGCCACCATAGTAGGCAGTACAGTGGGTGAAATCCTCCAGAGAGTTTACCTTAATAAATCACTACAACAGTATTGTTAAGCTTGGCCTAGTATGGTGTTGAGAACACCATTGTATGCACTATGTGAAATCTTATGAAGATTTTTCAGCCTGCAATCACTATAGCTTAACTTCATTAATGTGCAATTATTCTAAAATGTAATCTGTGCACTTACAAGTTCATGGTTCTTGGCTTTTTATACTTTCGTATAATTGGACACTTCCAATTTCCAAGACACTTCATGGACAGTTCAAGCGATTAAATCACGATTATATCACAATTTCAATATTATGTTGAACTCCAAAATGGAACATATCAACTCTGCATTGGGTCAACCTGTGTCTAAAACTCTAAATTTAACTATAGTTATGAACACCTAGCAGATCATTATTTTAAATATTTTTACACATGCAGACATGTTTGCATAACTATTTACATACCACAACTGCACCCATCTGTCAGGCTTATGCATAATTGGATACATACGAACTCCCAAGGCTATGTCTCTGTACATTTAAGTTGGAAGGATATAAAGTTCATAAGTGCGTGAAGTTTGATGTTGGTCTCTATTGGCTTGTCAGATTATCACTTTAGAGAAAGAACTTTTGATCTTTTTTTCTTTCTCACTTGCAAGTTGTCATGTTTAATTAATCATAAGTTTCTCTTTGTCCAGATAATTGAACTTGGTTTGATGACGCAAGATGAATATGCTGAAGTAAGCAGTAAAGCCTTGGACTTATTTGCATATGGACAGGTAAATTTCCATCTTGATAAGCACATGTCGTGCTCCTTTAAGAACTTTAGGTCTCAGAAAATTTTATCTTTCAGTAATGAATCCAGATAGTTGCTTTATTTGTTTCACTTTCTGAGTTTTTGTCTTGATTTTGCTATTGAATAATCAAACCAAGTCTTATGCAGATAATATGCTCTAGTTCATAGCTTTGTCAATGTAGCCTTATATGATCCTATTACATTGTGTATCATACATCTTCACCATAAAATTTGTGCTCAATACTAAATTTGTGCTCAATACTACTGTATGCGACATCAGCATCAACAGTATATGTTGTGAACACGTTTTATGCTAGGATATGCTGTATTTTCATTAACGACTTATTGTAACCTGATTAATTTGTCATTTGCAGCAAGTGGCTTTGGAGAATGGTCTGTTATTGGTCGACACAAAATATGAATTTGGAAGGGATACTGATGGTACGATAACGTTGATAGATGAGGTTTGATATCCTGCATCTTATAATATGGCTACCCACTTTTCTGCATGTAAAATTTCTTTCTTTGGTGCAGTAGCCTTATCCATTATTCATCGTCTTGTATATTTATCCATCTGTTGTGCTTATGCATTAGCTATTTACATATTCTCTTTATATTGTATTTTACTATTTCTATTCAACTGTTGCAAGATCATTTATGTAATTCATCTTTTCTGAGGGCAGAGTACTAAACAACAAGCCTCAGACATAGCCTTCATTTAGTGTTCCACTTCACTTTGCCATTGCTTCAGACATTTTTTGGTGTGCTTTTCCTATTAAAATTGATCTTGACTTTGTGTCCATTCTTCATTTGAAGTATCTATAACATTCTTTTGCACATACTCAATTCATTTAATCTTTTTCATGGCCTTAAGAACCATTAATATGAAATTTTGCAGTGTGCTCTTTTTTCTTTTTTTAGCTTGGCAGATTTTCTTCTTGGAACTTATTAATTCATTCACCTAATTAACCTTTATCTATACTAATATATAACCCAAAAACCATGGGTATCACTAATTTTTGGTGTAACGCTTTCTTGCCTAAAATGTCATTATTTATGGGTTAAAAAGTCATTTACCCACCCACTAACTCAAACTTCCATATTAATCTAAAACCTTCATAACACCGAACATAGGTGTCTCTTGTGATCAGCAGCCTAAAATGTCATTATTTATGGGTTAAAAAGTCATTTACCCACCCACTAACTCAAACTTCCATATTAATCTAAAACCTTCATAACACCGAACATAGGTGTCTCTTGTGATCAGCGAGGAGAGGTATAACCACCCTGGCTTGGCGGACGGTCTCGGGATCCAAAAGGCATGCAACGCAGCATGCACAAAGTTCCTCCGGGCATCGTAAAAAAAAAAAACTAACCCCCCCCCCCCCTTGTCTCTCTTTGTGACCCAGTGCTTCTTTCACTGGAAACTGCCTACCTCTTTCATTGCACACCCACACATGTGCCCCAACCACTAGTCTTTTATTATTCATTTTCATATTATTGACTGTCCCTTGGCCCAGAGGAATCTGAATTTGAAGCCTGGGGAAATTGTATTCGGTCTATTTCCTTTTCATTGTCCATATAGTCGTTGATTTCTCGCCATTGATCAATCGCCATCCAGATTGCGATCGTCTTCCTCCCGTCGCCATTGTGCTCTCTTTCTAGGTGATCTGGAATAAGGAATGGGGAGAGGGGGTGATCGATTTTCCAGGGCTAGGGTTTCGAGTCTGATGAATTTACTTTTCT
This sequence comes from Iris pallida, assembly GCA_029216955.1. NCBI lineage: Eukaryota > Viridiplantae > Streptophyta > Magnoliopsida > Asparagales > Iridaceae > Iris > Iris pallida. The sequence goes on along the minus strand of JANAVB010031417.1, from coordinate 20,073,575 downwards.
TGGAGTCTTTGCCGGGACAGAAGATGTTCAAGTGCAATTTCTGCAAGGTCCACTCCATCATCCCAAGGACTTCACCTGACACTACGGCCATGCTTACCTCTTCGAGAATTCGTCAGTTGTCTTTCTCGATTGAGAGTTTTCTTGATTATTGCTAGATGGTTTACTATTATTGGATTGTAGTAGTCTTTGATTCTGACACAACATGAACATTCCAGAATATAATAGGAACATCAAAATAGCTTGTCGTGCCTATGCCATGTCTTTTTTTTTTGTCGGTGTTTCTTAGTTATCATTGATTATATATATATATATATATATATATATATATATATATATATATATATATATATATATATTTGTCGGTGTAACTTAGGTTATCATTGATTAGTTTGATTTATATATATATATATATATATATATATATATATATATTATATATATATATTTGTCGTATATATATATATATATATAGCCAATGACCCCTAGCCTAGTGGTAATGGTGAGGCATGTGGCCCGAGCGGTCATGATATCGATTCCCAGTGGGGGCGTTCCACACAATTACCATTTTCATATATATATATATATATAATATATATATATATATATATAATTTTGGCAGCTGATAATCAAGGCATCTAGATTAAAAAATAAAAAAATAAAAATAAATTATATATATATATATTTTGGCAGATGGTAATCAAGACATCTAGATTAAGCACTCATACAATAGAGACTAAGTTCATCCTTACCAAAGACATTCTCATGTAGCTAGGCTTGAACATTTTCCTCATCTCTAAACAAAAGTTCAAGAAGTGAGTGGGAAGGAACAATTCAATATGTATTTATAACAAATCAACTACAGGAAGAAAATCTGTCCGTTATGATCAGAACACCATACCAATGGTGTGTCATTCTGCACTAACGGCTTGAGAAGTAGTTGTTCGAAGCAATAAATGCAGCATGTATAGACGCAGCTGCATACCGTCTGGTATGCTACCGCCGTTGTGCTGTTTTGTGCTTACATACAAGACCAAATTGCTGGATGAAAAATGACATTTAAAGCATACCGGCGGCATGCCTTCGGCATACAATGTGTACTGGAATACAAGAAGGCTGTTGGGTGGAAAATAGGATTTAAAGTGTACCATCGGCTAGAGAAATCCTAAAATGGCTATGTTTTTCAAGATAGGGATACAGAATCTAATGAGGGTTAAACCTAAGGCTTTCTAAGTTTAGGTATTTATTTCAATTACCATTACATCCGTATGTTAGAATCTTTGCCTATGAAAATACATAAGGAAAATTACAAATGACTAGAGTATTTTTGACGCCACTTGATTTTAGTCTTGCTCGTTTCTTGACTGCTTGCTTGAATGGCTTTAGTTTCTTCGTGATTGTTCCAATCTTTGCTTGTCTAATAACTAAGGGATCGTGCTTTTTCTTGTAGCTCTCCAACATTTGCTACAAGATCATGCTAGTAGCATAATACACAGTTTATATCTAAATTGTCGTTTATCAAAATCTAAACTCATATTGGGCTAGTAGTACTTGCAATACACTGATTTTTTCCTTGGAGAGTTAGGCTTGGTTTGTAATAGCTTTTGGCTCAGCAGCATAAGCTAGTTCCTAGGAGACTTAAGTTACCTACCTCCCAACTGGTCATCTATGTTTTATGGGATGACACTCTCATGTTCATAGCTACCTTAACACTCTCATGTTCATAGCTACCTTGGCTAGGAGGTTGGAACCAACATGGAAGGTTGATGTTAGGTCGACAGTCAGTCACAATTTTGTTGTCAAATCCTTTGTAGAGCTTTCTTATGCTCCATAGCCGATCCCATTCATAATGGGAGAATGCTTGAATGACGACGACGATGACGAAGCCTTCAGAAATTCGGAAATACAAGGGAGAAAGAAACATGACGAAAGGAAGAAGAGCCAAAGAATTACTAGACATATGGAGTAGAAAACTATGAGAAAATGATTTTTATATCCATGTGAAAGCATATGCAGAGTGAGTTTCAGCTGACTAGCCCTAACCCTCCCTTCCCTTTTGTTTAGTAAATGTGTGAAAGAGCACTCATTTTTATGGTAAACCTGCTATGGACTAGTATGATGTACATACAACAGACTTGCCTTCTTTGTAACCCAATAGTCACTTTATTTCATTTAACCATTGCCTCTAGATCCAAAGACTTTATGTAAGCAAGAGCATGTATTTATTGTTGACTAGCACTTCACTAAGTATGCTACTGACCAAGGGTCAAATATTTTACTTCTCACTTTAGAATAAAATTTGGATGGTTATGACTTATAAGAGATCTGGTCTAAATATGGAGTAGAAAAACTATGAGAAAATGATTTTTATATCCATGTGAAAGCATATGCAGAGTGAGTTTCAGCAGACTAGACCTAACCCTCCCTTCCCTTTTGTTTAGTAAATGTGTGAAAGAGAACTCATTTTTATGGTAAACCTGCTATGGACTAGTATGATGTACATACAACAGACTTGCCTTCTTTGTAACCCAATAGTCACTTTATTTCATTTAACCATTGCCTCTAGATCAAAAGACTTTATGTAAGCAAGAAGCAGCATGTGTTATTTGTTGACTAGCACTTCATTAAGTATGCTACTGACCAAGGGTCAAATATTTTACTTCTCACTTTAGAATAAAATTTGGATGGTTATGACTTATAAGAGATCTGGTCTAAATATGGTGATTATTTTTGTGACATTGGATATATGATTTGTCCTTTCTTGGCCATCATACTGAACAAACTCTGCTTGTTTTGATTTTTTTTATAAATTAAAAGTGAGAACTTCACTTTTATAAGTAACAATTTTATCGTTATTTCCTTTGTCACTTTGATTGGAATGTTACATTTATCTGCTTATTAGTCGTTACATATAGTATAGTGAATGGAGGAAGCTAGCAAATTTACTCGAATCATATCATCATCCAAACCTTCGCTCTAAACGTAGACTGAGAAACCTCCAAGAAAGAACTGATACAGTTTTTGTTTTCAACCTCACATCAACTCCCTACTCCTTATGCTGGTGCCAGATTCCTAGCCAAGATTGTTATGACCAAGAGAGGGCCTCGCCATTCAACCTATAATGCCAGTTTATAGTTACATAGACCCACTTTTTTGTCATACAATTTAAGCTCATGGAACCGAGGAGCTCCTTCTATTTTACACTAGACCCGGGAAGAATTTAGACGAAGAGGTAAGATGTTGCTACATGTAATCAAATTCATCTCTATGACACATTATGCAAAAAAAGCAAAAAGGAATCTCATTCCCGCACATTTATCCAAATGATGTTTTATGTAAACAAGTGAAATGGTGAGTAAAAATATAGGACATCTACTTAAATGACATTACATGTCAACCATCTTATAAATGCCACTCTGAAAATATGAGTAAAATGGCGAATAAAAGTTAAGGACATGTAATTAAAGAACATTACATGTCAACCGTCTTATCTTAAATGTCACCCTGAAAAATATGAAACCTTCGCATTACGAGCACCACTTGTTTTTGTGTCGGCGCATGCTTTCGTGTCGTAATGTGGTCCCTTGCAAGGTGTGGGGGTATTTCTACCATATCATAGTTGTAAAATGAGGAGGTGCATGCACAGGTGTTGTAGTGGAATGAATGGTCATGGACCTTTAGTCGTATGTGGATACAAGCTCCGGTGAATCTAAATGTCACCTGAGTGCAAGAAATTGTCATACTTGAATATGGTACACACGGAGGAATTTCTTCTACATCCAGGGTTCTAAATGTGGGTATTTGCAAGTTAGCGGTAACATTTATATGATTTTCTTCAGAGAACTTGCATTGTTTGTATGTTACAATATGTTCTCATCGTATTATTTCCCCTCCTCTCTCTCTAATCATGTGATTTTTTATTGTACTTTGTGATTTAGGTGCATACGCCTGACTCCAGCAGATATTGGATTGCTAAGTCTTACGAGGAGCGATTCAATGCTGGTCTTGAACCTGAAAATGTTGATAAGGTGTGAAACACAAAATGTATTGATTTGTATGGTTCAATAATGGTTAGATCAGTAATGAAACATGGCGGAAGAGTAGTCTTTCACCGTTTCCTTCTAAAAGGATGATAGCTAATAATGGTTAGATCAGACAGTTCTTCATTCTTTGTTTCTACTTTTCGCAACTCGCTACACTTTCATGCATATTGTATGCCATTCCTTTAATTGTTTTTGCTAGCATAGGAAGGTGTGCAGTTTTTCCTCAACATTTTGCCGGCATCTAAGATGTATGTTTTTTTTTCCCTTAGGAGTTTTTAAGGCTGTGGTTCAAGGATCATTGCGATCCTTATGGAGATAAGGTATGTTTCTAACTCATCCTGTTATCTTTTTGTTTGGTTACTTATCTATGATTTGAAATTTCAGGTCCTTCCTGAGGCTCCTCAAGAACTTGTTTGTGAACTTGCATGGCGGTACGTCTTTGCCTAATTTTTTATTGTGCCTTGAAAAGGAAGATGTAGTTAAGATATCTGACCTCTTTGTTTAGAGTCGTATTTTTGGGCTACTTGGTTTGGCTAATAATAGTTAGCTTGCCATTTGAGGAAGGTCTCTTTTAAAAATATATCATCCCAGTGAAGTTTGTCCAACCTTACCACTGAGGGGGTGGTCCAGTGGTAGCACTGTTAAGGGAGGGGAGGAGTGGGCTCGGGTTCAAAATTTGATTTGTCCAACGTTTTTTCTTGTGCTAAAGAACATATAGAACAATTTTGAAAAACTTTGTATTATTAGTCTTATCAGCAGTATCTCATCTGTTCATAACAGGGTATTTAGTGAATCAACAACTAATATTTAGCTCTTTTGGGTATAAACATTGTAAAAGTTTTTCGTCATCAGAATCTCATGCTAACTTGGCAAAGTTGGATTATTTCCTCCTTGATTGCATAATGGGATTTTTTTTGCCAATGTGATTTAGGAAATTATCCTTAGCTAGATAACTCAAACTGTCGTGTGCTTAATGTTTTATGTTTTCACAACTGTCCCAAGACCGGATAGAGTTGTGTTAGGTATCCGAGTCTCCGACAGCCACTTTAAAACATGATATTTCTATGGAATGAAGTGAATCCCTTAACAGAGGTAGATGGAATATGGGCGACGTAGGATGCATAGCTGAAGTGGTGCCCGAGAAACAAAAAAATAGCAACAACTAGAGCCATGGCGTAATCACCGCCTGTGGAACATGCCACGGGCGGTGGTAACTGTCCACACCCTGTCGTGTGGTGGTAATGCGACAAAAAATCTCCCTAGGAATACTGACTGTCCCGTGTGTCCATGTCAGAACTAGGCCAAAGTTATTTTTAGTGTGTTATTTTTACTTTTTAGTTTCCTTGATGATGTTTAGCATTTGTTTAGTTAAAATTTGGACAAGTATTTGGAGTATTAGATATTTAGGTACTTTAAGTAAAGCAAAATCCTTTTAGGTATTAATCGGTTGTAAGCCTATAAATAGAGGGCGGTTTGGAAATTGTAATATAACTTTTTATATTAACAAACTTCTGGTGTTTTCTCGCAAACTAGTGGATTCCATCTTTTTCATGGATTCGGGTCACGGTTATCCCTTCTACAAATTCTGTTGCATCGGATCATGGTTATTCCTTCTACAAATTCCGCTTAATAAAGATTCGTGAAGCCAACCCCAAAAATTTGGGGAAAGGGCTTTGCTGTTGCTGTAGGATGTGGCTCGGTAGATGCCTGTATGACTCATTCCGATATGACTCATTCCGACTTTAAACTCAGTCCAGTGCCTAGTCTCAAGAAAGCCACTTAAGCAGCTGATCATGTTCTTCCCTTTGTTTTCAGTGCTTTTGTTGTCCGAGCTTTATGTTTAATCATATTTGTCCTATTTCAATAGTGTCACACGATTCTCTTTCATAGTGCTAATTAGTGCAGTGATATATTGTAACTTCTGTTGGAGCTGACCAGTTATTTTCATGCACGACAGGTATATTCCTTTTTGAAACAATCACGAATACGAAGTTTGAGATGCCAAATATAGAGGTAGTAATGACATACTTTTAGCAAATGCAATCTATACCAACATATTTTGATATTGTGTTCTTGTACAGGAGCCAATACATGATCGGATATCCAAGAATGTTTCACAGGCCCTATCAAGCTTGTGATTGTGTACCATCTTCAATCAAGAATTGTAACTGTACTCAATAGAGCTAATCAAGGAGTTTTGCGCCAATGGTCCTTGAAAGTATGGAAATAACTCTCTCTAAAGAAAGCTCCATGTGCTTCTTCACATCACTATCTATGTATTTGCACTGGCCAAATAAATTATGGAACAATAGTCCTTCAAATATAGACGACAAATGTCTATATTTAGGACATTCTATGCATGCAGAGTCTCCTGTACGGGCTTCTAACAAAGTAGGTTTTCTTGTTGCTCGGATGTTTTGGTGGTTAAGAGTGATTTATACATGTTGTGGTTTAAATTATTTTGCTTTTGCCTGTTTTTTAAAATCTGTAGCGCTTTTGTACGGACAAATGCACCACCTCGGATATAAAAGATTCGGCCCATTGGTGATCGGGAAGTGATTTGAGTAAAGTATTTCTCGATGCATGCATATTGCTTTTACCATTTAAAAAAAAAAGTTTTCATACTTTATATTAGGGCCTGTTTGGTTGGATGTAGGTGCATGAAAGTGTGAAAGTGGGAGTTTCATGAAGGTGTAACTCCAGGGCCGGCCCGGAATATTTTGATGCCCAGGGCCCTTGTTCAAAAGATATGTTAAAAGTTTCCTTGGCAAAGAAAAATGTCTAGAGTGTTCATCCAAAGGAAACTTTAAATTCTCTTTTCTAATAGGACCTTTTTCTACAAGTAAATATCTCAATTTGTCATCAATATTATTCCAAGCTCCTGGATCATACATATTTAATATGTTTTCAGTAGTACCATGCTCATCTTCTCCTACATTTTCATTTTCCTCTATATGTTCTAGTGAATTATGAATGCATGTATAATTTTTCATTTCTCCTACATCATTAACAACATTCTCATTTTCTACCACTTCAATCAAATTAACCAATTGTCCAGACTCATTGGTTTGATTTAGATTTTCCTCTGAAATAGAATTTTTGCAGAAATATTTATTTAGAGATCCTCTTAGAGAAAGAGTAATATCTTAATCTTTTTTGTTTTTTCGTTTCGAATAACCATAGGGTTGCTTCCTAGGAAACATTATAAACTAAGCAAATAAAGCTTTTCAACACAAGTAAATGATAATTGAAGTAAGGAACAACAAAACCTGAATTCTAAGTTCTGATGCTTCAATTCAAAGAGGAACCTTCCAATTTTAAACTTACAAATTCCAATAATCCAATGAACTTCCCCTGCAACTAGAAAAATTAGTCAATAAACTATTTGAAATATTATAATTTCTTTGAAGATATTTCCAGTAACCATTATAGCAAGACTACCAAGACTATTTATTTTTTTCCAACATAACAAAACTATCAAACTATAGCAAATATTTGGTAGACCACAAAACTTTTTTTTTTTTTCAGTAACCATTATAGCAAGACTACCAACTACCAAGACTCCATTTTTTTTTCCAATATAACAGAACTATCAAACTATAGTTTTTTTTTTTTGAAAAAAACAAAAAAAAAAAACTATCAAACTATAGTCTATAGCAAATATTTGGTAACCACAAAACTTTTTTTTTTTCCAGTAACCATACCAACTACCAAGACCGTCCTTTTTTTTTTCCAACATAACAAAACTTACAAAGTCCTGCTACAAGAACACATTAAAATATCAATGTTCTTAGAAGAAAAAAAACTTCTATAAATTCTAGAATTAATTAATACAAATTATAAAAAAATTCCCATTGCTAAAAAATAAGTTACCACCATAAAAAAGGAGTATCCACAGTAACATAAATAATTCACCAAACAATGTGTTAATTGCTAAAGAACCAGAGTATGTTACTTCTTTTTTCCCTCAATTATTCCTTCAGAAATAAAATAGCAAATATTTGCATTTGTCAACAAGATGGCGTGTCTGTAAAATTTTGTATGATTTGCTACACTTGACTTCAGATTCACTGATTCAGAACAACAAATTTTAATTTAGATAACTGACAAATCCACGAACTTACTTTTTTTTTCTTAAAAAGAATCTCTACTATTCAAAAAATAATTTGATTCTGGCTTGTTATTAGCAAAACTTACCAAGGCTCAAGCAGAGGCCACAGACAACTTGTCTTTTGCCATGACAGCGGTGTTCGACTCCGACATCGTTGAATTCTGTGAAGAAGTATAGGAGAAAAGATTGAAACATTAGAAATTTCTGGTTCAATTATAAACAAAAAGGAAGAAGGAAGAGAGAATTAAAATAAGCAAAAAAAACTTACCGTTGGCCATCATCTGGAATCGAAACGACGAGATGAATTTTCCTACTTTTTTTCCTTCTCTGAATGGAGAAGCTCCTCACGCGCGCGGCTGTTCAATTCCTTAGCTAGCAAACCGGTGCCCTACTTGTTCTCCTTCTTATCATTTAAGATTTAAGAGTAGGTTGTGGGCTGGCCCGGCTGGACTTGGTAGAATACAACCTATTTAAACACTATGTTAATTCTATTACTTATTTGTATAAATACACAAAAAATTTGGGGCCCCTTGGGCCTTGGGGCCCCGGGCCCAAGCCCCGTTTGCCCTGCCTCTGGGCCGCTCTGTGTAACTCATTTGAGTTACAATACATTCCACTTTCCAAAAAGTGTGGATACAAAAGTTTTTGTCCCCCGCAAGTGGAGACTTATAATGTAGTTTGTTTGGATGACCACTTGAAAGTGGCTTTGATGGACTTTGTGTGTTTGGTTAGGACATTGCAAGTGATATAATCACCCTCATGAAGAATGGTATGGTTACCAAAACCAAAAATTTTCAACATTCCCAACCGAATTTGGCAGCAGAGAAACGGTTTCACAACCGAAAAACAGTATGAAACATGTTCCCAGCAAGATGACATGTTCCCAGCAAACTGATATATAATTTTGCAAGATTATATTTTTTCAGCAAATATGATACATGTTCCCAACAAATATGATACATGTTCGCAGCAATATGACATGTTCTCAGCATATATGATACATGTTCCCAGAAATTAACACATTTTCCCAACAAATATGAAATGTTCCCAGCAAATATTCATGTTCCCAGCAAATATGATACATGTTCCCATCAAATATGATACACGTTTCCAGCAAATATGATATGTTCTCAGCAAGTGACATGTTCCCAGCAATACGACATGTTCCCAGCAAAATTACATGTTCCCAGCAATGGAAAATGTTCCCAGCAATATGACATGTTCCCAGCAATATGATACAATGAAACAAAATCTTGTTCAGAAGGACATTATCGGCTCAGAGTATGAAATCTGAAAATAATTAAAACTTGTTCAAAACTTGTTCAGGAGAACATTATGGGCTCAGAATGTAGCAAAATCTTCTTCGAAAAATATCATCATACGAAGAACATATCAAAAATGAAAATTCCTCTGTACAAAAAATAGGGACGGCCAACCCATCAAATAGGATACATGTTCTCTGCAAATATGATACATGTTCCCTGCAAATATGATACAGAAAACCAACAAGATGACATGTTCGCAGCAATATGACATGTTCCTAGCAAATATGACATGTTTCCAGCAAATATTACATGTTCCCAGCAATACGACATGTTCCCAGCAAATATTTCGTGTTCCCAGCAATGGGAAATGTTCCCAGCCATATGACATGTTCCCAGCAATATGATACAACGAAACAAAATCTTGTTCACAAGGACATTATGGGCTCAGAGTATGAAAGCTGAAAATAATTCAAACTTGTTCAGGAGAACATTATGGGCTTAGAATGTAGCGAAATCTTCTTCGAAAAATATCATCATACGAAGAACATATCGAAAATAAAAATTCCTGAGTAACATAAAATTGACACATGTACCATATTTGCTGGGAACATGTATCATATTTGCTGGGAACATGTACCATTATTTGTTTCACAATGAAACACAAGTCATCATAGCCCATAATGCATTCTCATCATAGCCCATATATTATAAGAAAATAAGACCAACTTATGCTGCAGTAAGCAGAAACTGCCCAAAATTGAAGTCACCAAACTAAGAAGAAGAAGAAGATATGAAACTCATCACAGGAAAAATTGAAGTCACCAAAAACTGGAAGGAAGAAGATACTGAAACTCATCACAGAAAAAATTGAAGTCACCAAGTTATGCATGTCATCATAGCCCAAATATCATTATTTGTTTCACAAAGAACACAAGTCGCATAGGCAGTAGGAGATACTGAAACTCATCACAGCCATATAAGATTTCAAAAAACCAAAACTCATAATTACCCAAAACTGAAATTGAAGTGCTGCTCCTTTGCAGTTACCAAACATAAAACACAACTGGGGACAAAGGCAGTAAGCAAATATGGGAAGTAACAAAAAACTGAAACAGAAGACTGAAAATATCAACAACTTAAGCACAAGTTTGGGAAAAAAGTATTGGCTCAAAGGATTCACCATCCCACTCATCATCGCCAATTTAAAAATTTGGCTACCTCCATCCATCACCAAATTGGTGGGGGAGGCCATCAAGTTTTGGTTCTCATCGTGGGGCACCTTCCTCATTTGTGTTGTCGGGACAGAAATAGCATTTAGACTCAAAGGTTGCACCTTCCTCATCATTGTCTAAAAGCAGGCTACAAGTTGGCTACCTCCGTCCATCACCACAATGGTAGGGGAGGCACCAACTTTAGCTTGTAATTAGGTTGCACCTTCATAGCTCATTCAAAGACAACTCCTGCACCCAATCAGTACATACCCTTGTCATTACATTGTCATTAATTAAGGTGCAGACAAAAAGAACTTGGGTCTACACAAATAAGTTGGTACTAATGAAAGAGATGCAGACTAAAATCGATACAAGTAATGTTAGAAAATCCAAGTAACAATAATGGCTGATGGCCATTGCGCACATCTTCCCTTAATTCTACATGTTCATCCTTGTAATTTGAGTGGAAGTAACCCATTGCCTCCTCATAATCTTGGCACTTGAAATAACAAGCGCCTTTAACCCATTCACTTGCATGTGACATTCAGGCCAGGTTGTGTATACCCCTGGCTTTCTTCCTCAAAACAACGTAGAAAGACATGCTACAAAGATATGAAAAGCATAGATGAAGCAGGGAATTAACAAAACAGCATGCTACAGAATAGAAAGCATTCAGATAGAAAATATTTGCTAATGAAAACAGGAGCAAAGATATCAAAAGAGCAGGGAATTAGTAAAAGCAAGACATCAAAAGAGCAGGGAATTGAAGTCACACAGAAACAGCAGCCATGGGCATCATAGGCCTTGTGGAAACAGCAGCAGTGCTGTTCCAGAGTAGTAAATATTACAGGCCAACCTTCAAATTGTTCCATCCACTTACAAAATGATACAAAATACAGTCGATTGCTACAAGACTTGTCTTGCATGAAATTATCTAGCCATGCCCGTTGGAAACTCTCGGGCAACCCTATAAACTTGTTGGCCTCAAAGTTGTCAGTGCAGAGAAAGTTGTATGCATTCAAAGTACGTCTGGCTCATATCCTTCTAAGGCAAATAATTTACTACCATTTTCTCATTGGTGTCTTGAATCCGGTACGAAGTGCCTCGGCCATGGAAGTACACTCCCCACCAATTGAGTCATTCCCTCATTTCCCATTCTAGCCTCTCTACGCGTTTTTTTCTCCGTGGATTTTGTAGATTGGGAAGTCGCAGCATTGTGGTGTGAGCCGCTACCGGGAGGAGTATCTACTTCGACGTATTCTCTTGGGCCCCATTTCACATTTGTTATCCTTCGTACGGTCCCCTCTTGTCACTCCCCGATCCCGATAGACGTATTCTTTCATGAATTTTGTACATGATATTCCGTAGCATCTGCATAATTTTATTTTTAATATTTAATGGTTGCATGTAGTTTTTAAGCATGTCATTAGTGGAATGGTTAGAGTATGTTTAGAGGTTAGAGTTTTCTTAAGCCAACCCAACCCCTATTTATATTCTCTTCCTCACTCTCTCTCCTCATTCACTCCTCCATTTATTTTCCTCAACCACCATCCTTAGGCAAGTACAACTTGCTCAAATGGAGATTTATGCATTTTTTATTTTAGATTTTCCTTTGATATATTTTCTATATTTTTCTTCTCTTCATTCTCTACAAGTTTAGTTCTTGGAGTTTTTGATTTTAATGACTAGTTTGGTGTAGATCTAAGTTTCTAAAACTAGTTTTATGTATTTACATGGTTTTGATCTATCAAACTTGGTTATTTTCGAAAACTAATGGTCCTAGGTTGTAGAAAATTTGATTCTATACAATTTTGACCTTTGAAAAGTTATTTCGACTTATTTTGAGGAAGTTATGGCCAAAACAATATTTAGATATTTCTATGTCATCTGCCCTGGTTTTGGCAGGGACGATGAATAGCGCATAAGGATGCTGCATAGTGCCGCATAGTGTCCAACCGCATAAGGATGCTGTATAGTGTCGCATAGTGTCCAGTCGCATATGGGAGTGCCGCATAGTGTTGAATAGTGCCGCATAGTGTTGAATAGTGCCGCATAGTGTCTATTTTGGCTGTTTTTGGCTATTTTAAGTCCTATTTGGCTGAATTGGGCCAGAATTTCTCCTAACTCCCAACATAAAATTGTAGATCTTTGTCTTGGCGTCAAGAATCTTCATGACTAGCGAGCTCTTCATACCCTAAGTGCATAGTACCTTCTTGTTCTATTTTCTCTTGTGTTTTGGTCCTCATTCCTGACTAACTCCTATGCGTATGCTGGATAACCCTATGTGTTACTAAGGTACAATCTATGTGAGCATCGATGTGCTATCCTATGTGCTAAGTGTTTCTATGTGATACCTGTCATACCTCCAAGAGTCCAGCATTTACATAGCGATTTGTCAGTAGCAATGACGTGGTATATGTTGTGTGTCGCATTACACCAAGAAGGGGGTACATACGTATGACTCTATGAGCCAGTAAGGATCACTTCTTGGGGTACTCGTACAATGTACGACATCTAGGGGAGGAGCATGTGATCACGACATGTGAACTCCGAGGATAACCTAGGGATTACTAGGCAACTAACTTGGTAGATGCATTGGGTGGGAAGAATCCCGAGATCGTGCCATACTAGCCACCCAGGCCAGTCCTAACGTGTCGGGTTGGCCACCACGTATGGTTTCACTCGCCTATAGCGGTTGGCTATATCCGACTCCTACGAGCTATGTGTTATATGTTTAGCGCGGTAGCCCACCGGGGGACCGGTGCATAATCAATGTGCTATAGTCTTATGGTTTGGCTAGCCCTGCTGGGTTGACCGATCTGAGGATTCCTTTAATCATTATCGCGGGATAACTCCGCCAAATATAGAAAGCCGCATGAATGAATGGCCGCTTGAAAAATGACTTGACTGTGCCTTGTAACTTCCTTAGTAGCCGAGGGACATGGACTATCATGGTGCGTGGTCCACCCATGTCCTTGTTTGGTTGTTGGGTTGGGCTATCGTGCTAGGACAAGCTGTGGACCGAGGTTACGACCGAAAGCTTTATTATTACTAGTATATTATTTTGTGCTTGGGTTTTATCTCACTCTTTTGTGCTTCCTTGTGGTACTTGCTATTCGGGGCTGACCCCGCTGGTTTTGTTTGGCCAGATCTCGTAGCAGCGCCTGAGGATCCAAACTTCCTCCCCGACGTCATGGTGCTACTAGGAGCATGGCTGGCGGGAGACTCGAGTGGGTTTCTTCTCCACCACTCTAGTATCTTTACTTATGTTCTGGCATTTAGCCACCGGCACCTGTTAGCCGCTAATCTGGATATTTGTCTTACATAATTTGTAATTAAATCAGACTGCAGCTGAATACAATTATGTACCTATGACTCTCCGGCTAGCTAACTTATAAAGCTAGATCCCCATGATCATTTTGATGATGCGTCGGGGACGCCTTACTGCTTTATCTTATATGATCATTATTTACTGCTTCTTGTTTGATTGATTGAGACCTAGATGCTCTGTGAGACCATAGGAGACTTGATTGTAGCATGCACCCCCTTGTCTCTTGACAGCCACGATCGCCGTATGACGTTTATATACCTCATATGGAGTAGCTTGCCTAGTCCGTCTCCGTATTTCGGTACTGGGGCATGACAAGGTTTTATTGGTGGCCCATGCAGGTCTGATTTTCAGACTTGTGGGGTGTTATTATAGGAGTCTCAATCAAAACTTGTTCCCTTTGAATCTCTTGCCTTAATTTCTATTTCCTCGCCTTGATTGATAACTTGAATTGCATCCTCGAATCTTCCTCGTCCTGTCATTTGATATCATGTATCTACTCTATAGGGGTGCTTCGTTCTCAGTAGCTGGTGAGGCCAACATGGAGGAACGTCCAGTAGAGCATGGCTCGACGGGGCAGCAGCCGGAAAGAATGCCTTCTCCTGACCAAATTTGAGTGGAAGTTATATCAGAGCCGGTAGAACCGCAGGTTCTAGAAACTCCTGCACCCTCGACGGTACCAGCAGCAACGACAGTACTTGATGCTGCAGCACTCCTGGAGGTCATCCGGGGATTCCTGGCCACTCAGCAGCGTCAGGTGGCAGCCCATCAGCAACAGCAGACCCAGCAGCAGGAACAGAATGTGCTATTGAATCAGGGGTTACAATTAGCCCTTGAGAGAAGTGTCAGAAATGATTCGGGAGCGTCAGGGAGGTTTTATCGGCTTAATCCGAGATATTTTGACGGCACGGAGGATGCCATCACGGCGGATGCATGGCTTCAGGATACTGAGGCCATATTGACTGCAGCTAAGGTTCCCGCAGAAGAGAAGGTTGACCAGGTCAGACTGTTACTTCAGGATCTCTCCCGCGACTAGTGGGCATCGGAAGAGGTTGGAATGAGGCGTCCTGTTCCTTGGGATAGCTTCAGTACCAGATTCAAGGCCAAGTACTTTGGCGTGGTAGCACGGTATGAGCTACAACAGAGGTTTATCAGGGCTCAGGCTGGTAAGACGGGGATGGATATGCAGCGGATTCTGCAGACTGAGTCGGTTTGTACCAACGATAGTTGCTACAGAGCCAGAGAAGGCTATGAGATTCCAGCAGGGACTTCATTTGGAGATTCTACAGCTAGTAGAAGGGCACGACTATCAGACTTTTGATACCGTTTTAACGGCTGCTCGGAGGCATGAACTCACCCAACAAAGGTTGGTGACACGACATGGGGGCCAAAAGAGGTCCCATCCCCAGAGTAGGGGCGGAGGAGCAGTGCAGCGAACATCGGCGCCAGCACCCGGTATCCGTATTCATGAGTCAGGAGCGCCGCGGAGGACGACGGTATCAGAAATAACAGCACCAGCTCGGCATCAGCAGCAGAGGAACCAGCAGCAGCGCCAGGGGGCGCCCATTGGATGTACTTACTGCGGTAAGGGAGGGCACACTAGGGATGTGTGTCATTCAGCTAACGGATTGTGCATGAGGTGTGGCAGTCCAGACCACAGGATTGCCAATTGTCCTATGATGCAGAGGCCATGAGGGCCAGTTCAGCAGTTTTCCGGCGTTGCCAGCTCCGGGGGCAGCACCGAACCGAGGACCAGCATTGGCCGTAAGGCCGCTAGTCCAGCGTCTACCGACACAGGCTCAGATGTTACGCCAGGCGCAGAACCAGGAAGGCCCGCAGAGGCCACAGCAACAGCATGGTCGAGGAAGGCAGCACCAGGGAGCTCAGCAAGGCCAGGGCCAGGCCTTCACCTTATCACTGGAGGATGCACTAGCTTCAGGCGACGTGGTTGCAGGTAATATTTTTGTTACCTCTTTTCCTGCTGTAGCATTGTTTGATTCGGAGGCTATCCACTCTTTTATATCTGCACGATTTGCGACACGTATTGGATTGGAGTTCGAGGCATTGCCAGAGATGATGAATATACTCACTGGTATTGGGCTCGTAGGAGTTAGCAGAGTGTGCCTAGTGTGTCCGGTCGTAGTGAGTGGACGATATTGCCCGCATCTTTGCTTGAGTTTCCTATGGGCAACTTTGACGTTGTCCTAGGCATGGACTGGTTGAGAGACAGTCATGCGACTATAGATTGTCGGAGAGGTAGGGTAGTATTTAATGTACCTGGCGTTGAGGAGTTCGTCTTTGTTCGATCATTGGAGGATCGACCCAAGGGCATCGTTGCAGAATCATTGGCAGAGCAGGAACAGATTCCAAGAGTGGTCAGAGAGTTTTTTGATATATTTCCAGATGAGCTTCCAGGTTTACCACCGGTGAGGGATATGGAGTTTTGCATTGAGTTGAATCCTGGGACGGAGCCTAAAGTCGACAGAGTTTACAGGATATCGCAGTCAGAGTTGGACAAGTTACACCAGCATGAAGAAGAACTGAAGGCGAAGCAGTTTATCCGAGACAGTGAATCACCCTGGGCAGCACCGGTGATTTTAGTACCCAAGAAGGATGGATCGACGCGAATGTGCATTGATTACCGGCAGTTGAATGCAGTAACAGTGAAGAACAAGTATCCACTACCAAGGATTGATGACTTATTTGATCAATTGAGTAAGGCCTGCGTCTTCTCTAAGATTGATCTTCGATCTGGATATTATCAAGTGAGGGTTCGGGAGCAGGACATACCTAAGACAACATTTAGATCGCGGTATGGGCATTATGAGTTTCTGGTGATGCCATTTGGACTGACTAATGCCCCAGCCGTGTTCATGGACTTGATAAACCGCATCTTTCTACCCTATTTGGATAAGTTTGTAGTAGTGTTTATAGATGACATCCTCGTTTATTCCAGTAGTGAAGAAGAACATGAGAAACATCTTCGGACAGTTTTGCAGACCTTGAGGGAGCATCAACTTTATGCGAAGCTTAGTAAATGTGAGTTTTGGTTGGATCGTATTTCGTTCCTGGGACATATTATTTCTGGAGCAGGAGTGTCAGTAGATCCGAAGAAGGTTGAGGCAGTAGAGAATTGGCCAGTTTCGAAGACGGTAGCAGAAGTGCGTAGTTTCTTGGGATTGGCAGGTTATTATCGGAGGTTCGTGGCAGATTTTACCAGGATTTCGGCACCCTTGACGCGTTTGACGCATAAAGATGTAGAGTTTGTTTGGTCAGCAGAATGTCAGACATCATTTGAAGACTTAAAGAAGAGATTAATCTCAGCCCCGATCTTGACACTTCCAGTAGGATCGGGAGGGTTTACAGTGTATTGTGACGCATCCGGGAAGGGACTTGGGTGTGTATTGATGCAGCATGGTAAGGTGATAGCATAAGCATCTCGACAGCTTCGGGACCATGAAAAGAACTATCCGACCCACGACCTGGAATTAGCAGCAGTAGTGTTCTCGCTTAAGTTATGGAGGCACTACTTATATGGGGATCGAGTGGAGATTTACACTGATCATAAGAGCTTAAAGTATGTATTTACCCAGAGGGACCTGAACATGAGACAGAGAAGATGGTTGGAGTTACTGAAGGACTTTGATGTAAATCTTCAGTATCATCCAGGCAAGGCGAATGTGGTAGCAGATGCCTTGATCAGGAGAGGTGGTGCATTCGTTTTAACCTCGCAGAGGCATATTTTGGAAGACCTTCAGGAAATGGGAATTGAAGTGATCTTGCCACAAGATACAGGAGTTATGGCCAGTGTCACTCCCCGTTCCCAGTATACGTATTTTTAATACATGTACTGCTTAAATGTATTTATTTAATACTTATCATGTATTGTTTCGTATTTAAATCTCTTTAAATTCATGTTAATTAAATTCCTGCAATTAATTTTATGTATTTTACTTCCTGCTTTTATTCTCTGCTTTAGCTTACTTTAGGTTTGGCCTAGGTTGGTTTATTTTTGGGTTATGGTGGTTCATCATGAACCGAACCCACCTACCACCACCCCTTCCATTTAAAGCCCCCAAACTCTTTCTCTCTCTTCATTACTCTCCTTCACCATTACTCTTCTTCTTTCTCATTACTCTCTCCACCTACCAAACTCATAGGCAAGTACATCTTGCTTCTTCATGAGGACCCATTTTATGGTTCCATTTTCTTTCCCTTGTGATTCTAAGAGAGTTTAGAACTTGGCATTTTTCATTTCGAAGTCTTAATTTTTGTAGATCTAGAATGAGTTATTTTTGGATTTTGGTAGTTTTGATCTATCAAACTTCTTTGTTTGCAAGTTTTGATGGTCCTATGTTGTAGAGGATTTTATTCTACCCAATTTTGACCTTTACAAAGTTAGATTTGGACTTACTTTGACCAAGTTATGGACTTTTGAAGCCTTGGGTGCAACCATGGAGTTCTTGCTGTTTTGGAGAAGACAGTGAGCAGTACGCGAGCTTTTTAGCTTGCGTCACTGAGCTGCGCGTGCTCTTTAGTGCAGCGTAGCCTGACCCATACGCTGCCTTTTGGGAGCGTATGTCTTGCATACGCTCACTTGGATAGCAAGGAGTCGTATGGAGTCCATACGCTGCCTTTTGGAGCGTATGTCTTGCATACGCTCACTTGGATAGCAAGGAGTCGTATGGAGTCCATACGCTGCCTTTTGGGAGCATATGTCTTGTATACGCTCACTTGGATAGCAAGGAGTCGTATGGAGTCCATACGCTGCCTTTTGGGAGCGTATGTCTTGCATACGCTCACTTGGATAGCAAGGAGTCGTATGGAGTCCATACGCTGCCTTTTGGGAGCGTATGTCTTGCATACGCTCACTTGGATAGTAAGGAGTCGTATGGAGTTCATACGCTGCCTTTTGGAAGCGTATGTCTTGCATACGCTCACTTGGGTGACAAGGAGTCGTATGGAGTCCATACGCTAGCTTGACTTGAGCGTAGCTTGACCTGAGCGTACGCTGACTTTAGCGTAGCCTGACTTGAGCGTAGCTTGACTTGAGCGTAGCTTGACCTGAGCGTAGCCTGGCTTGAGCGTAGCCTGACTTGAGCGCAGCCTGTGTATATTGATATTTTATTAGATATTTAATGTCCATTTTATATCCTTACGCCTTTTTGCATAAACTTGATATAATCATGATATGTTAATATTTCTGTTAAATATAGATTGTTACGTGGGATGTACCATGTGTCGTGAATTGAGTTATAGATACCCCGATTGACTGGAATTAAACCCTGAGAGTTGTAGACTCGACCCCACTGAATACTAGTTGACTTTCATGCCTTGTCACCATTGATAATGATTGTGACCTTGATTAATAATTGATCATGCGTTCCTAGTTGGAACTAAGAGACTGGCTAGTCGTCTTTGAATTGAATGAATGAGACACGTTCATATTAATTATGAACTATCGAAATCGACTGGCTAATCCCGAATATTGGCATACAGGCACATGCAGGCTTCAATTCATTTATTATTTATTTATCTTACCAAAGAAGCATGTGTACTTTATGGTCAAGGCATGATTACTCCGTGGTTAGTTTTGATTGTTGCATTACGCTATGTAAGACCTACAACCTGACCGTACTGGTATCATTGTAGAGTTGCACATATCGTACCCCGTACGAAAGTACTCATTCTGAATGACCATGATCCACGACATGGTACTTCACTCAACATAGAGACTATTAAGTTAAATAAAATAATAATTGCATGGAGAGAATGGATTCCCGAGTTCTTACATGGCAGCCCTCTTGGGACTATTAAGTGCCCGACAGGTCGGCTGGTCCCCACAGATACTGCAAACCTGCCACACGGGCACGGAGCGGTATCTGGTTATATTATTTATTGTATATTGTATATTAATGACGGACGTCCCGCTGGGACTCGTCTAATTCATGAATGGCGTAATTGATTGACTGGGTAAACTAGCCTTGCTTGCGCATAGTAAGAACTGAGAAATCCTTTATTGCATAATTCCAGGATAACTTGGGACTCACAATAGCAAGCCGTAGTAGTTGCCCGGCCGTTTAAATTGATTTGTGTGTGTACTTTACCTACTCTGTTACTTAACTGAGATGATCAGAATGTCAGGACATGACGGGCCAACTTCTGTCCTTGTTTGGTTGGGAGGTTGGTTCGAAGTGTCGTGATGTTGTGTGAGTCCTAGTATATAGCAGAGATCTATTATCATATCCTCTTATTACTGGCTTCATTCCTCATATCGTGCTTCCTTGTGGTACTTGCTATTAGAGGTCTAACCTCTCTGATTTTGCATGGCCAGATTTAGAGCCAGTCCCCGAGGATCTAGCTTACTTCTACCTCCAAGATGGTCAACACTAGAGGGATGATCGCAGGAGGACTCGAGTGGGTTTCTTACTTCCCCGCCCGTTTTGCTATCTACTTTATACTTTGCCGTTTGGCACCGACATGTTAGTCGGATTGTCTTGTACCTACTTTTGCATAATTATAACTAAGTCAGGCTGCAGCTGCTAACAATTGTGTATACTTACTACATCATCTGGCTGTATTTTATAAAGCCAGATATCAAGAACATTTTGACTGAGCGTTTGGGACGCCTTACTGCTTTATCTCACATGTTCTCTATTTCAGTTTCTTGTTTGAATGATTGAGACAATAGAAGTAAAGTGACCATAGGGAGACTTTCATGTAGTATGCACCCCCTCGTCTTGTAGATAGCATTGATCGTATTATACGGTATTCATCTACCCGTAATACGTAGCTGGCTGAGTCATTCCCCCGCTCTCCAGTATTCTGGTTCTAGGGCGTGACAAGGTTTTAGTGGTGGCCCATGCAGGTCTGATTTCAGACTTGTGGGGTGTTTAATAGGATGTCTCAATCACACATGTTTCCCCTTGATCTCATGATTCGTCAATTTTCAACTCTAGCTTGACATTCCAGTATCCTTTGACTTCATTGGTCCTTCATGTCCGGTCGTTTGATTATTCTCTTGTCCCTTTTCTTAGGGGCACTTCGTCCGCACCTGTCAGAGCTGGACAGCAACAACATGGACAGCAACATGGACAACCTGACCATGTTGGTCAGCAACAAGAGCCGGTACTAACTCAAGAGGCTACCCAAGAAGAAGTGATAGTGGAAGCAGCAGCTGGATCGCAGTATCCAGATGTTCCACCACCACCAACAGTTCCACCTACCCCTGCGGAGATGGACACACCGGCTCTTCTGGAGATCATGAGAGGGATGATGGCCACTCAGCAACACCAGATGTTAGCCCAGCAGCGCATGTACGCTCAGTTGCAAGAGCAGAATGTACTACTCAACCAATGATTACAGACAGCTTTGGAAAGAGGGGCAAGGCCGGATTCTGGAGCATCGACCAGATTTTGCAAGTTCAATCCCCGTCGTTTTGAAGGAACGGAGGATGCCATCTCAGCAGATGCATGGCTTAAGGATATTGAGGCTATTTTGACAGCCGCTAAGGTGTCGGCAGAAGAACGTGTGGATCAGGTAAAGTTGTTACTTCAGGATCTCGTACGTGATTGGTAGGAATCAGAGGAGGTAGGCATCAGACGTCCTGTGGCTTGGGACGATTTTACAGCAAGATTTAAGACAAAGTACTATGGAGTTGTGGCGCAGTTTGAGCTACAACAGAAGTTTATCAACCTCAAGCAGGCCGGCAAGACGGTAGATGCTTATGCAGCGGAGTTCTGCAGATTAAGTAGGTTTGCCCCAGAGATGGTAGCGACGGAGCGCCAGAGGGCTATGAGGTTTCAGCAAGGGTTTCATCTTGAGCTCTTGCAATTGATAGAGGGGCACAATTACCAGACTTTTGATGAGATATTGACGGCAACCCGAAGGCATGAGATCACCATTCAGAGGATCACAGTTAGTACTGGAGGTCAGAAGAGATCTCACAGTCAGATTGAAGAAGGAGGGGGAGCAGCGCCCCGAACAACAGCACCATCCCTTGACATTCGCATTCACAATGTGGCAATGCGAGGGCCAGCACCACCACCCAGGCAGCAGCAGCAACAGAAGAAGAACCAGCAACCCCCAGCGGGCTGTACTTATTACGGGAAGATGGGGCACACTAGAGATGTGTGTCAGGCATTGAACGGACTGTGTTTGATATGTGGAAATCCAGACCATCGGGTTACCACATGTCCCTTGAATTCGAGGTCAGGAGGACCAGGGCAACAGTTTCCTGCTCTGCCAGCACCAGGGACAAGACAGTATCGAGGACCAGCAGTGGCAGTGAGACCATTGGCCCAGCGTCCGTTAATGCCACAGGCTCAGATGTTTCGGCAGCAGGGACCGCCGATACAGCAACACCAGCATAGACCACCCCAGCATCATCAAGGCAGGGGCCAGCAGCAGCACCAGGCTAGGCCATAGCATGGGAACCAGCAAGGAGGTCGAGGGCAGGCATTCACACTGTCCTTGGAGGAGGCATTAGCATCGGGAGATGTTGTGGCAGGTAACATTCTTGTCGCCTCATATCCCGCAGTAGCATTGTTTGATTCGGGAGCATCAACTCATTTATATCTGCACAATTTGCGACACGGCTAGGAATGGAGTTCGAGGCATTGCCAGGGAGGTTGAGTATACTTACTGGCAATGGGCTCGTAGGAGTTAGTAGAGTTATTCTAGCGTGTAGTGTTGTAGTTTGCGGACATTCCTTATCCGCCCAGTTGATAGAATTTCCTGTTAGAAATTTCGACGTTATCTTAGGCATGGACTGGCTGAAAGACAGTCATGCGACAATAGATTGTCGTAGTGGGAGTGTATCTTTTGATATTCCAGGCATGAAGAGATTCACCTTAGTCAGATCAGAGGCAACTCAGCAAGAGCAAGGAGTAATAATGGCAATGGAAGAGGTTCAGGTTTCGAAGGTAGTTGAAGAATTTCTAGACGTATTTCTCGAAGAACTTCCCGGTCTGCCACCGGTTAGAGATGTTGAGTTCAGTATAGAATTGGCACCTGGGACTAAACCAATATCAGATCGGGTTTACAGAATGGCGGATTCGGAGCAGGCCAAGGTGTATCAGCACATAGAGGAATTGAAGGAGAAAAAGTTTATCCAAGCTAGCATATCACCATGGACAGTACCAGTGGTACTTGTAGGGAAGAAGGATGGGTCATCCAGATTGTGCATCGATTACAGGAAGCTTAACACGGCAACAGTAAAGAACAAGTACCCACTACCATGGATTGACGACTTGTTTGATCAGTTGAGCAGAGCTAGTGTCTTCTTCAAGATAGATTTTCGTTCGGGGTACCATCAAGTGAGGGTTCGAAAGGAAGATATTCCTAAGACAGCATTCAGGTCGAAGTATGGACATTATGAATTCTTAGTAATGCCGTTTGGTTTGACCAATGCTCCAGCTATATTCATGGATTTGATGAACCGCATCTTTATGCCATACTTAGATCAGTTTGTCGTGGTATTTCTCGACGACATTCTTGTGTACTCTGCTAGTGAAGAGGAGCATAAAGACCACCTCAGGAAAGTGTTAGAGGTTCTGAGAGAGAACCAGTTGTATGCCAAGCTCAGCAAGTATGAGTTTTGGTTGGATCATATTTCATTTTTGGGTCATATCGTATCAGGAGCTGGAGTAGCAGTAGATCCCAAGAAGGTAGAAGCAGTAGAGAGTTGGCCAGTACCCAAGACCGTAGCTGATGTACGAAGTTTCTTGGGATTGGCAGGATATTACAGAAGGTTTGTATCAGACTTTGCGAGGCTTTCAGCACCTATGACCCGCTTGACACGGAAAGATATACCATTCGTCTGGTCGGCAGAATGCTAGGCATCATTTGAGAATTTGAAGCAGAAATTGATATCAGCGCCTATTCTTACATTGCCAGTTGGACCGGGAGGTTTTACCGTATATTGTGATGCGTCAGGTAAAGGACTTGGATGTGTCCTTATGCAATATGGGAAGGTGATAGCATATGCATCTAGGCAGCTTCGAGACCACGAGAAGAATTACCCAACTCATGATTTGGAGTTGGCGGCAGTAGTATTTGCTTTGAAGCTATGGAGACATTATTTATATGGTGACCGAGTGGACATGTACACAGACCATAAAAGTCTGAAGTACATCTTTACTCAGAAGAAGCTGAACATGAGACAGAGAAGATGGTTAGATCTGATCAAGGATTATGACGTTGAGCTTCAGTATCATCCAGGCAAGGCTAATGTCGTAGCAGACGCTCTTAGCAGAAGAGGCGGCACATTTATGTTGACAACGCAGAAGCACATCTTAGAAGACCTTCAGGAGATGGGCATCGAAGTTATACTTCCTAATGATATAGGAATTCTGGCGATTCTACAAGTTCAATCCGACTTGGTAGGTAGGATCAAGGCAGCCCAGGCACAGGACCCAAGGATTCAGAAGCTTAGGGCAGAATGTGAGTCAGGGCTCAGAAAAGAGATACAAATTCATGAAGATGGTACGCTTAGGTTTGGATCACGTCTATGTGTACCTAGTAGAGATATCAGACAGGAAGTTATGACAGAAGCTCACAGTTTCCAGTATTCTATACATCCTGGAGGGACCAAGATGTACCAAGATATCAAGCAGCACTTCTGGTGGAACGAGATGAAGAGGGAGATAGCTAGGTTTGTTTCCCGTTGCTTGATATGTCAGCAAGTAAAGGCAGAACAGCAGAGGCCAGCTGGATTATTACAAACGCTTTCTATCCCGGAATGGAAGTGGGAACACATCACAATGGACTTTGTGACCGGTTTACCGAGATCATCAAGTGGTAAAGATGCTTTTTGGGTGATAGTAGATCGGCTTACAAAGGTAGCACACTTTCTTCCTTTCAGAGTAGGGCAATCTACAGAAAAGTTGGCGGAGTTGTACATGCAACAGATAGTCAGGCAGCATGGAGTCCCTGTCAGTATTGTGTCAGACCGAGATACCCGCTTTACATCACATTTCTGGAAGAGCTTGCATCATAGTCTGGGTACCAAGTTAAGATTTAGCACGGCTTACCATCCGCAGACGGACGGGCAATCAGAAAGGACAATTCAGACTTTGAAAGATATGTTGCGAGCTTGCACTCTGGATTTTGGAGGATCTTGGGAAAGCTACCTGCACTTAGTTGAGTTCTCATACAACAACAGTTATCAAGCCAGTATCCAGATGGCGCCATTTGAGGCACTATATGGTAAGAAGTGTAGATTGCCACTAGCATGGGATGATATCGGAGAAAAGAAGATGCTAGGCCCAGAAATGATTATCCAGACGGTTGAAGTGATTAAGGGAATTAGAGAGCGACTTCGAGTTGCACAGGATCGACATCGTCATTGGGCGGACCAGCATCGTAGGCCGCTAGAGTTTTCTGTTGGAGACCACGTATTCTTACGGATCTCACCTACCCGTAGGGTCATTAGATTTGGCGTTCGCGGGAAGTTGAGTCCGCGATACGTAGGACCATTCGTTATCCTTGATAGGGTAGGCGATGTTGCTTATCGTTTGTACCTTCCACCTTCGTTACGAGAGGTGCATGACGTGTTTCATGTATCTCAATTGCAAAGGTATGTATCGGACCCCAGCCATATCCTCGATCATTCAGAACTGGTTGTTGGTACCAACCTGTCTTACGAGGAGCAGCCTGTGTCCATCTTGGACCGAAGAGAGAAGATACTCAAGAACCGAACAATTAACCTTGTCCGGGTTGCTTGGGGTCATCACTCTTTGGGAGAGTCAACGTGAGAACGTGAGTATGATATCCGATCACGGTATCCACATCTGTTTGACTCACAAGGTATATTTCTTCTCGTGTACCTTGATTGTCTTAACTCCGCATGCTAGTCGCCCTATGAGTAGAAATTACTTGATATCGTAGATTGTTGAATATAGATATGTTACTTGCTATGGACATTGTAAAATGATTGCTTGCTTAAATTGCTTGTACTAGTTTGGCCTTGATATTCCTATCCTGCTTGGATTTGAAATTTCGAGGACAAAATTTTTCTAAGGAGGGTAGAGATGTCACTCCCCGTTTTCAGTATACGTATTTTTAATACATGTACTGCTTAAATGTATTTATTTAATACTTATCATGTATTGTTTCGTATTTAAATCTCTTTAAATTCATGTTAATTAAATTCCTGCAATTAATTTTCTGTATTTTACTTCCTGCTTTTATTCTCTGCTTTAGCTTACTTTAGGTTTGGCCTAGGTTGGTTTATTTTTGGGTTATGGTGGTTCATCATGAACCGAACCCACCTACCACCACCCCTTCCACTTAAAGCCCCCAAACTTTTTCTCTCTCTTCATTACTCTCCTTCACCATTACTCTTCTTCTTTCTCATTACTCTCTCCACCTACCAAACCCATAGGCAAGTACATCTTGCTTCTTCATGAGGACCCATTTTATGGTTCCATTCTCTTTCCCTTGTGATTCTAAGAGAGTTTAGAACTTGGCATTTTTTATTTCGAAGTCTTAATTTTTGTAGATCTAGAATGAGTTATTTTCGGATTTTGGTGGTTTTGATCTATCAAACTTCTTTGTTTGCAAGTTTTGATGGTCCCATGTTGTAGAGAATTTTATTCTACCCAATTCTGATCTTTGGAAAGTTGGATTTGGACTTACTTTGACCAAGTTATGGACTTTTGAAGCCTTGGGTGCAACCATGGAGTTCTTGCTGTTTTGGAGAAGACAGTGAGCAGTGCGCGAGCTTTTTAGCTTGCGTCACTGAGCTGCGCGCGCTCTTTAGTGCAGCGTAGCCTGACCCATACATTGCCTTTTGGGAGCGTATGTCTTGCATACGCTCACTTGGATAGCAAGGAGTCGTATGGAGTCCATACGCTGCCTTTTGGGAGCGTATGTCTTGCATACGCTCACTTGGATAGCAAGGAGTCGTATGGAGTCCATAAGCTGCCTTTTGGGAGCGTATGTCTTGCATACGCTCACTTGGATAGTAAGGAGTCGTATGGATTTCATACGCTGCCTTTTGGAAGCGTATGACTTGCGTACGCTGGCTTGGATAGTAAGGAGTCGTATGGAGTACATACGCTGCCTTTTGGGAGCGTATGTCTTGCATACGCTCACTTGGGTGACAAGGAGTCGTATGGAGTCCATACGCTAGCTTGACTTGAGCGTAGCTTGACCTGAGCGTACGCTGACTTTAGCGTAGCCTGACTTGAGCGTAGCTTGACTTGAGCGTAGCTTGACCTGAGCGTAGCCTGGCTTGAGCGTAGCCTGACTTGAGCGCAGCCTATGTATATTAATATTTTATTAGATATTTAACGTCCATTTTATATCCTTACGCCTTTTTGCATAAACTTGTGTCACGCCCCAGAACCAGAATACTGGAGAGCGGGGGAATGACTCAGCCAGCTACGTATTACGGGTAGATGAATACCGTATAATACGATCAATGCTGTCTAACCAGACGAGGGGGTGCATTCTACATAAAAGTCTTACTATGGTCATTACACATCTATTGTCTCAATCATTCAAACAAGAAACAGAAATATAGAACATGTAAGGTAAAGCAGTAAGGCGTCCCAAATGCTCAGTCAAAATGTTCTTGAGATCTGGCTTTACAAAACATAGCCAGATGATATAGCAAGCGTACACAATTGTTATCAGCTGCAGTCTGACTTAATTACAATTATGCAAAAGTAAGTACAAGACAATCCGACTAACATGTCGGTGCCAAACGGCAAGGTATAAAGTAGATAACAAAACGAGTGGTGAAGTTAAGGAACCCACTCGAGGCCTCCTGCGATCATTCCTCTAGTATTGACCATCCTGGAGGTGGAAGTATGCTGAGTCCTCGGGAACTGGCTCTAAATCTGGCCATGCAAAACCAGAGAGGTTAGACCTCTAATAGCAAGTACCACAAGGGAGCACGACATGAGAACTAAAACCAGTAAGTAAGAGAATATAATAATAGATCTCTGCTTGCTACTAGAACTCACATCACATCAAGACACTTCGAACCAACCTCCCAACCAAACAAGGACAGAAGTTGGCCCGTCATGTCCTGACATTCTGATCATCCCAGTTAGGTAACAGAGTACAGTGCACAAACAAATCATCTTGAACGGCCAATCAACTCCTACGGCTTGCTATTATGAGTCCCAAGTTATCCTGGAATAATGCAATTAGGGATTCCTCAGTTCTTACTATGTGCAAGCAAGGCTAGTCTATCCAGTCGATCAATTGGCCCATGCATGAATTAGACGAGTCCTAGCAGGACGCCCGTCAATATACAATATACAATAATAATAAAAGCAGATACTGTTTCCTGCCCGTGTGGCAGATTTACAGTATCTGTGGAAACCAGCCGGCCCGTCGGGTACTACTTGTCCCAAGGGGGCTGCCATGTAAGAATTCGGGAATCCATTCTCTCCATGCAATCATTATTTTATTTAACTTAATAGTCTCTACGTTGAGTGAAATCCCATGCCGTGGATCATGGTCATTCAAATGAGTACTTTCGTACGGGGTACGATATGCACAACTCTACAACGATACCAGTGCGGTTAGGTTGCAGGTCTTACATAGCGTAATGCAACAATCAAATCTATCCACGGTAATCATGCCTTGACCATAAAGTACACATGCTTCTTTTGTAGAAAATAAATAAGTAAATAAATAAATAAATAGATTGAAGCCTGCATGTGCATGTAAGTCAATATTCGGGATCAGCCAGTCGAGTACAATAGTTTATATCATGAACGTGTCTCATTCATTTCATTCAATAAGACGACTAGCCAGTCTCTTGGTTCCAATTAGGAACGCATGATCAATTTAGTCAAGATCACAATCATTATCAATGGTGGCAAGGCATGAAAGTCAATTTGCATTCAGTGGGGTCGAGTCTACAACTCTCAGGATTTAATTCTAGTTAATCCGGGTATCTATAACTCAATTCATGACACATGGTACATCCCACGTAACAATCTATATTTAACAGAAATATTAACATATCATGATTATATCAAGTTTATGCAAAAAGGCGTAAGGATATAAAATGGACGTTAAACATCTAATAAGATATCAATATACAGGGCTATAGAAGATCCAGGGTAAGCAGGCTACTCTCAGGTCAGCCTACGCTTACGCCAGCGTACGCTCAGGTCAAGCTACGCTTAAGCCAGCGTACGCCCAGGTCAAGCTACGCTCATGCCAAGCTAGCGTATGGGAGTCATACGCTTCCAAAAGGCAGCGTATGAACTCCATACGACTTCTTACTATCCAAGTCAGCGTATGCAAGTCATACGCTCCCAAAAGGTAGCGTATGAACTCCATACGACTCCTGACCATCCAAGTCAGCGTATGCAAGTCATACGCTCCCAAAAGGTAGCGTATGAACTCCATACGACTCCTGACCATCCAAGTCAGCGTATGCAAGTCATACGCTCCCAAAATGTAGCGTATGAACTCCATACGACATACGCTTCCAAAAGGTAGCGTATGCAAGACACACGCTTCCTAAAAAGGTAGCGTATGGACTCCATACTGCACTGCGCTAAAGAGCGCGCACAGCTCAGTGACGCAAGCTAAAAAGCTAGTGTACACTGCTCACTGTCTTCTCCAAACAGCAAGAACTCCATGGTTGCACCCCAAAGCTTCAAAAGTCCATAACTTGGTCAAAATAAGTCCGAATCCAACTTTCCAAAGGTCAAAATTGGGTAGAATGAACTGCTCTACGACATGGAACCATCAATCTTGAGAACAAAGGAATTTGCTAGATCAAAACCCATAGACAACCGAAAATACAATAACTTAGATCTACAAGGAATGAACCAATGAAATCAAAAATACTAAGCACTAAACTCTCTTAGAATCATGAGAGGAAGAATATTGAACCATAAAATATGGTCCTCATGTAGAGCAAGATGTACTTGCCTAGTTGGTAGGTGGAGAGAGTAATGAAAGGAAGAAGAAGAAGTAATGGTGAAGAAGGAGTGAATGAGGAGAGAGAAGGGAGAGGGTGGCTTTAAATATCAAAGGAGTGGTAGGTGGGAGTTAATGGGCCGGGTCCAATGGGTCGGGTTGTACGGGTCCAACAAGGCTAACCCGAAAGTAAAACTAAAGCAGGAATTAAAATGCAGGTAATAAAATTACAGGAAGAAATACAGAAATAAAATTGCAGGAAATTAATTAGCATGAAAATTAAAGAGCAGCTAATTAATTAACATAAAAATTTAAAGAGCAGATAATAGAATTGCAAAAAAATAAAGTGCAGAAAATAAAATTTAGATAATTAATTAACATGAAGTTATAGGAATTTAAATACAGGATACTACATGATAAATACTAAATAAATACATTCAGGCAATATACGTATTAGAATACGCATTCCGGGAACGGGGAGTGACATCTCTACCCTCCTTGAAAAAATTCCGTCATCGGAATTTCAAATTCAAGCAAGATAGAAATATCGGGGCTAAACTAATCTAAGTACAAGCAATTCAATAAAGCAATCATTTTACAATGTCCATAGCAAGTAACATATCCATATTTAACAATCTACGTTATCTAGCAATTCTACCCATAAGGGGTTAAGCATGAGGAATCAAGACAATCAAGGTACACGAAAAAGATATACCTTGTGAGTCAAACAGATGTGGATACCGTGATCGGATATCATCCTCACGTTCCCACGTTGACTCTCCCAAAGAGTGATGACCCCAAGCAACCCGGACAAGGTTAATTGTTCAGTTCTTGAGTACCTTCTCTCTTAGGTCCAAGATGGACACAGGCTGCTCCTCGTAAGACAGGTTGGTACCAACAACCAGTTCTGAATGATCGAGGATATGGCTAGGGTTCGATACATACCTTCGCAATTGAGATACATGAAACACGTCATGCACCTCTCGTAACGAAGGTGGAAGGGACAAACGATAAGCAACATCGCCTATCCGATCAAGGATAACAATTGGGCCCACGTACCGCGGACTCAGTTTCCCGTGAACGCCAAATCTAATGACCCCACGAGTAGGTGAGATCCGCAAGAATACGTGGTCCCCAACAGAGAACTCTAACGGCCTACGATGCTGGTCCTCCCAATGACGATGCCGATCCTGCACAACACGAAGTCGCTCTCTAATTCCCTTAATCACTTCAACCGTCTGGATAATCATTTCTGGGCCTAGCATCTTCCTTTCCCCGATATCATCCCATGCTAGTGGCGATCTACACTTCTTACCATATAGTGCTTCAAATGGCGCCATCTGGATACTGGCTTGACAACTGTTGTTGTATGAGAACTTGACCAAGTGAAGGTGACTCTCCCAAGACCCTCCAAAATCCAGAGTGCAAGCTCGCAACATATCTTCTAAAGTTTGGATTGTCCTTTCTGATTGCCCGTCCGTCTGCGGATGGTAAGCCGTGCTAAATCTCAACTTGGTACCCAGACTATGATGCAAGCTCTTCCAGAAATGTGATATAAAACGGGTATCCCGATCCGACATAATACTGACAGGAACTCCATGCTGCCTGACTATCTGTTGCATATACAACTCTGCCAACTTTTCTGTAGATTGCCCTACTCTGAAAGGAAGAAAATGTGCTACCTTCGTAAGTCGGTCCACTATCACCCAAATAGCGTCCTTACCACTTGGTGATCTCGGTAAACCGGTCACGAAGTCCATTGTGATATGCTTCCATTTCCATTCTGGAATAGGAAGCGGTTGCAATAATCCAGCTGGCCTCTGCTGTTCTGCCTTTACTTGCTGACATATCAAGCAACGGGAAACAAACTTAGCTATCTCCCTCTTCATCCCGTTCCACCAGAAATGCTGTTTGATATCTTGGTACATCTTGGTCCCTCCAGGATGTATAGAATACTGGGAACTGTGAGCTTCTGCCATAACTTCCTGTCTGATATCTCCACTAGGCACACATAGACGTGATCCAAACCTAAGTGTACCATCTTCATGAATTCTCATTTCCTTTCTGAGTCCTGACTCACATTCTGCCCTAAGCTTCTGAATCCTTGGGTCCTGTGCCTGAGCTGCCTTGATCCTGCCTACCAAGTCGGATTGAACTTATAGACTCGCCAGAATTCCTACATCACTAGGAAGTATAACTTCGATGCCCATCTCCTGAAGGTCTTCTAAGATATGCTTCTGTGTTGTTAACATAAATGTGCCGCCTCTTCTGCTAAGAGCGTCTGCTACCACATTAGCCTTACCTGGATGATACTGAAGCTCCACGTCATAATCCTTGATCAGTTCTAACCATCTTCTCTGCCTCATGTTCAGCTCCTTCTGAGTAAAGATGTACTTCAGACTTTTGTGGTCTGTGTACATGTCTACTCGGTCACCATATAAGTAATGACTCCATAGCTTCAAAGCAAATACTACTGCCGCCAACTCCAAATCATGAGTTGGGTAATTCTTCTCGTGGTCCCGAAGCTGCCTAGATGCATATGCTATTACCTTCCCATGTTGTATAAGGACACATCCAAGTCCTTTACCTGACGCATCACAATATACTGTAAAACCTCCGGGTCCAACTGGCAATGTAAGAATAGGCGCTGATATCAACTTCTGCTTCAAAGTCTCGAATGATGTCTGATATTCTGCCGACCAAACAAATGGCACATCCTTCCGAGTCAAGCGAGTCATGGGTGCTGAAAGCCTTGCAAAGTCTGACACAAACCTTCTGTAATATCCTGCCAATCATAAGAAACTCCATACATCAGCTACGGTCTTGGGTACTGGCCAACTCTCTACTGCTTCTACCTTCTTGGGATCCACTGCTACTCCAGCTCCTGATACAATATGACCCAAAAATAAAATATGATCCGTCCAGAATTCACACTTGCTGAGCTTGGCATACAACTGGTTCTCTCTCAAAACCTGTAACACTTTCCTGAGGTGGTCTTCATGCTCCTCTTTACTAGCAGAGTACACAAGAATGTCATCGAGAAATACTACGACAAACTGATCTAAATACGGCATAAATATGCGGTTCATCAAATCCATGAAGATAGCTGGAGCATTGGTCAAACCAAACGGTATTACTAAAAACTCATAATGCCCATACTTCGACCTGAATGCTGTCTTGGAAATATCCTCCTTCCGAACCCTCACCTGATGATACCCTGAACGAAGATCTATCTTGGAGAAAACTCTAGCCTTGCTCAACTGATCAAATAAGTCGTCGATCCTGGGTAATGGGTACTTGTTCTTTACTGTTGCCGCGTTAAGCTTCCTGTAATCGATGCACAATCTGGATGATCCATCCTTCTTCTCCACAAGTACCACTGGTGCTGCCCATGGCGACATGCTAGCTTGGATAAACTTTTTCTCCTTCAATTCCTCTATATGCTGATAAACCTTGGCCTGTTCCGAATCCGCCATTCTGTAAACTCGATCTGATATCGGTTTAGTTCCTGGTGCCAATTCTATGCTGAACTCAATATCTCTAACCGGTGGTAGACCTGGAAGTTCTTCGGGAAATACGTCTAGAAATTCTTCAACTACCTTCGGAATCTGAACTTCTTCCATTGCTGTTACTACTCCCTGCTCTTGCTGAGTTGCCTCTGACCTGACCAAGGTGAACCTCTCTATGCCTGGAATATCAAAAAATACACTTCCACTACGACAATCTATTGTCGCATGACTGTCTTTCAGCCAGTCCATGCCTAAGATAACGTCGAAATTTCCAACAGGAAATTCTATCAACCGGGCGGGTAAAGGATGCCCGCACACTACAACACTACATGCTAAACTAAATCTACTAACTCCCACGAGCCCATTACCAGTGAGTATATTCAACCTCCCTGGCAATGCCTCGAACTCCACTCCTAGTCGTATCGCAAATTGTGCAGATATAAATGAGTGTGATGCTCCCGAATCAAACAATGCTACTGCGGGATATGAGGCGACGAGAATGTTACCTGCCACAACATCTCCCGATGCCAATGCCTCTTCCAAGGAAAGTGTGAATGCCTGCCCTCGACCTCCTTGCTGGTTCCCATGCTGTGGCCTAGCCTGGTGCTGCTGCTGGCCCCTGCCTTGATGATGCTGGGGTGGTCTATGCTGGTGTTGCTGCATCGGCGGCCCCTGCTGCCGAAACATCTGAGCCTGTGATACTAATGGACGCTGCGCCAACGGCCTCACTGCCAATGCTGGTCCTCGATACTGCCCTGCCCCTGGTGCTGGCAGAGCAGGAAACTGCTGCCCTGGGCCTCCTGACCTCGAATTCATGGGATATGTGGTAACCCGATGATCTGGGTTTCCACATATCAGACACAGTCCATTCAATGTCCGATACACATCTCTAGTGTGCCCCATCTTCCCACAATAAGTGCAGCCCGCCGGGGGTTGCTGGTTCTTCCTCTGTTACTGTTGCTGCTGCCTGGGTGGTGGTGCTGGCCCTCGCATCGCCATATCGTGGATACGAATGCCAGGGGATGGTGCTGTTGTTCGGGGCGCTGCTCCCCCTCCTCCTTCAATCTGACTGTGGGATCTCTTCTGACCCCCAGTCCTTACTGCAAGCCTCTGAATGGTGATCTCATGCCTTCGAGTCGCCGTCAATATCTCGTCGAAAGTCTGGTAATTGTGCCCTTCTATCAATTGTAAGAGCTCAAGATGAAACCCTTGCTGGAACCTCATCGCCCTCTGGCGTTCCGTTGCTACCATCTCT
Source organism: Iris pallida (assembly GCA_029216955.1). Taxonomy (NCBI): domain Eukaryota; kingdom Viridiplantae; phylum Streptophyta; class Magnoliopsida; order Asparagales; family Iridaceae; genus Iris; species Iris pallida. Next base: position 20,038,959 of record JANAVB010031417.1, on the reverse strand, counting down.
GGGGCAAACCTACTCAATCTGTAGAACTCCGCTGCATAAGCATCTACAGTCTTGCCAGCCTGCCTGAGGCTGATAAACTTCTGTTGTAGCTCAAACTGTGCCACAACTCCATAGTACTTCGTCTTGAATCTTGCAGTAAAATCGTCCCAAGCAACAGGACGTCTGATGCCTACTTCCTCTGATTCCCACCAATCACGTGCGAGATCCTGAAGTAACAACTTCACTAGATCCACACGTTCTTCTGCCGGCACCTTAGCTGCTGTCAGAATAGCCTCAATATCCTTAAGCCATGCATCTGCTGAGATGGCATCCTCCGTGCCCTCGAAACGGTGGGGGTTGTACTTGAAAAACCTGGCTGACGCTCCTGAATCAGTCCTCGCTCCTCTTTCCAAAGCCGTCTGCAATCCTTGGTTGAGTAGCACATTCTGCTCTTGTAGCTGAGTGTGCATGCGTTGCTGGGCCAGCATCTGATGTTGCTGAGTAGCCATCATCCCTCTCATGATCTCCAGAAGGGCTGGTGTGTCCATCTCCGCAGGGGTAGGTGGAACTGTTGGTGGTGGTGGAATATCCGGATACTGCGATCCAGCTGCTGCTTCTACTATCACTTCTTCCTGGGTAGCCTCCTGAGGTGAGACTGGCCCTTGTTGCTGACCAACAGGGTCAGGTTGTCCATGTTGTTGTCCATGTTGTTGCTGTCCAGCTCTGACAGGTGCGGACGAGGTGCCCCTAAGAAAAGGGACAAGAGAACAATCAAACGACCGGACATGAAGGATCAATGAAGTCAAAGGATACTGGAATGTCAAGCTAGAGTTGAGAATCGACGAATCATGAGATCAAGGGAAAACATGTGTGATTGAGACATCCTATTAAACAAAACACCCCACAAGTCTGAAATCAGACCTGCATGGGCCACCACTAAAACCTTGTCACGCCCCAGAACCAGAATACTGGAAAGCGGAGGAATGACTCAGCCAGCTACGTATTACGGGTAGATGAATACCGTATAATACGATCAATGCTGTCTAACCAGACGAGGGTGTGCATTCTACATAAAAGTCTTACTATGGTCATTACACATCTATTGTCTCAATCATTCAAACAAGAAACAGAAATATAGAACATGTAAGGTAAAGCTGTAAGGCGTCCCAAATGCTCAGTCAAAATGTTCTTGAGATCTGGCTTTACAAAACATAGCCAGATGATATAGCAAGCATACACAATTGTTATCAGCTGCAGTCTGACTTAATTACAATTATGCAAAAGTAAGTACAAGACAATCCGACTAATATGTCGGTGCCAAACGGCAAGGTATAAAGTAGATAACAAAACGAGTGGTGAAGTTAAGGAACCCACTCGAGGCCTCCTGCGATCATTCCTCTAGTATTGACCATCCTGGAGGTGGAAGTATGCTGAGTCCTCGGGAACTGGCTCTAAATCTGGCCATGCAAAACCAGAGAGGTTAGACCTCTAATAGCAAGTACCACAAGGGAGCACGACATGAGAACTAAAACCAGTAAGTAAGAGAATATAATAATAGATCTCTGCTTGCTACTAGAACTCACATCACATCAAGACACTTCGAACCAACCTCCCAACCAAACAAGGACAGAAGTTGGCCCGTCATGTCCTGACATTCTGATCATCCCAGTTAGGTAACAGAGTACAGTGCACAAACAAATCATCTTGAACGGCCAATCAACTCCTACGGCTTGCTATTATGAGTCCCAAGTTATCCTGGAATAATGCAATTAGGGATTCCTCAGTTCTTACTATGTGCAAGCAAGGCTAGTCTATCCAGTCGATCAATTGGCCCATGCATGAATTAGACGAGTCCTAGCAGGACGCCCGTCAATATACAATATACAATAATAATAAAAGCAGATACTGTTCCCTGCCCGTGTGGCAGATTTACAGTATCTGTGGAAACCAGCCGGCCCGTCGGGTACTACTTGTCCCAAGGAGGCTGCCATGTAAGAATTCGGGAATCCATTCTCTCCATGCAATCATTATTTTATTTAACTTAATAGTCTCTACGTTGAGTGAAATCCCATGCCGTGGATCATGGTCATTCAAATGAGTACTTTCGTACGGGGTACGATATGCACAACTCTACAACGATACCAGTGCGGTTAGGTTGCAGGTCTTACATAGCGTAATGCAACAATCAAATCTATCAACGGTAATCATGCCTTGACCATAAAGTACACATGCTTCTTTTGTAGAAAATAAATAAGTAAATAAATAAATAAATAGATTGAAGCCTGCATGTGCATGTAAGTCAATATTCGGGATCAGCCAGTCGAGTACAATAGTTTATATCATGAACGTGTCTCATTCATTTCATTCAATAAGACGACTAGCCAGTCTCTTGGTTCCAATTAGGAACGCATGATCAATTTAGTCAAGATCACAATCATTATCAATGGTGGCAAGGCATGAAAGTCAATTTGCATTCAGTGGGGTCGAGTCTACAACTCTCAGGGTTTAATTCTAGTTAATCCGGGTATCTATAACTCAATTCATGACACATGGTACATCCTACGTAACAATCTATATTTAACAGAAATATTAACATATCATGATTATATCAAGTTTATGCAAAAAGGCGTAAGGATATAAAATGGACGTTAAACATCTAATAAGATATCAATATACAGGGCTATAGAAGATCCAGGATAAGCAGGCTACTCTCAGGTCAGCCTACGCTTACGCCAGCGTACGCTCAGGTCAAGCTACGCTACGCCCAGGTCAAGCTACGCTCAAGCCAAGCTAGCGTATGGGAGTCATACGCTTCCAAAAGGCAGCGTATGAACTCCATACGACTCCTTACTATCCAAGTCAGCGTATGCAAGTCATACGCTCCCAAAAGGTAGCGTATGAACTCCATACGACTCCTGACCATCCAAGTCAGCGTATGCAAGTCATACGCTCCCAAAAGGTAGCGTATGAACTCCATACGACTCCTGACCATCCAAGTCAGCGTATGCAAGTCATACGCTCCCAAAAGGTAGCGTATGAACTCCATACGACATACGCTTCCAAAAGGTAGCGTATGCAAGACACACGCTTCCTAAAAAGGTAGCGTATAGACTCCATACTGCACTGCGCTAAAGAGCGCGCACAGCTCAGTGACGCAAGCTAAAAAGCTAGTGTACACTGCTCACTGTCTTCTCCAAACAGCAAGAACTCCATGGTTGCACCCCAAAGCTTCAAAAGTCCATAACTTGGTCAAAATAAGTCTGAATCCAACTTTCCAAAGGTCAAAATTGGGTAGGATGAACTGCTCTACGACATGGAACCATCAAATCTTGAGAACAAAGGAATTTGCTAGATCAAAACCCATAGACAACCAAAAATACAATAACTTAGATCTACAAGGAATGAACCAATGAAATCAAAAATACTAAGCACTAAACTCTCTTAGAATCATGAGAGGAAGAATATTGAACCATAAAATATGGTCCTCATGTAGAGCAAGATGTACTTGCCTAGTTGGTAGGTGGAGAGAGTAATGAAAGGAAGAAGAAGAAGTAATGGTGAAGAAGGAGTGAATGAGAAGAGAGAAGGGAGAGGGTGGCTTTAAATATCAAAGGGGTGGTAGGTGAGAGTTAATGGGCCGGGTTCAATGGGTCGGGTTGTACGGGTCCAACAAGGCTAACCCGAAAGTAAAACTAAAGCAGGAATTAAAATGCAGGTAATAAAATTACAGGAAGAAATGCAGAAATAAAATTGCAGGAAATTAATTAGCATGAAAATTAAAGAGCAGCTAATTAATTAACATGAAAATTTAAAGAGCAGATAATAGAATTACAGAAAAATAAAGTACAAAAAATAAAATGCAGATAATTAATTAATATGAAGTTATAGGAATTTAAATACAGGATACTACATGATAAATACTAAATAAATACATTCAGGCAATATACGTATTAGAATACGCATTCCGGGAACGGGGAGTGACATCTCTACCCTCCTTGAAAAAATTCCGTCCTCGGAATTTCAAATTCAAGCAAGATAGAAATATCGGGGCTAAACTAATCTAAGTACAAGCAATTCAATAAAGCAATCATTTTACAATGTCCATAGCAAGTAACATATCCATATTTAACAATCTACGTTATCTAGCAATTCTACCCATAAGGGGTTAAGCATGAGGAATCAAGACAATCAAGGTACACGGAAAAGATATACCTTGTGAGTCAAACAGATATGGATACCGTGATCGGATATCATCCTCACGTTCCCACGTTGACTCTTCCAAAGAGTGATGACCCCAAGCAACCCGAACAAGGTTAATTGTTCGGTTCTTGAGTACCTTCTCTTTTCGGTCCAAGATGGACACAGGCTGCTCCTCGTAAGACAGGTTGGTACCAACAACCAGTTCTGAATGATCGAGGATATGGCTAGGGTCCGATACATACCTTCGCAATTGAGATACATGAAACACGTCATGCACCTCTCGTAACGAAGGTGGAAGGGACAAACGATAAGCAACATCGCCTATCCGATCAAGGATAACAAATGGGCCCACGTACCGCGGACTCAGTTTTCCACGAACGCCAAATCTAATGACCCCACGAGTAGGTGAGATCCGCAAGAATACGTGGTCCCCAACAGAGAACTCTAGCGGCCTACGATGCTGGTCCGCCCAATGACGATGCCGATCCTGCGTAACACGAAGTCGCTCTCTAATTCCCTTAATCACTTCAACCGTCTGGATAATCATTTCTAGGCCTAGCATCTTCCTTTCCCCGATATCATCCCATGCTAGTGGCGATCTGCACTTCTTACCATATAGTGCTTCAAATGGCGCCATCTGGATACTGGCTTGATAACTGTTGTTGTATGAGAACTCGACCAAGTGAAGGTGACTCTCCCAAGACCCTCCAAAATCCAGAGTGCAAGCTCGCAACATATCTTCTAAAGTTTGGATTGTCCTTTCTGATTGCCCGTCCGTCTGCAGATGGTAAGCCGTGCTAAATCTCAACTTGGTACCCAGACTATGATGCAAGCTCTTCCAGAAATATGATATAAAATGGGTATCCCGATCCGATACAATACTGACAGGAACTCCATGCTGCCTGACTATCTGTTGCATATACAACTCTGCCAACTTTTTTGTAGATTGTCCAACTCTGAAAGGAAGAAAATGTGCTACCTTCGTAAGTCGGTCCACTATCATCCAAATAGCGTCCTTACCACTTGGTGATCTCGGTAAACCGGTCACGAAGTCCATTGTAATATGCTCCTATTTCCATTCTGGAATAGGAAGCGTATGTCTTGCATACGCTCACTTTTGAAAGCGTATGACTTGCGTACGCTGGCTTGGATAGTAAGGAGTCGTATGGAGTACATACGCTGCCTTTTGGGAGCGTATGTCTTGCATACGCTCACTTGGGTGACAAGGAGTCGTATGGAGTCCATACGCTAGCTTGACTTGAGCGTTGCTTGACCTGAACGTACGCTGACTTTAGCGTAGCCTGACTTGAGCGTAGCTTGACTTGAGCGTTGCTTGACCTGAGCGTAGCCTGGCTTGAGCGTAGCCTGACTTGAGCGCAGCCTGTGTATATTGATATTTTATTAGATATTTAACGTCCATTTTATATCCTTACGCCTTTTTGCATAAACTTGATATAATCATGATATGTTAATATTTCTGTTAAATATAGATTGTTACGTGGGATGTACCATGTGTCGTGAATTGAGTTATAGATACCCCGATTGACTGGAATTAAACCCTGAGAGTTGTAGACTCGACCCCACTGAATACTAGTTGACTTTCATGCCTTGTCACCATTGATAATGATTGTGACCTTGATTAATAATTGATCATGCGTTCCTAGTTGGAACTAAGAGACTGGCTAGTCGTCTTTGAATTGAATGAATGAGACACGTTCATATTAATTATGAACTATCGAAATCGACTGGCTAATCCCGAATATTGGCATACAGGCACATGCAGGCTTCAATTCATTTATTATTTATTTATCTTACTAAAGAAGCATGTGTACTTTATGGTCAAGGCATGATTACTCCGTGGTTAGTTTTGATTGTTGTATTACGCTATGTAAGACCTACAACCTGACCGCACTGGTATTATTGTAGAGTTGCGTATATCGTACCCCGTACGAAAGTACTCATTCTGAATGACCATGATCCACGGCATGGTACTTCACTCAACATAGAGACTATTAAGTTAAATAAAATAATAATTGCATGGAGAGAATGGATTCCCGAGTTCTTACATGGCAGCCCTCTTGGGACTATTAAGTGCCCGACATGTCGGCTGGTCCCCACAGATACTGCAAACCTGCCACACGGGCACAGAGCGGTATCTGGTTATATTATTTATTGTATATTGTATATTAATGACGGGCGTCCCGCTAGGACTCGTTGTCACTCCCCGTTCCCGGAATGCGTATTGTTATATATATATATATACATACAACTCATGTGTATTTATTTAGTATTTATCATGTATTATTATGTATTTAAATTCTTTTAGTTTCATGTTAATTAATTATCGGCTCTTTAAATTTTCATGTTAATTAAATTCCTGTAATTTTATTTCTGCAATTTTATTTACCTGTATTTTATTTGCTGCTTAGTCTTATTATGATTCGGCCTAGGATGGGTTTTCGGGTTGGCCTTGTTGGATCCCCTACTACCCGGCCCAGCACCCACCTACCACCACTCCCCCTATTTAAAGCTTCCATCTATTTCTCTCTCCTTATTACTTCATTCTCACCATTACTTCTTCTTCTTCCTCTCATTACTTCTCCACCTAACCACCAGCAGCAGCAGCAGGAGAAGGCAAGTGCAAACTTGCTTCTCCATCCATTTTATGGTTCATTTGTCTTCTCCTTGTGATTCCAAGAGAGATTAGTTCTTAGCATTTTTTATTTCTACGGCTGGTTTTCTCTAGATCTAAGTTATAGTATTTCGGCTGTTCATGGGTTCTTGGTCCACCAACTTAGCATGTATTTCTGGCACTGGAACGAAGGCTCCAAAAGAACTTGGAGTTCGGGAGATGTTGTACGCACACGTTCTTACGTGCTCGCATAAAACATCAGCCCAGTCACGCACATGTTTTTACGTGTTTGCGTGTATTTCAGTCACGCTCGCATTTACGTGCGTGTATTTTCAGTCACGCTCGCGTCTGCGTGCGTGTATCCTTTGTCACGCTCGTGTTTGTCTGCGTGAATTTTGAGTCACGCTCATGTCTTTATACTGAGTGCGTAACTTTTCACGCTCATGTCTCCGAGCTTGCGTGCGTGACTTTTACGCTCACATTGTGCGTGACTTTGGCGCACGTGACTTTTCACTCTCATGCTGAGCGTGCGTGCGTGAATTACTTGTCACGCTCATACGCTCACGTTTGCCAGCACACATCACTTGTCACGCTTTACCTTTCACGCTCACGCTTGCCAGCGTGCATCACTTGTCACGCCTCACTTACCACGCTCACTCATTCCGATTTGGCGTACTTTTTAGGCGTACGATTCTTGCATGACTTTTGGCCTAGCATAGTCTTGTAAGCGTGACTTCTTGACTTGGGTATTTTATTGTTTCTATGATTTATCCATCTAATAGTAGCCTGATAATTCTTCTATTATATCCTTATGCCTTTTTGCATGAATGTGATAATCTCAGCATGTTAATGATAGTGTATGAGTGCCCTGTGTCTTGATTGATTAATGGATATCTAGTAAGACTGGAACTTGACCTTGAGAATTATAGACTCGACCCTAATTAATGCTAAATGACTTTCATGCCTTGTCACCATTTATGATAATGGTTATCTTGACTAATTGATCATGCGTTCCTAGTTGGAACTAAGAGACTGGCTAGTCATCGTATTGAAATAAATGAATGAGACACGTTCATGTTATGAACTATTGTAATCGACTGGCTGATCCCGAATATTGACATACATGCACATGCAGGCTTCAATCTATTTATTTATTTATTTATTCATTTATTTATTTATTTCCTACAAACGAAGCATGTGTACTTTATAGTTAAGGTATGATTACCGTGGTTAGATTTTGATTGTTGCATTACGCTATGTAAAACCTACAACCTAGCCGCACGGGTATCGTTGTAGGAATGCGCATATCGTATCCCGTACGAAAGTACTCATTTGAATGACCATGATCCACGGCATGGGACTTCACTCAACTTAGGGACTATTAAGTTAAATAAAATAAATGATGGCATGGAGAGAATGGATTTCCGAGTTCTTACATGGCAGCCCCCTTGGGACGAGTAGTACCCGACGGGCCGGCTGGTTCCCACAGATACTGTAAATCTGCCACACGGGCAGGGAACAGTATCTGCTTTTATTATTATTGTTTATTGTATAATTGACGGGCGTCCTGCTGGGACTCGTCTAATTCATGCATGGCGCACATGATTGACTGGATAGACTAGCCTTGCTCGCACATAGTAAGAACTGAGGAATCCCTAATTACACAATTCCAGGATAACTTGGGACTCACAATAGCAAGCCGTAGGTATTGATTGGCCGTTTAAAGATGATTTGTTTGTGTACTGTACTACTCTGTTACCTAACTGGGATGATCAGAATGTCAGGACATGACGGGCCAACTTCTGTCCTTGTTTGGTTGGGAGGTTGGTTCGAAGTGACGTGACGTTATGTGAATCCTAGTGGAAAGCAGAGATCTATTATTATACTCTTTTCCGTACTGGTTTAGTCCTTCATATCGTCCTTCCTTGTGGTACTTGCTATTAGAGGTCTAACCTCTCTGGTTTTGCATGGCCAGATTTAGAGCCGGTTCCCGAGGACTCGTCGTACTTCTACCTCCAAGATGGTCAATACTAGGGGCATGATCGCAGGAGGACTCGAGTGGGTTCCTTACTTCACCGCTCGTTTTGTCATTTACTTTATACTTAGCCGTTTGGCACCGACATGTTAGTCGGATAGTCTTGTACATACTTTTTGCATAATTGTAATTAAGTCAGACTGCAGCTGATGACAATTGTGTATACTTGCTATATCATCTGGCTATGTTTGTAAAGCCAGATCTCGAGAACATTTTGACTGAGTGTTTGGGACCCCTTACTGCTTTATCTTACATGTTCTTTATTACTGTTTCCTTGTTCGAATGATTGAGACAATAGATGTGTAATGACCATAGTAAGACTCTTATGTAGTATGCACCCCCTTGTCTGGTTAGACAGCATTGATTGTATTATACGGTATTCATCCTACCCGTAATACGTAGCTGGCTGAGTCATTCCCCCGCTCTCCAGTATTCTGGTTCTGGAGCGTGACAAGGTTTTAGTGGTGGCCCATGCAGGTCTAATTTCAGACTTGTGGGGTGTTTTGATTTATAGGATGTCTCAATCACACATGTTCCCCCTTGATCTCATGATTCGTCGTTCTCAGCCCTTGCTTGAAATTTCGGTATCCTTTGACTTCATTGATCCTTCATGTCCGGTCGTTTGATTGTTCTCTTGTCCCTTTTCTTAGGGGCACTACGTCCGCATCAGTTAGAGCTGGACAGCAACAACAAGGGCAACATGGACAACATGACCAGGTTGGTCAGCAACAAGGGCCAGTCTCACCTCAGGAGGCTATCCAGGAAGAAGTGACAGTAGAACCGCAGTATCCGGATATTCCACCACCACCACCAGTTCCACCTACCTTGGGAGTGGATACACCAGCCCTTCTGGAGATCATGAGAGGAATGATGGCTGTCCAACAACATCAGATGTTGGTCCAGCAGCGCATGCACACTCAGCTACAAGAGCAGAATGTGTTGCTCAACCAAGGATTGTAGACGGCTTTGGAAAGAGGAGTGAGGGCTGATTCAGGAGCATCAGCCAGGTTTTGCAAGTACAACCCCCGCCGTTTCGAGGGCACAGAGGATGCCATCTCAGCAGACGCGTGGCTTAAGGATATTGAGGCTATTCTGACAGCAGCTAAGGTACCGGCAGAAGAACGTGTGGATCTAGTGAAGTTGTTACTTCAGGATCTCGCACGTGATTGGTGGGAATCAGAGGAAGTGGGCACCAGACGTCCTGTGGCCTGGGACGATTTCACAGCAAGATTCAAGACCAAGTACTATGGAGTTGTGGCACAGTTTGAGCTACAACAGAAATTTATCAACCTCAGGCAGGCCGGCAAGACTGTAGATGCTTATGCAGCAGAGTTCTACAGATTGAGTAGATTCGCCCCAGAGATGGTAGCAACAGAGCGCCAGAGGGCTATGAGGTTTCAGCAAGGGTTTCATCTTGAACTCTTGCAATTGATAGAGGGGCACAATTATCAAACTTTTGATGAAATATTGACAGCGACTCAAAGGCATGAGATCACCATTCAGAGGCTTGCGACAAGGACTGGGGGTCAGAGGAGATCCCACAGTCAGATTGAAGGAGGAGGGGGAGCCGCGCCCCGAACAACAGCACCATCCACTGGCATTCGTATCCACGATGTGGCAATACGAGGACCGGTACCACCGAGACAACAGTAGCAGAGGAAGAACCAGCAACCCCCGGCGGGCTGCACTTATTGTGGGAAGATGGGGCACACTAGAGATGTGTGTCGGACATTGAATGGACTGTGTCTGATATGTGGAAATCCAGATCATCGGGTTACCACATGTCCCATGAATTCGAGGTCAGGAGGACCAGGGCAGCAGTTTCCTGCTCTGCCAGCACCAGGGACAGGCCAGTATCGAGGACCGGCAGTGGCAGTTAGGCCGTTGGCGCAGCGTCCGTTAGTACAGCAGACTCAGATGTTTCGGCAGCAGGGGCCGTCGATGCAGCAACACCAGCATAGACCACCTCAGCATCATTAAGGAAGAGGCCAGCAGCAGCACCAGGCTAGGCCACTGCATGGGAATCAGCAAGGAGGTCGAGGACAGGCATTCACTCTGTCCTTGGAGGAGGCATTGGCATCGGGAGATGTTGTGGCAGGTAACATTCTCGTCGCCTCATATCCCGCAGTAGCAATGTTTGATTCAGGAGCATCCCATTCATTTATATCATAGAGGCAGTGTATCTTTTGATATTCCAGGCATGAAGAGGTTCACCTTAGTCAGATCAGAGGCGACTCGACAAGAGCAGGGAGTAGTAACGGCAATGGAAGAAGTTCAGATTCCGAAGGTAGTTGAAGAATTTCTAGACGTATTTCCTGAAGAACTTCCAGGTCTACCACCAGTTAGAGATATTGAGTTCAGTATAGAATTGGCACCAGGGACTAAACCGATATCAGATCGAGTTTACAGAATGGCGGATTCAGAGCAGGCCAAGGTATATCAGCACATAGAGGAACTGAAGGAGAAGAAGTTCATCCAAGCTAGCGTGTCACCATAGGCAGCACCAGTGGTACTTATGGGAAAGAAGGATGGGTCATCCAGATTGTGCATTGACTACAGGAAGCTTAACGCGGCAACAGTGAAGAACAAGTACCCATTACCCAGGATCGACGACTTATTTGATCAGTTGAGCAGAGCTAGAGTTTTCTCCAAGATAGATATTCGTTCAGGGTATCATCAAGTGAGGGTTCGGAAGGAAGATATTCCCAAGACAGCATTCAGGTCGAAGTATGGGCATTATGAATTCTTAGTAATGCCGTTTGGTTTGACCAATGCTCCAGCGATATTCATGGATTTGATGAATCGCATCTTTATGCCATACTTAGACCAGTTTGTCGTTGTGTTTCTTGACGACATTCTCGTATACTCTGCTAGTGAAGAGGAGCATGAAGACCACCTCAGGAAAGTGTTACAGATTCTGAGAGAGAATCAGTTGTATGCCAAGCTCAGCAAGTGTGAGTTTTGGTCGGATCACATTTCATTTTTGGGTCATATCATATCAGGAGCTGGAATAGCAGTAGATCTCAAGAAGGTAGAAGCAGTAGAGAGTTGGCCAGTACCCAAGACTGTAGCGGATGTGCGGAGCTTCTTGGGATTGGCAGGATATTACAGAAGGTTTGTGTCAGACTTTGCAAGGCTTTCAGCGCCCATGACCCGCTTGACCCGGAAGGATGTGCCATTTGTTTGGTCGGCAGAATGTCAGGCATCATTCGAGACTTTGAAGCAGAAGTTGATATCAGCACCAATTCTTACATTGCCGGTTGGACTCGGAGGTTTTACAGTATATTGTGATGCATCAGGTAAAGGACTTGGATGTTTCCTTATGCAGCATGGGAAGGTGATAGCATATGCGTCTAGGCAGCTTCGGGACCACGAGAAGAATTACCCAACTCATGATTTGGAGTTGGTAGCAGTAGTGTTTGCTCTGAAGCTTTGGAGACATTACTTATATGGTGATCGAGTGGAAATGTACACAGACCATAAAATTCTGAAGTACATCTTTACTCAGAAGGAGCTGAACATGAGGCAGAGAAGATGGTTGGAGTTGATCAAGGATTATGACGTGGAGCTTCAGTATCACCCAGGCAAGGCTAATGTAGTAGCAGATGCTCTTAGCAGGAGAGGCGGCGCATTTATGTTAACAATGCAGAAGCATATCTTAGAAGACCTTCAGGAGATGGGCATCGAAGTTATACTCCCTAGTGATGTAGGAGTTCTAACTAGCCTACAAGTTCAATCCGACTTGGTAGGCAGGATCAAGGCAGCTCAGACACTAGACCCGAGGATTCAGAAGCTTAGGGCAGAATGTGAGTCAGGGCTCAGGAAGGAGATGAGAATTCATGAAGATGGTACACTTAGGTTTGGATCACGTCTATGTGTGCCTAGTGGAGATATCAGACAGGAGGTTATGGCAGAAGCCCACAGTTCTCAGTATTCTATTCACCCTGGAGGGACCAAGATGTACCAAGATATCAAGCAGCATTTCTGGTGGAACGGGATGAAGAGGGAGATAGCTAGATTTGTTTCCCGTTGCTTGGTATGTCAGCAAGTAAAGGCAGAACAGCAGAGACCAGCTGGGTTATTACAACCGCTTTCTATTCCGAAATGGAAATGGGAGCATATTACAATGGACCGGTTTACCGAGATCACCAAGTGGTAAGGATGCTATTTGGGTGATAGTAGATTTTGTGACCGGTTTACCGAGATCACCAAGTGGTAAGGATGCTATTTGGGTGATAGTAGATCGACTTACAAAGGTAGCACACTTTTTTTCTTTCAGAGTAGGGCAATCTACAGAAAAGTTGGCAGAGTTGTATATGCAACAGATAGTTAGGTAGCATGGAGTCCCTGTCAGTATTGTGTCGGATCGAGATACCCATTTCATATCACATTTCTGGAAGAGCTTACATCATAGTCTGGGTACCAAGTTAAGATTTAGCACGGCTTACCATCCGCAGACGGATGGGCAATCAGAAAGGACGATTCAGACTTTAGAAGACATGTTGCGAGCTTGCACTCTAGATTTTGGAAGATCTTGGAAGAGTCATCTGCACTTGGTCGAATTCTCATACAACAATAGTTATCAGGCCAGTATCCAGATGGCGCCATTCGAAGCATTATATGGTAAGAAGTGCAGGTCACCACTTGTATGGGACGATATCGGGGAGAGGAAGATATTAGGCTCGGAAATGATTATTCAGACGATTGAAGTGGTTAAAGGAATTAGAGAGCGACTTCGAGTTGCGCAGGATCGGCATCGTCATTGGACGGACCAGCATCGTAGGCCGTTAGAATTCTCTGTTGGGGACCACGTATTCTTGCGGATCTCACCTACTCGTGGGGTCATTAGATTTGGCATTCGCGGGAAATTGAGTCCGTGGTACGTGGGCCCATTCGTTATCCTTGATAGGATAGGCGATGTTGCTTATCGTTTGTCCCTTCCACCTTCGTTACGAGAGGTGCATGACGTGTTTCATGTATCTCAACTACGTAGGTATGTATCGGACCCAAGTCATGTCCTCGATCATTCTGAGCTGGTTGTTGGTACCAACCTGTCTTACGAGGAACAGCCTGTGTCCATTTTGGACCGAAGAGAGAAGATACTCAAGAACCGAACAATTAGTCTTGTCCGTGTTGCTTGGGGTCATCACTCCTTGGGAGAGTCAACGTGGGAACGTGAGGATGATATCCGATCACGGTATCCACACCTGTTTGACTCACAAGGTATATCTCTTTCTGTATACCTTGATTGTCCTGATTCTTCATGCTTATCGTTTTATGGGTAGAACTACTTGATATCGTAGATTGATAGATTTACATATATAGTACTTGCTTTTGATATAGTCAAAGATTGCTTGCTCACTAGAATTGCTTGTATTAGTTTAACCCCGATGTTTCTATCCTGCTTGGATTTGAAATTCAGAGGACGGAATTTTTCTAAGGTGGGTAGAGATGTCACTCCCCGTTCCCGAAATTCGTATTGTTATATATATATATATACAACTCATGTATATTTATTTAGTATTTATCATGTATTATTCTGTATTTAAATTCTTTTAGTTTTATGTTAATTAATTATCTGCTCTTTAAATTTTTATGTTAATTAAATTCCTGTAATTTTATTTCTGTAATTTTATTTACCTGCATTTTATTTGCTGCTTAGTCTTATTATGATTCGGCCTAGGATGGGTTTTCGGGTTGGCCTTGTTGGATCCCCTACTACCCGGCCCAGCACCCACCTACCACCACTCCCCCTATTTAAAGCTTCCATCTATTTCTCTCTCCTCATTACTTTATTCTCACCATTACTTCTTCTTCTTCCTCTCATTACTTCTCCACCTAACCACCAGCAGCAGCAGCAGGAGAAGGCAAGTGCAAACTTGCTTCTCCATCCATTTTATGGTTCATTTGTCTTCTCCTTGTGATTCCAAGAGAGATTAGTTCTTAGCATTTTTTATTTCTACGGCTGGTTTTCTCTAGATCTAAGTTATAGTATTTCGGCTGTTCATGGGTTCTTGGTCCACCAACTTAGCATGTATTTCTGGCACTGGAACGAAGGCTTCATAAGAACTTGGAGTTCGGGAGATGTTGTACGCACACGTTCTTACGTGCTCGCATAAAACATCAGCCTAGTCACGCATATGTCTTTACGTGTTTGCGTGTATTTCAGTCACGCTCGTATTTGCGTGCGTGTATTTTCAGTCACGCTCGCGTCTGCGTGCGTTTATCCTTTGTCATGCTCTGCGTGAATTTTGAGTCACGCTCATGTCTTTGTACTGAGTGCGTGACTTTTCACGCTCATGTCTCCGAGCTTGCGTGCGTGACTTTCACGCTCACATTGTGCGTGACTTTGGCGCGCGTGACTTTTCACTCTCATGCTGAGCGTGCGTGCGTGAATTACTTGTCACGCTCATACGCTCACGTTTGCCAGCACGCATCACTTGTCACGCTTCACCTTTCACGCTCACGCTTGCCAGCGTGCATCACTTGTCACGCCTCACTTATCACGCTCACTCATTCCGACTTGGCGTACTTTTTACGCGTACGATTCTTGCGTGACTTTTGGCCTAGTATAGTCTTGTTAGCGTGACTTCTTGACTTGGGTATTTTATTGTTTCTATGATTTATCCATCTAATAGTAGCCTGATAATTCTTCTATTATATCCTTACGCCTTTTTGCATGAACGTGATAATCTCAGCATGTTAATGATAGTGTATGAGTGCCCTGTGTCTTGATTGATTAATGGATATCCAGTAAGACTGGAACTTGACCTTGAGAATTATAGACTCGACCCTAATTAATGCTAAATGACTTTCATGCCTTGTCAGCATTTATGATGATGGTTATCTTGACTAATTGATCATACGTTCCTAGTTGGAACTAAGAGACTGGCTAGTCATCTTATTGAAATAAATGAATGAGACACGTTCATGTTATGAACTATTGTAATCGACTGGCTGATCCCGAATATTGATATACATGCACATGCAGGCTTCAATCTATTTATTTATTTATTTATTCATTTATTTATTTATTTCCTACAAACGAAGCATGTGTACTTTATAGTCAAGGTATGATTACCGTGGTTAGATTTTGATTGTTGCATTACGCTATGTAAAACCTACAACCTAGCCGCACGGGTATCGTTGTAGGAATGCGCATATCGTATCCCGTACGAAAGTACTCATTTGAATGACCATGATCCACGGCATGGGACTTCACTCAACTTAGGGACTATTAAGTTAAATAAAATAAATGATGGCATGGAGAGAATGGATTCCCGAGTTCTTACATGGCAGCCCCCTTGGGACGAGTAGTACCCGACGGGCCGGCTGGTTCCCACAGATACTGTAAATCTGCCACACGGGCAGGGAACAGTATCTACTTTTATTATTATTGTTTATTGTATAATTGACGGGCGTCCTGCTGGGACTCGTCTAATTCATGCATGGCGCACATGATTGACTGGATAGACTAGCCTTGCTCGCACATAGTAAGAACTGAGGAATCCCTAATTACACAATTCCAGGATAACTTGGGACTCACAATAGCAAGCCGTAGGTATTGATTGGCCGTTTAAAGATGATTTGTTTGTGTACTGTACTACTCTGTTACCTAACTGGGATGATCAGAATGTCAGGACATGACGGGCCAACTTCTGTCCTTGTTTGGTTGGGAGGTTGGTTCGAAGTGACGTGACGTTATGTGAATCCTAGTGGAAAGCAGAGATCTATTATTATACTCTTTTCCGTACTGGTTTAGTCCTTCATATCGTCCTTCCTTGTGGTACTTGCTATTAGAGGTCTAACCTCTCTGGTTTTGCATGGCCAGATTTAGAGCCGGTTCCCGAGGACTCGTCGTACTTCTACCTCCAAGATGGTCAATACTAGGGACATGATCGCAGGAGGACTCGAGTGGGTTCCTTACTTCATCGCTCGTTTTGTCATTTACTTTATACTTAGCCGTTTGGCACCGACATGTTAGTCGGATAGTCTTGTACATACTTTTTGCATAATTGTAATTAAGTCAGACTGCAGCTGATGACAATTGTGTATACTTGCTATATCATCTGGCTATGTTTGTAAAGCCAGATCTCGAAAACATTTTGACTGAGTGTTTGGGACCCCTTACTGCTTTATCTTACATGTTCTTTATTACTGTTTCCTTGTTCGAATGATTGAGACAATAGATGTGTAATGACCATAGAAAGACTCTTATGTAGTATGCACCCCCTTGTCTGGTTAGACAGCATTGATCGTATTATACGGTATTCATCCTACCCGTAATACGTAGCTGGCTGAGTCATTCCCCCGCTCTCCAGTATTCTGGTTCTGGAGCGTGACAAGGTTTTAGTGGTAGCCCATGCAGGTCTGATTTTAGACTTGTGGGGTGTTTTGATTTATAGGATGTCTCAATCACACATGTTCCCCCTTGATCTCATGATTCGTCGTTCTCAGCCCTTGCTTGAAATTTCGGTATCCTTTGACTTCATTGATCCTTCATGTCCGGTCGTTTGATTGTTCTCTTGTCCCTTTTCTTAGGGGCACTACGTCCGCATCAGTTAGAGCTGGACAGCAACAACAAGGGTAACATGGGCAACATGACCAGGTTGGTCAGCAACAAGGGCCAGTCTCACCTCAGGAGGCTATCCAGGAAGAAGTGACAGTAGAACCGCAGTATCCGGATATTCCACCACCACCAACAGTTCCACCTACCTTGGGAGTGGATACACCAGCCCTTCTGGAGATCATGAGAGGAATGATGGCTGCCCAACAACATCAGATGTTGGCCCAGCAGCGCATGCACACTCAGCTACAAGAGCAGAATGTGTTGCTCAACCAAGGAATGTAGACGGCTTTGGAAAGAGGAGTGAGGGCTGATTCAGGAGCATCAGCCAGGTTTTGCAAGTACAACCCCCGCCGTTTCGAGGGCACAGAGGATGCCATCTCAGCAGACGCGTGGCTTAAGGATATTGAGGCTATTCTGACAGCAGCTAAGGTACCGGCAGAAGAACGTGTGGATCTAGTGAAGTTGTTACTTCAGGATCTCGCACGTGATTGGTGGGAATCAGAGAAAGTGGGCACCAGACGTCCTGTGGCCTGGGACGATTTCACAACAAGATTCAAGACCAAGTACTATAGAGTTGTGGCACAGTTTGAGCTACAACAGAAATTTATCAACCTCAGGCAGGCCGGCAAGACTGTAGATGCTTATGCAGGGGAGTTCTGCAGATTGAGTAGATTCGCCCCAGAGATGGTAGCAACAGAGCGCCAGAGGGCTATGAGGTTTCAGCAAGGGTTTCATCTTGAACTCTTGCAATTGATAGAGGGGCACAATTATCAAACTTTTGATGAAATATTGACAGCGACTCAAAGGCATGAGATCACCATTCAGAGGCTTGCGACAAGGACTGGGGGTCAGAGGAGATCCCACAGTCAGATTGAAGGAGGAGGGGGAGCCGCGCCCTGAACAACAGCACCATCCACTGGCATTCGTATCCACGATGTGGCGATACGAGGACCGGTACCACCGAGGCAACAGCAGCAGAGGAAGAACCAGCAACCCCCGGCGGGCTGCACTTATTATGGGAAGATGGGGCACACTAGAGATGTGTGTCGAACATTGAATGGACTGTGTCTGATATGTGGAAATCCAGATCATCGGGTTACCACATGTCCCATGAATTCGAGGTCAGGAGGACCAGGGCAGCAGTTTCCTGCTCTGCCAGCACCAGGGACAGGCCAGTATCGAGGACCGGCAGTGGCAGTTAGGCCGTTGGCGCAGCGTCCGTTAGTGCAGCAGACTCAGATGTTTCGGCAGCAGGGGCCGCCGATGCAGCAACACCAGCATAGACCACCTCAGCATCATTAAGGAAGAGGCCAGCAGCAGCACCAGGCTAGGCCACTGCATGGGAATCAGCAAGGAGGTCAAGGACAGGCATTCACTCTGTCCTTGGAGGAGGCATTGGCATCGGGAGATGTTGTGGCAGGTAACATTCTCGTCGCCTCATATCCCGCAGTAGTATTGTTTGATTCAGGAGCATCCCATTCATTTATATCATAGAGGCAGTGTATCTTTTGATATTCCAGGCATGAAGAGGTTCACCTTAGTCAGATCAGAGGCGACTCGACAAGAGCAGGGAGTAGTAACGGCAATGGAAGAAGTTCAGATTCCGAAGGTAGTTGAAGAATTTCTAGACGTATTTCCTGAAGAACTTCCAGGTCTACCACCAGTTAGAGATATTGAGTTCAGTATAGAATTGGCACCAGGGACTAAACCGATATCAGATCGAGTTTACAGAATGGCGGATTCAGAGCAGGCCAAGGTATATCAGCACATAGAGGAACTGAAGGAGAAGAAGTTCATCCAAGCTAGCGTGTCACCATGGGCAGCACCCGTGGTACTTATGGGAAAGAAGGATGGGTCATCCAGATTGTGCATTGACTACAGGAAGCTTAACGCGGCAACAGTGAAGAACAAGTACCCATTACCTAGGATCGACGACTTATTTGATCAGTTGAGCAGAGCTAGAGTTTTCTCCAAGATAGATCTTCGTTCAGGCTATCATCAAGTGAGGGTTCGGAAGGAAGATATTCCCAAGACAGCATTCAGGTCGAAGTATGGGCATTATGAATTCTTAGTAATGCCGTTTGGTTTGACCAATGCTCCAGCGATATTCATGGATTTGATGAATCGCATCTTTATGCCATACTTAGACCAGTTTGTCGTTGTGTTTCTTGACGACATTCTCGTATACTCTGCTAGTGAAGAGGAGCATGAAGACCACCTCAGGAAAGTGTTACAGATTCTGAGAGAGAATCAGTTGTATGCCAAGCTCAGCAAGTGTGAGTTTTGGTCGGATCACATTTCATTTTTGGGTCATATCATATCAGGAGCTGGAATAGCAGTAGATCTCAAGAAGGTAGAAGCAGTAGAGAGTTGGCCAGTACCCAAGACTGTAGCGGATGTGCGGAGCTTCTTGGGATTGGCAGGATATTACAGAAGGTTTGTGTCAGACTTTGCAAGGCTTTCAGCGCCCATGACCCGCTTGACCCAGAAGGATGTGCCATTTGTTTGGTCGGCAGAATGTCAGGCATCATTCGAGACTTTGAAGCAGAAGTTGATATCAGCACCAATTCTTACATTGCCGGTTGGACTCGGAGGTTTTACAGTATATTGTGATGCATCAGGTAAAGGACTTGGATGTGTCCTTATGCAGCATGGAAATGTGATAGCATATGCGTCTAGGCAGCTTCGGGACCACGAGAAGAATTACCCAACTCATGATTTGGAGTTGGCAGCAGTAGTGTTTGCTCTGAAGCTTTGGAGACATTACTTATATGGTGATCGAGTGGAAATGTACACAGACCATAAAGTTCTGAAGTACATCTTTACTCAGAAGGAGCTGAACATGAGGCAGAGAAGATGGTTGGAGTTGATCAAGGATTATGACGTGGAGCTTCAGTATCACCCAGGCAAGGCTAATGTAGTAGCAGATGCTCTTAGCAGGAGAGGCGGCGCATTTATGTTAACAACGCAGAAGCATATCTTAGAAGACCTTCAGGAGATGGGCATCGAAGTTATACTCCCTAGTGATGTAGGAGTTCTAACTAGCCTACAAGTTCAATCTGACTTGGTAGGCAGGATCAAGGCAGCTCAGACACTAGACCCGAGGATTCAGAAGCTTAGGGCAGAATGTGAGTCAGGGCTCAGGAAGGAGATGAGAATTCATGAAGATGGTACACTTAGGTTTGGATCACGTCTATGTGTGCCTAGTGGAGATATCAGACAGGAGGTTATGGCAGAAGCCCACAGTTCTCAGTATTCTATTCACCCTGGAGGGACCAAGATGTACCAAGATATCAAGCAGCATTTCTGGTGGAACGGGATGAAGAGGAAGATAGCTAGATTTGTTTCCCGTTGCTTGGTATGTCAGCAAGTAAAGGCAGAACAGCAGAGACCAGCTGGGTTATTACAACCGCTTCCTATTCCGAAATGAAAATGGGAGCATATTACAATGGACCGGTTTACCGAGATCTCCAAGTGGTAAGGATGCTATTTGGGTGATAGTAGATTTTGTGACCGGTTTACCGAGATCACCAAGTGGTAAGGATGCTATTTGGGTGATAGTAGATCGACTTACAAAGGTAGCACACTTTCTTTCTTTCAGAGTAGGACAATCTACAGAAAAGTTGGCAGAGTTGTATATGCAACAGATAGTCAGGTAGCATGGAGTCCCTGTCAGTATTGTGTCGGATCGAGATACCCATTTCATATCACATTTCTGGAAGAGCTTACATCATAGTCTGGGTACCAAGTTAAGATTTAGCACGGCTTACCATCCGCAGACGGATGGGCAATCAGAAAGGACGATTCAGACTTTAGAAGACATGTTGCGAGCTTGCACTCTAGATTTTGGAGGATCTTGGAAGAGTCATCTGCACTTGGTCGAATTCTCATACAACAATAGTTATCAGGCCAGTATCCAGATGGCGCCATTCGAAGCATTATATGGTAAGAAGTGCAGGTCACCACTTGTATGGGACGATATCGGGGAGAGGAAGATATTAGGCCCGGAAATGATTATTCAGACGATTGAAGTGGTTAAAGGAATTAGAGAGCGACTTCGAGTTGCGCAGGATCGGCATCGTCATTGGACGGACCAGCATCGTTGGCCGTTAGAATTCTCTGTTGGGGACCACGTATTCTTGCGGATCTTACCTACTCGTGGGGTAATTAGATTTGGCATTCGCGGGAAATTGAGTCCGCGGTACGTGGGCCCATTCGTTATCCTTGATAGGATAGGCGATGTTGCTTATCGTTTGTCCCTTCCACCTTCGTTACGAGAGGTGCATGACGTGTTTCATGTATCTCAACTACGTAGGTATGTATCGGACCCAAGTCATGTCCTCGATCATTCTGAGCTGGTTGTTGGTACCAACCTGTCTTACGAGGAACAGCCTGTGTCCATTTTGGACCGAAGAGAGAAGATACTCAAGAACCGAACAATTAGTTTTGTCCGTGTTGCTTGGGGTCATCACTCCTTGGGAGAGTCAACGTGGGAACGTGAGGATGATATCCGATCACGGTATCCACACCTGTTTGACTCACAAGGTATATCTCTTTCTGTATACCTTGATTGTCCTGATTCTTCATGCTTATCGTTTTATGGGTAGAACTACTTGATATCGTAGATTGATAGATTTATATATATAGTACTTGCTTTTGATATAGTCAAAGATTGCTTGCTCACTAGAATTGCTTGTATTAGTTTAACCTCGATGTTTCTATCCTGCTTGGATGTGAAATTCCGAGGACGGAATTTTTCTAAGGTGGGTAGAGATGTCACTCCCCGTTCCCGAAATTCGTATTATTATATATATATATATATATATATATATATATATATATATATATACAACTCATGTGTATTTATTTAGTATTTATCATGTATTATTCTGTATTTAAATTCTTTTAGTTTCATGTTAATTAATTATCTGCTCTTTAAATTTTCATGTTAATTAAATTCCTGTAATTTTATTTCTGTAATTTTATTTACCTGCATTTTATTTGCTGCTTAGTCTTATTATGATTCGGCCTAGGATGGGTTTTCGGGTTGGCCTTGTTGGATCCCCTACTACCCGGCCCAGCACCCACCTACCACCACTCCCCCTATTTAAAGCTTCCATCTATTTCTCTCTCCTCATTACTTCATTCTCACCATTACTTCTTCTTCTTCCTCTCATTACTTCTCCACCTAACCACCAGCAGCAGCAGCAGGAGAAGGCAAGTGCAAACTTGCTTCTCCATCCATTTTATGGTTCATTTGTCTTCTCCTTGTGATTCCAAGAGAGATTAGTTCTTAGCATTTTTTATTTCTACGGCTGGTTTTCTCTAGATCTAAGTTATAGTATTTCGGCTGTTCATGGGTTCTTGGTCCACCAACTTACCATGTATTTCTGGCACTGGAACGAAGGCTCCATAAGAACTTGGAGTTTGGGAGATGTTGTACGCACACGTTCTTACGTGCTCGCATAAAACATCATCCCAGTCACGCATATGTCTTTACGTGTTTGCGTGTATTTCAGTCACGCTCGCATTTGCGTGCGTGTATTTTCAGTCACGCTCGCGTCTGCGTGCGTTTATCCTTTGTCATGCTCTGCGTGAATTTTGAGTCACGCTCATGTCTTTGTACTGAGTGCGTGACTTTTCACGCTCATGTCTCCGAGCTTGCGTGCGTGACTTTCACGCTCACATTGTGCGTGACTTTGGCGCGCGTGACTTTTCACTCTCATGCTGAGCGTGCGTGCGTGAATTACTTGTCACGCTCATACGCTCACGTTTGCCAGCACGCATCACTTGTCACGCTTCACCTTTCACGCTCACGCTTGCCAGCGTGCATCACTTGTCACGCCTCACTTATCACGCTCACTCATTCCGACTTGGCGTACTTTTTACGCGTACGATTCTTGCGTGACTTTTGGCCAAGCATAGTCTTGTTAGCGTGACTTCTTGACTTGGGTATTTTATTGTTTCTATGATTTATCCATCTAATAGTAGCCTGATAATTCTTCTATTATATCCTTACGCCTTTTTGCATGAACGTGATAATCTCAGCATGTTAATGATAGTGTATGAGTGCCCTGTGTCTTGATTGATTAATGGATATCCAGTAAGACTGGAACTTGACCTTGAGAATTATAGACTTGACCCTAATTAATGCTAAATGACTTTCATGCCTTGTCAGCATTTATGATGATGGTTATCTTGACTAATTGATCATGCGTTCCTAGTTGGAACTAAGAGACTGGCTAGTCGTCTTATTGAAATAAATGAATGAGACACGTTCATGTTATGAACTATTGTAATCGACTGGCTGATCCCGAATATTGATATACATGCACATGCAGGCTTCAATCTATTTATTTATTTATTTATTCATTTATTTATTTATTTCCTACAAACGAAGCATGTGTACTTTATAGTCAAGGTATGATTACCGTGGTTAGATTTTGATTGTTGCATTACGCTATGTAAAACCTACAACCTAGCCGCACGGGTATCGTTGTAGGAATGCGCATATCGTATCCCGTACGAAAGTACTCATTTGAATGACCATGATCCACGGCATGGGACTTCACTCAACTTAGGGACTATTAAGTTAAATAAAATAAATGATGGCATGGAGAGAATGGATTCCCGAGTTCTTACATGGCAGCCCCCTTGGGACGAGTAGTACCCGACGGGCCGGCTGGTTCCCACAGATACTGTAAATCTGCCACACGGGCAGGGAACAGTATCTGCTTTTATTATTATTGTTTATTGTATAATTGACGGGCGTCCTGCTGGGACTCGTCTAATTCATGCATGGCGCACATGATTGACTGGATAGACTAGCCTTGCTCGCACATAGTAAGAACTGAGGAATCCCTAATTACACAATTCCAGGATAACTTGGGACTCACAATAGCAAGCCGTAGGTATTGATTGGCCGTTTAAAGATGATTTGTTTGTGTACTGTACTACTCTGTTACCTAACTGTGATGATCAGAATGTCAGGACATGACGGGCCAACTTCTGTCCTTGTTTGGTTGGGAGGTTGGTTCGAAGTGACGTGACGTTATGTGAATCCTAGTGGAAAGCAGAGATCTATTATTATACTCTTTTCCGTACTGGTTTAGTCCTTCATATCGTCCTTCCTTGTGGTACTTGCTATTAGAGGTCTAACCTCTCTGGTTTTGCATGGCCAGATTTAGAGCCGGTTCCCGAGGACTCGTCGTACTTCTACCTCCAAGATGGTCAATACTAGGGGCATGATCGCAGGAGGACTCGAGTGGGTTCCTTACTTCACCGCTCGTTTTGTCATTTACTTTATACTTAGCCGTTTGGCACCGACATGTTAGTCGGATAGTCTTGTACATACTTTTTGCATAATTGTAATTAAGTCAGACTGCAGCTGATGACAATTGTGTATACTTGCTATATCATCTGGCTATGTTTGTAAAGCCAGATCTCGAGAACATTTTGACTGAGTGTTTGGGACCCCTTACTGCTTTATCTTACATGTTCTTTATTACTGTTTCCTTGTTCGAATGATTGAGACAATAGATGTGTAATGACCATAGTAAGACTCTTATGTAGTATGCACCCCCTTGTCTGGTTAGACAGCATTGATCGTATTATACGGTATTCATCCTACCCGTAATACGTAGCTGGCTGAGTCATTCCTCCGCTCTCCAGTATTCTGGTTCTGGAGCGTGACAAGGTTTTAGTGGTGGCCCATGCAGGTCTGATTTCAGACTTGTGGGATGTTTTGATTTATAGGATGTCTCAATCACACATGTTCCCCCTTGATCTCATGATTCGTCGTTCTCAGCCCTTGCTTGAAATTTCGGTATCCTTTGACTTCATTGATCCTTCATGTCCGGTCGTTTGATTGTTCTCTTGTCCCTTTTCTTAGGGGCACTACATCCGCATCAGTTAGAGCTGGACAGCAACAACAAGGGCAACATGGGCAACATGACCAGGTTGGTCAGCAACAAGGGCCAGTCTCACCTCAGGAGGCTATCCAGGAAGAAGTGACAGTAGAACCGCAGTATCCGGATATTCCACCACCACCAACAGTTCCACCTACCTTGGGAGTGGATACACCAGCCCTTCTGGAGATCATGAGAGGAATAATGGCTGCCCAACAACATCAGATGTTGGCCCAGCAGCGCATGCACACTCAGCTACAAGAGCAGAAAGTGTTGCTCAACCAAGGATTGCAGACGGCTTTGGAAAGAGGAGTGAGGGCTGATTCAGGAGCATCAGCCAGGTTTTGCAAGTACAACTCCCGCCATTTCGAGGGCACAGAGGATGCCATCTCAGCAGACGCGTGGCTTAAGGATATTGAGGCTATTCTGACAGCAGCTAAGGTACCGGCAGAAGAACGTGTGGATCTAGTGAAGTTGTTACTTCAGGATCTCGCACGTGATTGGTGGGAATCAGAGGAAGTGGGCACCAGACGTCCTGTGGCCTGGGACGATTTCACAGCAAGATTCAAGACCAAGTACTATGGAGTTGTGGCACAGTTTGAGCTACAACAGAAATTTATCAACCTCAGGCAGGCCGGCAAGACTGTAGATACTTATGCAGCGGAGTTCTGCAGATTGAGTAGATTCGCCCCAGAGATGGTAGCAACAGAGCGCCGGAGGGCTATGAGGTTTCAGCAAGGGTTTCATCTTGAACTCTTGCAATTGATAGAGGGGCACAATTATCAAACTTTTGATGAAATATTGACAGCGACTCAAAGGCATGAGATCACCATTCAGAGGCTTGCGACAAGGACTGGGGGTCAGAGGAGATCCCACAATCAGATTGAAGGAGGAGGGGGAGCCGCGCCCCGAACAACAGCACCATCTACTGGCATTCGTATCCACGATGTGGCGATACGAGGACCGGTACCACCGAGGCAACAGCAGCAGAGGAAGAACCAGCAACCCCCGACGGGCTGCACTTATTGTGGGAAGATGGGGCACACTAGAGATGTGTGTCGGACATTGAATGGACTGTGTCTGATATGTGGAAATCCAGATCATCGGGTTACCACATGTCCCATGAATTCGAGGTCAGGAGGACCAGGGCAGCAGTTTCCTGCTCTGCCAGCACCAGGGACAGGCCAGTATCGAGGACCGGCAGTGGCAGTTAGGCCGTTGGCGCAGCGTCCGTTAGTGCAGCAAACTCAGATGTTTCGGCAGCAGGGGCCGCCGATGCAGCAACACCAGCATAGACCACCTCAGCATCATTAAGGAAGAGGCCAGCAGCAGCACCAGGCTAGGCCACTGCATGGGAATCAGCAAGGAGGTCGAGGACAGGCATTCACTCTGTCCTTGGAGGAGGCATTGGCATCGGGAGATGTTGTGGCAGGTAACATTCTCATATCCCGCAGTAGCATTGTTTGATTCAGGAGCATCCCATTCATTTATATCATAGAGGCAGTGTATCTTTTGATATTCCAGGCATGAAGAGGTTCACCTTAGTCAGATCAGAGGCGACTCGACAAGAGCAGGGAGTAGTAACGGCAATGGAAGAAGTTCAGATTCCGAAGGTAGTTGAAGAATTTCTAGACGTATTTCCTGAAGAACTTCCAGGTCTACCACCAGTTAGAGATATTGAGTTCAGTATAGAATTGGCACCAGGGACTAAACCGATATCAGATCGAGTTTACAGAATGGCGGATTCAGAGCAGGCCAAGGTATATCAGCACATAGAGGAACTGAAGGAGAAGAAGTTCATCCAAGCTAGCGTGTTACCATGGACAGCACCAGTGGTACTTATGGGAAAGAAGGATGGGTCATCCAGATTGTGCATTGACTACAGGAAGCTTAACGCGGCAACAGTGAAGAACAAGTACCCATTACCCAGGATCGACGACTTATTTGATCATTTGAGCAGAGCTAGAGTTTTCTCCAAGATAGATCTTCGTTCAGGGTATCATCAAGTGAGGGTTCGGAAGGAAGATATTTCCAAGACAGCATTCAGGTCGAAGTATGGGCATTATGAATTCTTAGTAATGCCGTTTGGTTTGACCAATGCTCCAGCGATATTCATGGATTTGATGAATCGCATCTTTATGCCATACTTAGACCAGTTTGTCGTTGTGTTTCTTGACGACATTCTCGTATACTCTGCTAGTGAAGAGGAGCATGAAGACCACCTCAGGAAAGTGTTACAGATTCTAAGAAAGAATCAGTTGTATGCCAAGCTCAGCAAGTGTGAGTTTTGGTCGGATCACATTTCATTTTTGGGTCATATCATATCAGGAGCTGGAATAGCAGTAGATCTCAAGAAGGTAGAAGCAGTAGAGAGTTGGCCAGTACCCAAGACTGTAGCGGATGTGCGGAGCTTCTTGGGATTGGCAGGATATTACAGAAGGTTTGTGTCAGACTTTGCAAGGCTTTCAGTGCCCATGACCCGCTTGACCCGGAAGGATGTGCCATTTGTTTGGTCGGCAGAATGTCAGGCATCATTCGAGACTTTGAAGCAGAAGTTGATATCAGCACCAATTCTTACATTGTCGGTTGGACTCGGAGGTTTTACAGTATATTGTGATGCATCAGGTAAAGGACTTGGATGTGTCCTTATGCAGCATGGAAAGGTGATAGCATATGCGTCTAGGCAGCTTCGGGACCACGAGAAGAATTATCCAACTCATGATTTGGAGTTGGCAGCAGTAGTGTTTGCTCTGAAGCTTTGGAGACATTACTTATATGGTGATCGAGTAGAAATGTACACAGACCATAAAATTCTGAAGTACATCTTTACTCAGAAGGAGCTGAACATGAGGCAGAGAAGATGGTTGGAGTTGATCAAGGATTATGACGTGGAGCTTCAGTATCACCCAGGCAAGGCTAATGTAGTAGCAGATGCTCTTAGCAGGAGAGGCGGCGCATTTATGTTAACAACGCAGAAGCATATCTTAGAAGACCTTCAGGAGATGGGCATCGAAGTTATACTCCCTAGTGATGTAGGAGTTCTAACTAGCCTACAAGTTCAATCCGACTTGGTAGGCAGGATCAAGGCAGCTCAGACACTAGATCCGAGGATTCAGAAGCTTAGGGCAGAATGTGAGTCAGGGCTCAGGAAGGAGATGAGAATTCATGAAGATGGTACACTTAGGTTTGGATCACGTCTATGTGTGCCTAGTGGAGATATCAGACAGGAGGTTATGGCAGAAGCCCACAGTTCTCAGTATTCTATTCACCCTGGAGGGACCAAGATGTACCAAGATATCAAGCAGCATTTCTGGTGGAACGGGATGAAGAGGGAGATAGCTAGATTTGTTTCCCGTTGCTTGGTATGTCAGCAAGTAAAGGCAGAACAGCAGAGACCAGCTGGGTTATTACAACCGCTTCCTATTCCGAAATGGAAATGGGAGCATATTACAATGGACCGGTTTACCGAGATCACCAAGTGGTAAGGATGCTATTTGGGTGATAGTAGATTTTGTGACCGGTTTACCGAGATCACCAAGTGGTAAGGATGTTATTTGGGTGATAGTAGATCGACTTACAAAGGTAGCACACTTTCTTTCTTTCTGAGTAGGGCAATCTACAGAAAAGTTGGCAGAGTTGTATATGCAACAGATAGTCAGGTAGCATAGAGTCCCTGTCAGTATTGTGTCGGATCGAGATACCCATTTCATATCACATTTCTGGAAGAGCTTACATCATAGTCTGGGTACCAAGTTAAGATTTAGCACGGCTTACCATCCGCAGACGGATGGGCAATCAGAAAGGACGATTCAGACTTTAGAAGACATGTTACGAGCTTGCACTCTAGATTTTGGAGGATCTTGGAAGAGTCATCTGCACTTGGTCGAATTCTCATACAACAATAGTTATCAGGCCAGTATCCAGATGGCGCCATTCGAAGCATTATATGGTAAGAAGTGCAGGTCACCACTTGTATGGGACGATATCGGGGAGAGGAAGATATTAGGCCCGGAAATGATTATTCAGACGATTGAAGTGGTTAAAGGAATTAGAGAGCGACTTCGAGTTGCGCAGGATCGGCATCGTCATTGGACGGACCAGCATCGTAGGCCGTTAGAATTCTCTGTTGGGGACCACGTATTCTTGCGGATCTCACCTACTCGTGGGGTCATTAGATTTGGCATTCGCAGGAAATTGAGTCCGCGGTACGTGGGCCCATTCGTTATCCTTGATAGGATAGGCGATGTTGCTTATCGTTTGTCCCTTCCACCTTCGTTACGAGAGGTGCATGACGTGTTTCATGTATCTCAACTACGTAGGTATGTATCGGACCCAAGTCATGTCCTCGATCATTCTGAGCTGGTTGTTGGTACCAACCTGTCTTACGAGGAACAGCCTGTGTCCATTTTGGACCGAAGAGAGAAGATACTCAAGAACCGAACAATTAGTCTTGTCCGTGTTGCTTGGGGTCATCACTCCTTGGGAGAGTCAACGTGGGAACGTGAGGATGATATCCGATCACGGTATCCACACCTGTTTGACTCACAAGGTATATCTCTTTCTGTATACCTTGATTGTCCTGATTCTTCATGCTTATCGTTTTATGGGTAGAACTACTTCATATCGTAGATTGATAGATTTATATATATAGTACTTGCTTTTGATATAGTCAAAGATTGCTTGCTCACTAGAATTGCTTGTATTAGTTTAACCCCGATGTTTCTATCCTGCTTGGATTTGAAATTCCGAGGACGGAATTTTTCTAAGGTGGGTAGAGATGTCACTCCCCGTTCCCGAAATTCGTATTGTTATATATATATACAACTCATGTGTATTTATTTAGTATTTATCATGTATTATTCTGTATTTAAATTCTTTTAGTTTCATGTTAATTAATTATCTGCTCTTTAAATTTTTATGTTAATTAAATTCCTGTAATTTTATTTCTGTAATTTTATTTACCTGCATTTTATTTGCTGCTTAGTCTTATTATGATTCGGCCTAGGATGGGTTTTCGGGTTGGCCTTGTTGGATCCCCTACTACCCGGCCCAGCACCCACCTACCACCACTCCCCCTATTTAAAGCTTCCATCTATTTCTCTCTCCTCATTACTTCATTCTCACCATTACTTCTTCTTCTTCCTCTCATTACTTCTCCACCTAACCACCAGCAGCAGCAGCAGGAGAAGGCAAGTGCAAACTTGCTTCTCCATCCATTTTATGGTTCATTTGTCTTCTCCTTGTGATTCCAAGAGAGATTAGTTCTTAGCATTTTTTATTTCTACGGCTGGTTTTCTCTAGATCTAAGTTATAGTATTTCGGCTGTTCATGGGTTCTTGGTCCACCAACTTAGCATGTATTTCTGGCACTGGAACGAAGGCTCCATAAGAACTTGGAGTTTGGGAGATGTTGTACGCACACGTTCTTACGTGCTCGCATAAAACATCAGCCCAGTCACGCATATGTCTTTACGTGTTTGCGTGTATTTCAGTCACACTCGCATTTGCGTACGTGTATTTTCAGTCACGCTCGCGTCTGCGTGCGTGTATCCTTTGTCATGCTCTGCGTGAATTTTGAATCACGCTCATGTCTTTGTACTGAGTGCGTGACTTTTCACGCTCATGTCTCCGAGCTTGCGTGCGTGACTTTCACGCTCACATTGTGCGTGACTTTGGCGCGCGTGACTTTTCACTCTCATGCTGAGCGTGCGTGCGTGAATTACTTGTCACGCTCATACGCTCACGTTTGCCAGCACGCATCACTTGTCACGCTTCACCTTTCACGCTCACGCTTGCCAGCGTGCATCACTTGTCACGCCTCACTTATCACGCTCACTCATTCCGACTTGGCGTACTTTTTATGCGTACGATTCTTGCGTGACTTTTGGCCTAGCATAGTCTTGTTAGCGTGACTTCTTGACTTGGGTATTTTATTGTTTCTATGATTTATACATCTAATAGTAGCCTGATAATTCTCCTATTATATCCTTACGCCTTTTTGCATGAACGTGATAATCTCAGCATGTTAATGATAGTGTATGAGTGCCCTGTGTCTTGATTGATTAATGGATATCTAGTAAGACTGGAACTTGACCTTGAGAATTATAGACTCGACCCTAATTAATGCTAAATGACTTTCATGCCTTGTCACCATTTATGATGATGGTTATCTTGACTAATTGATCATGCGTTCCTAGTTGGAACTAAGAGACTGGCTAGTCGTCTTATTGAAATAAATGAATGAGACACGTTCATGTTATGAACTATTGTAATCGACTGGCTGATCCCGAATATTGACATACATGCACATGCAGGCTTCAATCTATTTATTTATTTATTTATTCATTTATTTATTTATTTTCTACAAACGAAGCATGTGTACTTTATAGTCAAGGTATAATTACCGTGGTTAGATTTTGATTGTTGCATTACGCTATGTAAAACCTAAAACCTAGCCGCACAGGTATCGTTGTAGGAATGCGCATATCGTACCCCGTACGAAAGTACTCATTTGAATGACCATGATCCACGGCATGGGACTTCACTCAACTTAGGGACTATTAAGTTAAATAAAATAAATGATGGCATGGAGAGAATGGATTTCCGAGTTCTTACATGGCAGCCCCCTTAGGACGAGTAGTACCCGACGGGCCGGCTGGTTCCCACAGATACTGTAAATCTGCCACACGGGCAGGGAACAGTATCTGCTTTTATTATTATTATTTATTGTATAATTGACGGGCGTCCTGCTGGGACTCGTCTAATTCATGCATGGCGCACATGATTGACTGGATAGACTAGCCTTACTCGCACATAGTAAGAACTGAGGAATCTCTAATTGTACAATTCCAGGATAACTTGGGACTCACAATAGCAAGCCGTAGGTATTGATTGGCCGTTTAAAGATGATTTGTTTGTGTACTGTACTACTCTGTTACCTAACTGGGATGATCAGAATATCAGGACATGACGGGCCAACTTCTGTCCTTGTTTGGTTGGGAGGTTGGTTCGAAGTGTCGTAACATTATGTGAATCCTAGTGGAAAGCAGAGATCTATTATTATACTCTTTTTCGTACTAGTTTAGTCCTTCATATCGTCCTTCCTTGTGGTACTTGCTATTAGAGGTCTAACCTCTCTGGTTTTGCATGGCCAGATTTAGAGCCGGTTCCCGAGGACTCATCGTACTTCTGCCTCCAAGATGGTCAATACTAGGGGCATGATCGCAGGAGGACTCGAGTGGGTTCCTTACTTCACCGCTCGTTTTGTCATTTACTTTATACTTAGCCGTTTGGCACCGACATGTTAGTCGGATAGTCATGTACATATTTTTTGCATAATTGTAATTAAGTCAGACTGCAGCTGATGACAATTGTGTATACTTGCTATATCATCTGGCTATGTTTGTAAAGCCAGATCTCGAGAATATTTTGACTGAGCGTTTTGGACGCCTTACTGCTTTATCTTACATGTTCTTTATTACTGTTTTCTTGTTCGAATGATTGAGACAATAGATGTGTAATGACCATAGTAAGACTCTTATGTAGTATACACCCCCTTGTCTGGTTAGACAGCATTGATCGTATTATACGGTATTCATCCTACCCATAATACGTAGCTGGCTGAGTCATTCCCCCGCTCTCCAGTATTCTGGTTCTGGGGCGTGACAAGGTTTTAGTGGTAGCCCATGCAGGTCTGATTTCAGACTTGTGGGGTATTTTGATTTATAGGATGTCTCAATCACACATGTTTCCCCTTGATCTCATGATTCGTCGTTCTCAGCCCTTGCTTGAAATTCCGGTATCCTTTGACTTCATTGATCCTTCATGTCCGGTTGTTTGATTGTTCTCTTGTCCCTTTTCTTAGGGGCACTACGTCTGCATCAGTTAGAGCTGGACAGCAACAACAAGGGCAGCATGGGCAACTTGACCAGGTTGGTCAGCAACAAGGGCCAGTCTCACCTCAGGAGGCTATCCAGGAAGAAGTGACAGTAGAACCGCAGTATCCGGATATTCCACCACCACCAACAGTTCCACCTACCTTGGGAGTGGATACATCAGCCCTTCTGGAGATCATGAGAGGAATGATGGCTGCCCAACAACATCAGATGTTAGCCCAGCAGCGCATGCACACTCAGCTACAAGAGCAGAATGTGTTGCTCAACCAAGGATTGCAGACGGCTTTGGAAAGAGGAGTGAGGGCTGATTCAGGAGCATCAGCCAGGTTTTGCAAGTATAACCCCCGCCGTTTCGAGGGCACAGAGGATGCCATCTCAGCAGACGCGTGGCTTAAGGATATTGAGGCTATTCTGACAGCAGCTAAGGTACCAGCAGAAGAACGTGTGGATCTAGTGAAGTTGTTACTTCAGGATCTCGTACGTGATTGGTGGGAATCAGAGGAAGTGGGCACCAGACGTCCTGTGGCCTGGGACGATTTCACAGCAAGATTCAAGACCAAGTACTATGGAGAGTTGTGGCACAGTTTGAGCTACAACAGAAATTTATCAACCTCAGGCAGGCCGACAAGACTGTAGATGCTTATGCAGCGGAGTTCTGCAGATTGAGTAGATTCGCCCCAGAGATGGTAGCAACAGAGCGCCAGAGGGCTATGAGGTTTCAGCAAGGGTTTCATCTTGAACTCTTGCAATTGATAGAGGGGCACAATTACCAAACTTTTGATGAAATATTGACAGCAACTCGAAGGCATGAGATCACCATTCAGAGGCTTGCGACAAGGACTGGGGGTCAGAGAAGATCCCACAGTCAGATTGAAGGAGGAGGGGAAGCCGAGCCCCGAACAACAGCACCATCTACTGGCATTCGTATCCACGATGTGGCAATACGAGGACCGACACCACCGAGGCAACAGCAGCAGAGGAAGAACCAGCAACCCCCGGCGGGCTGCACTTATTGTGGGAAGATGGGGCACACTAGAGATGTGTGTCGGACATTGAATGGACTGTGTCTGATATGTGGAAATCCAGATCATCGGGTTACCACATGTCCCATAAATTCGAGGTCAGGAGGACCAGGGCAGCAGTTTCCTGCTCTGCCAGCACCAGGGACAGGCCAGTATCGAGGACCGGCAGTGGCAGTTAGGCCGTTGGCGCAGCGTCCGTTAGTGCAGCAGGCTCAGATGTTTCGGCAGCAGGGGCCGCCGATGCAGCAACACCAGCATAGACCACCTCAGCATCATTAAGGAAGAGGCCAGCAGCAGCACCAGGCTAGGCCGCAGCATGGGAATCAGCAAGGAGGTCGAGGACAGGCATTCACTCTGTCCTTAGAGGAGGCATTGGCATTGGAAGATGTTGTGGCAGGTAACATTCTCGTCGCCTCATATCCCGCAGTAGCATTGTTTGATTCAGGAGCATCCCATTCATTTATATCGTAGAGGCAGTGTATCTTTTGATATTCCAGGCATGAAGAGCTTCACCTTAGTCAGATCAGAGGCGACTCGACAAGAGCAGGGAGTAGTAACGGCAATGGAAGAAGTTCAGATTTCGAAGGTAGTTGAAGAATTTCTAGACGTGTTTCCTGAAGAACTTCCAGGTCTACCACCAGTTAGAGATATTGAGTTCAGTATAGAATTGGCACCAGGGACTAAACCGATATCAGATCGAGTTTACAGAATGACGGATTCAGAGCAGGCCAAGGTATATCAGCACATAGAGGAACTAAAGGAGAAGAAGTTCATCCAAGCTAGCGTGTCACCATGGGCAGCACCAGTGGTACTTGTGGGAAAGAAGGATGGGTCATCCAGATTGTGCATTGACTACAGGAAGCTTAACGCGGCAACAGTGAAGAACAAGTACCCATTACCCAGGATCGACGACTTATTTGATCAGTTGAGCAGAGCTAGAGTTTTCTCCAAGATAGATCTTCGTTCAGGGTATCATCAAGTAAGGGTTCGGAAGGAAGATATTCCCAAGACAGCATTCAGGTCGAAGTATGGGCATTATGAATTCTTAGTAATGCCGTTTGGTTTGACCAATGCTCCAGCGATATTCATGGATTTGATGAATCGCATCTTTATGCCATACTTAGACCAGTTTGTCGTTGTGTTTCTTGACGACATTCTCGTATACTCTGCTAGTGAAGAGGAGCATGAAGACCACCTCAGGAAAGTGTTGCAGATTCTGAGAGAGAATCAGTTGTATGCCAAGCTCAGCAAGTGTGAGTTTTGGTCGGATCACATTTCATTTTTGGGTCATATATCAGGAGCTGGAATAGCAGTAGATCCCAAGAAGGTAGAAGCAGTAGAGAGTTGGCCAGTACCCAAGACTGTAGCGGATGTGCGGAGCTTCTTGGGATTGGCTGGATATTACAGAAGGTTTGTGTCAGACTTTGCAAGGCTTTCAGCGCCCATGACCCGCTTGACCCGGAAGGATGTGCCATTTGTTTGGTCGACAGAATGTCAGGCATCATTCGAGACTTTGAAGCAGAAGTTGATATCAGCACCAATTCTTATATTGCCGGTTGGACCCGGAGGTTTTACAGTATATTGTGATGCGTCAGGTAAAGGACTTGGATGTGTCCTTATGCAGCATGGGAAGGTGATAGCATATGCGTCTAGGCAGCTTCGGGACCACGAGAAGAATTACCCAACTCATGATTTGGAGTTGGCAGCAGTAGTGTTTGCTCTGAAGCTTTGGAGACATTACTTATATGGTGATCAAGTGGAAATATACACAGACCATAAAAGTCTGAAGTACATCTTTACTCAGAAAGAGCTGAACATGAGGCAGAGAAGATGGTTGGAGTTGATCAAGGATTATGACGTGGAGCTTCAGTATCACCCAGGCAAGGCTAATGTAGTAGCAGATGCTCTTAGCAGGAGAGGCGGCGCATTTATGTTAACAACGCAGAAGCATATCTTAGAAGACCTTCAGGAGATGGGCATCGAAGTTATACTCTCTAGTGATGTAGGAGTTCTAACTAGCCTGTAAGTTCAATCCGACTTGGTAGGCAGGATCAAGGCAGCTCAGACACTAGACCCGACGATTCAGAAGCTTAGGGCAGAATGTGAGTCAGGGCTCAGGAAGGAGATGAGAATTCATGAAGATGGTACACTTAGGTTTGGATCACGTCTATGTGTGCCTAGTGGAGATATCAGACATGAGGTTATGGCAGAAGCCCACAGTTCTCAGTATTCTATTCACCCTGGAGGGACCAAGATGTACCAAGATATCAAGCAGCATTTCTGGTCGGGAGTACAAGCCGCTAACACATTTTGTGTTACTTGTTTTCTACCCCTAAACCTCGCTACTATAGCAGCTGGGAGGGTGGCTTGGATATGGGTGCCATCTATCATCCCTATACAATCCTACAGTTCAGTGAAATGCATATGTAACGTATAATGTGATTAGGTTATATAATGCATTCTTAATTTATAGAAAACAACAGTTTTACCTCAAAATACGGATACCATTCTGCTGAATTTAGTATCTCCGTCGGAGTGTCAGACCCTGCTTGCTTCATAAATCGTTCTTGAATTGAACATATTGTACCTAGGACTTTATTAAAATACCTAGAAACTGTCTCTCCGGATCGAATGAATTCAATGCCGTATACTCTATTTTTTGCCTTATGTCCCAATATGTAAAGGAATATGGCTAGTTGTTCTTCCACACAAACAGATCGTGTATCATGGAGCGACCCATTGGAATGGAAAATATTTGCGAGACTGTAGAAAGTAGCACTACTCATCCTTAGGTAATGGACACAATTATTTGGTCCGGCCGTCAAAATTCGATACATGTTTGCTTGCCTCAACTGTTCTCTAATTAGGGACGGTTCCCTTGCAATGCCATGTCGGTCATTGCCCTCATTTTTCATTAAATTCATAATTATAGTTGCAACAGTAAGTATACTAGCGACTGCGGCATTTAGTAACGGATCATTGGGATTCGACAAATTCATCTACATGAAAACCACAATGTAATCATGTATCATGTTATGAAACAGATAATCCATTACATATATATGAAACAGACATATCAGCATAAATTTATATAATATAAATATAAACTAAATAATATTCTACATCTACATCTAGAAAGGGCAAAGTAAATAATAGTGTAAATCTAGAAAGGGCAAAGTAAACAGATCTAAAAATATCACAAATATGCACATTTGCAGTAAAGACTAGTATGACAACAAAATTTGATCACAATTTGCAGGAATATGACATTTTCCCAGCAAGATGACATGCTCGCAGCAATATGACATGTTCCCAGCAACATGTTCCCAGCAATATGATACCACAAAATCGGAATATCGGATTATCTGTGAAAGCAAAAATTTATAAGCAAAAAATTCTTAAGAAAATCGGATCTACAAGAAATCAGATCTACAAATATTCTTAAGCAAATCTATAAGCAATATGACATGTTCCCAGCAGATCTATAACGCAGCCATGTGACATGTTCCCAGCAGATCTATAAACCAAAAATTTCTTAAGGAGATTTCTCAAAAAAATGGTAGAAAATGAACGGATATACAAAGAAAATGAACGGATCTACAAAGAAATTAACGGATCTACAAAAATGGCAGAAAATGACCGGATCTACAAATATATCCAAAAAATGGCGAAAATAATCACAGAAAATGACAGATATACAAAGATCTAAGAAGATCTAAGGGAAAAAAATGGTGAAAAGAAGCAAAATTAAGGAAAAAAAAGTTAAAAATTAACGAAAAATTGTTAAAAGTAGAGGTTTACACTGCTGAAGAATGGCGGAAGAGCGGTGGTCGGACCCTATTTTTTTCCCCTACTTCCTTCTCCAGAGTTTCCCTCTCTCCTCCCAGTTTCACTGGACTTCAACACACAAATGGCCGGAACTCAAAATGGGTTTTTTTTGTTAGAGACAGGAACTGGGGACCGGTCCCATCAACCTACTTGCAAGTAATAAAGCAGCCCAATCAAACACAAAAAGTGGCCAACAGTTCACCCGAGTTGCAACAAACAGCCCCACTTTCAGCCCATAGGAGCATACCAAACAACCCCTTACACACAAACCAAAAATACAAGTGTCCAATATTAAATAAGATCAATTTAATGAGGTGGATCCAATATTAATTGGCATGAGAGGGAGAGAATTTATATGGAGAATTTTTACATGTAGAAATTTTTATAAAAACTCTTTCTATTCATCCTAGCACATTGGATAGAAATCATGGTTGAGAGGATTTTTTTTTTTGAATTTCTACCATAGAAATATTGGAGATAAAAATCCTCATTGGAGATGGCCTAACACTCTACAATGCGTTGAAGGTTAGCGGTTGATTATATCCGTGCACGTAGAAATAATTTAAAATTATTATAACTAACTAACTGTAAAAATAACTTAAAGTTCTTACAACTATCTAAACATAGATTCAAAATCTATAAACATGTATATAACACATTCAAATTAAAATTTATTCAATTTTTAAACTAATTACATATTATTTTCTAAACATATATCTAAAGTTCTACATACAACAAATTTTAATTAAAATGTATTCAAATCCTATTTTAATTATTTTAATATAATATATATTTAAAGATTAAATATATAATATATATATATATATATTTTTAATACGTGCATGCATCGTAAGTACGTGAACATAACTAGTTTAATCTAGAGATGGCTGGATTGTTTCAATTCTTCATTTGTTAACAGTTATAAATATATCTTAAAAATAGATATTTAATAATTTTATTATATTTTCAAAGATCACTACCAACTAAAATTAGGATTGTTTTCATTCTTCCTCTTTTTAAGATGGGCTAGGTCGTGGGCAGTCAGTGAGTTGGGTTTAAGCTCGGTCTACGGTTGGGACGGTCATGGTAGTCCGCCATAATAGCAGGTTGGGCCTTTGAAATGAAATATTTTTTTCTTTCGGATCCAGGTCCGTACTTGAACCCACATCGACCGAGTCGACCGACCCAAGAACCGTTAGTTGCTTCGTGTGTTTTCAGAAAGCAGGCTTTTCTTTGGCAAATTATATGAGCACATCAAAATATGATCATGGCTAGTCCGGATTGTAGCTAGCCAAAATTTTCCAATTTTTTGATCTTGGCTGTCCCAAATTCCCACCCCCCTCCGCCCCCAAACCCATTATTTTCCCTTCATTTGCAAAATCTATTCTCTCTCTTCCAAAACCCCCACCATTCTCTTCTTCTTCTTCCTCTTCTCCTCCACCTCTCCTCAATTCCCAACATCTTCCTCTTCTCATCCACAACTCCTAAATTCCTAACATCTTACACTTCTCCTCCACCATTCTTCTCTTTTGAAGAAATTAATTCAAGCACCCAAATTCTTTCTCAATTTATTTTCAAAACTCTAGAAATTAATTTGAAAAATTCAAGCATCAATTATATTATTTATTTCACTTCTTTGTAGCCCATTTGAATGAATTAAACTACATTCGGAGTAGAAAATTACCTATTTAAATTAAATCCAAGTATGAACGAACGAGAAAACTCCGCGTTGACAAGGACTGCCCAATTTTCTGGCAGTCCTACAAACTGAATGGACTGCCAGAAAACTGGGCAGTCCTAAGTCACAACATGTGAAACTTAGGACTGTCCATTCTTCTGGCAGTCCAACATACAGACTGGACTACCAGATAGTTGGGCAGTCCAAAGTTACACATGCTGTGAGTTGGACTGTCCATTTTTTTGACAGTCCAACATACAGTAAGGACTACCAAAAAATGGGCAGTCCTTTGTTTCACATGCTGTGACTTAGGACTGTCCAGTTTTTTGGCAGTCCATTCAGTTTGTAGGACTGCCAGAAAACTGGACTGTCCTTGTTTACACTAGTTGAACAACAATATTATGGTTTCTACCAATATTAGGGTTTGTGCATTATGAGGAGCTTTTGGATGCCATCAAAATTGGAAATGAGAAGAAAATTATAGTTTAATTTTTTTGTGTTTTCTTCTCATTTTCTTCTTCTCCGTCAATTGAAAATCAAAATTCGAAATGGAAAGAAAATTAGGGTTTAAAAGAAAATTAGGGTTTAAACCCCATCAAAATTATCATTTTTGTTGCTTCCTCTTCTTCTTTTTCTTGTTGTTCTTCTTCTTCTTGGATGAGTTGAGGAAGAAGAGCAAAATTAGAAAAATTGACTTTTATATCAAATAGTGGAATAGCCATGTGTTAGCCCAATGATTGTATCATGTTTTTGAATATGGTTAATATGTTAAGTTTAGCATTTCATTATCACTAATCTTCATACTATCGCTATAGCATTTCTACTTATACTTATACTTATACTTTTGGTGATATGTGCCTATTGGTTTATATATTAGTGATATGAGCTTATCTATCTTAAATTTAATCGGGTTGCCAAAATTAAAACTATGTTTTTGATTGTGGTCATTCAATTAAGTTTAATCATTATGATATCACTAACATTTATGCTATCACCTTAGCACTTATACTTAAACTCAGCATTATCTATATGTGCATTAAACTTATCATACTTGCTACTATGTATATTGCTTTGTTCGTCTAACATGTATATGCAGAAAAGCAATAAGCAAGATCAATGTGGACATATGCAATGAAGAAATCATGGTGGACCAAAGACGATGGATCCCACAAGATTTCTCTGAACCACCCGACGACATCTCCGGAGCCACGCACTCGGGGGTTCCGCTGCCCGGTCAACGGACGGGGGTCGAGGGGGCAGCGCCCCTCGTCGGGGGTTCGGGGGCTTCGCCCCCGAAAGGTATTCAATATTCACAAACTGAGTATCTTTGGACTGTTGCCGCCAAGAGAAAAAGCCAGCACTTATCAAAGAAAGAAGCCATGCCATGCCATCATCATTTCAAAACTCTAAAGAAGCCTGCACCTGCTACAGTATATCTGGAGTCTGTAATGAGTCTTAGGAATAATTGTACACACAAAAAATGGATGGCAAAATCGAAAGCTAGGGTAGAAATTAGCCCAGGATCATTTTTGGTTGAAAACCGGCATACCGACGGTATACCGGTCTATACCGACGGTATACCGATTTTGTTCACAGAAAGTTTTCTGTCTACAAAATCGGCATACCGACGGTATACCGGTTCATACCGACGGTATACCGGTTCAGTAACTTTGAAATTTCAACGGTCGGATTTCGAGCATTTAATGATCCCAACGGCTATATTTCTAGCCGTTGTAGCTCTAGACCGGCATACCGATGGTATACCGGTCCATACCGACGGTATACCGATCGCTGTCTGAAAAGTTGCATTTGAGCTCTTTTCAATGCTTTGGTTATAAATAGCGTTGAACCCCTTCATTCAAGGTTGATACTTTGAGCCTAAAAATTTCTAAACCACCAAAGCCTATCCACAAACAACTCTATAAAGCTTTCATTTGCCATCCACAAATTGTGTTAGAGTTATTGAGTTGAAAAGTGAGATCTTCATCTTATTGTATAAGGAGATCAAAACCTATTGTGAAAGGTTGAAGTTGGGGAGTCTTCGTATCCAAACTCTCGGTTGAAGTTGGAGAGTCTTCGTATCCAAACTCTCGGTTGAAGTTGGAGAGTCTTCGTATCCAAACTCTCGGTTGAAGTCGAAGAGGCCTTCGGATTAAAGCTCTCGTGTAAGAAGTTGGCGAGTTCTTCGGATCCAAACTCGTGTGTAACTATTTACTCAAATAGTGGATTAAAGCCGGAGAGAGTTCCGGGACTGGAGTACCTCTTGGGAGGATACCAGGATATATCGTGTGTCGGTATTGTTATTGCTTCTTCTCTTGCATTTATATTTTTAAATTGTCCATTAGCTTGTGCTAAGTGCTTAATTTGTTAGCTTGACCCTATTCACCCCCCCTCTAGGGTTCCTACACCATGATCACTTTCTTCAATAGCAAATTTATAAATAAACTAAAGTTCAAAATGGGCTAGCATGATCACATTTTGATGTGCCCATATAACTTGCCTTTTCTTTTTGGGTCCGGCTATACACACCCCAAGACTTGCTAAGGACACCCCACATAACTTAAATGTCATATTAAAAGACCAATATAACCCCAAGGCTTTCTAAGAACACCCCACACAAAAAAATTTGCGACAAGCACGACAAATACTTGTCGAACGGACAATGGTCTGTTCGACAAGTATTGGTTGAACATGTCTTCTTATGTTCGACAAATACTGGTCGAACGTGTCTTCTTGTGTTCGATAAACACTGGTCGAACATATTCTAATCGAACATGCCATCTTCTATTCGACATATTCTGGTCGAACGTACACACTATAGTTCGACTGTCGTGGGTCGAATATTCTTCTGTGAGTTTGACAAAGCAGGGTCGAACCTACCCGTGAATACACCCAAATTTTTTTCTAATTTTTTTTGTTTTAACAACAGTTTATGGTCGACGGAGGGGGGATCGAAAAGCGGGGGGAGGGGGAGGAGGAGGAGGCGGGTCGGAGGGGAGGGGGGTCGTGTCACTTCCCGTTCCCAGAATATGTATTTTTAATACATGTATTGCTTTAATATATTTATTTGATATTTATCATGTATTATTCTGTAATTAAAACCCCCTTCATGTTAATTAATATT
Source organism: Iris pallida (assembly GCA_029216955.1). NCBI lineage: Eukaryota > Viridiplantae > Streptophyta > Magnoliopsida > Asparagales > Iridaceae > Iris > Iris pallida. The sequence goes on along the minus strand of JANAVB010031417.1, from coordinate 19,996,091 downwards.
TTGCAATTTTATTTCTGTATTTTATTTTCTGCTTTTATACTCTGCTTTAGCTATACTTTGGGTTCGGCTTGGATTGGATTAAGTATGTTGGTTCATCACAAACCCCCACCTACCACCACCCCTTCCATTTAAATCCCACCCCTTTCCCTCTCTTTATTACTTCACCATTAATCTTCTTCTTCCTCGTAACTCCTCCCCCACCTACCAGCCGCCAAGGCAAGTGCCAAACTTGCTTCTTGATGGATCACCATTATTATTGTTCCATCATCTTCCTTACTAAATATTAAGCCTCTTTAGTACTTAGCATTTTCAATTTCCATGGTTCATTTCTTGTAGATCTAAGTTTAATGTATTTTCAGATTTCTTAGGTTTTGATCTAGTAAACTTTGTTATCTTCAAGTTTTGATAGTTCCATGTTGAAGAGAATTTCGTTTTACCCTATTTTGACATATGGAAGTTCAGATTTGGGCTTGGAATGAAGGATTTAGAGAGCTTGGAAGCAATAGGTTTCCATGGTTCTGTCCTTAGAAAATTCGGAGAAGAAGAATAGATCCTGGCCGCATAACGGTGCTTGACCACATGAGTTTTCATGCGGCAAGTCTCCCTTGGCCGCATGGGCTTAGTCAGCCGCATGGACTTAGTCAGCCGCATGGGCTTAGTTAGCCGCATGGGCTTAGTCAGCCGCATAAAGACTTGATCGGCCGCTTGTCGCATAAAGACCAACCCGAGCCGCATAGGGTAATTTGGCTGCATGAGACTTATCTGCCGCATACAGGCTTGCGCCCATTTCAGCCGCATGGTGCGGATCATTCTCAGCCGCATGGCGCCACGTGACTCCTTGGCCGCATATAGGCTTGCGCCTATTCAGCCGCATAGAATTTTCCTTGGCCGCATGGACGTATGTTGCCCGTAGCCGTATGAGACCCCTTTTGTTTCTAGCCACATAGGGCTTTGCTAATTTAGCCGCATGAGACTATTCTGTTCCGGCCGCATGGAATCACCCTTGTCCAGCCATTTTCGGCCGCATGAATCAATAATTTTCCAGCCGCATGAATGCTGGCCATGATGCCTTTTGGCTGATTCTTGTTTCAAATTGACATTGATTTATATTGATTAACATTTATCACCATTGATTAATTGACTTGGCATTTATTAACATTAATTATTGTCTTGACATTAATAAACAGGGATTGTTATCTTAATTTGATAATAATTGATCATGTGTTCCTAGTTGGAACTAAGAGACTGGCTAGTCGTCTTATTGAATTGAATGAATGAGACACGTTCATATTAACTATGAACTATTGCAATCGACTGGCTGTCACAACCCGCACCCTTATCAGGGGGACGAGTACGTGGTTACGTCCAGCCTACGCCGCAGCATCGGCAGTAGAACGCTGTCTAGGTCATCTATAAATACTACAACTAAACAGATAAAGGTACCTGTACAGTATATACACTCCGAATGGAGGTAACATAGTAATACAGTATCAATCACAAAGCAAACTTGGATAGATAGCATGAAAGGAAATATGATAGATGAAAGCAGGAAATAAGTTCGAGATCCACACAAGCCCAAAGCTATACACAACACCACAGAGTCACAGAATTAAATAAAATACTACTATCTGAAAAGTACTAGCTGGCTCGCAGGCCAGGCAACCCTAACTAAGCTACTCTACTCAGGGTGAGCAAAGTCTAGTGGCTCTACTAACAAGCCATTGTCCAGGTCTACTCCATCAGACTCGACCCCATAATAGGTCGAGCAGTCTGCCTCAGAATCATCTGTAATATATCATAACGGTATCCTGTCAGGAAAATGAGCAAGTACAAACACTAACAGCAGTTCCATGTGAATTGACAAATTCTATAAGAGACAGTATAATGAACTACAAGACAAAGATATATGAAAACTTGGGAACCGTTCGGAAGCTGAGTTACAACCCTTAAACCAAACAAGGACCGGGGTTATAACCCTTCTCCCGAGCAGAACTTAGTCTCCAATCAAGGTATAACATAAAGGCATGTAGAACATGTGAGTCACTGAATATCATAGCATGGTAAAAAAGTACTGAATGTAGAACAGAACATGATATATGATACGATAAGTAAATATAGAATGTGTCTTGAATTATTAGAGCGTTATGTGATCGGCTTGGGAAACATGATCAGGCTTTCCATCCGACCGGCTATGAACAATATGTACAATAGAGCTGTAAGGCCGGTCACCATGGAAAGCTATGAACGATGTAGGGTAAGGCTTTACCCGTCATGAGGCGAGGGTATAGCTATGAACAATGTGTACAATAGAACAATGTGGGAATTAAATCACACAACCACTAATAACTCTCCATCCCCGAATAGTATAAAGGATCCGGACATAACACGTCATGACACGGGATTCAAAAGCAGGTGATCAGCCCACTCCCAAGTCCATGTCTATACAAGTACAAGTAACAAGTCGAGTCATGTACCAATATACCAAGTAACCCGGGAACAACATCTCATGACAGGATCCGACATATACTAGTCCGTGAACCATCGTGTTAGAAATCAAGTAAGACACTACAACTGAATCGGATATAGCAGATATCACGACAATAAAAACTATCAGTGAATGTACTCGCCTGCTGTCCTGAGCTGTAGGGTATATCAATGCTCATATTGATAATCAGAGACCTAAAGATGAGATATTGCATGTTAATTTAGGTTTAACAAAGTTAAGAATGATTTATAAATGAATGATATAAAATCTAGGTCAAACTAGGTCTCATTGAGTATCCTGTCAAGTCAATCTAGGTCAAATCAAGTTATATCAAGTCAATCTAAGTCAGACCAAGTCAACCCTAGGTCATACCAGTCATCGCAGGTCAAAATAAGTCGAAGAAAGTCAAACGGGGTCAAGAGTTGGCCTACAGTTGACTTTTGGTCAACTGGTCAACCCTGGTCAACTCTGGTCAACTCTAGGTTAACCCTAGGTCAATCCTAGGTCAATGGTGACTAACAGTTGGCTTTTGGTCAACCATTCAAGTCTAATGGAATTTGGGACTAAATTGGATAAAGTGTTGACCCATAGTTGACTTTTGGTCTAAAAAGTCAACCATGGTCAACCAAGGTCAAGACTAGGTCTAGGCGACTATTCCTAATCATTACCAACCCTTACAACCCATATCTGATTCATCTCAAACTCCTATTCTTCTCCTTCTCCTTATTCCTATTCTTCTTCTTATTCTCCTTCTCATTCTCCTTCTCATTCTCCTCCTCATTCTCCTTCTTCCCTCATTCTCCTTCTCATTCTCCTCCTCATTCTCATTCTCCTTCTCATTCTCCTCCTCATTTTCATTCTCCTCCTCATTCTCCTTCTTCCCTCATTCTCCTTCTCATTCTCCTCCTCATTCTCATTCTCCTCCTCATTCTCCTTCTCATTCTCCACCTCATTCTCATTCTCCTCCTCATTCTCCTCCTCATTCTCATTCTCCTCCTCATTCTCCTTCTCATTCTCCTCCTCATTCTCCTTCTTATTCTCCTCCTTATTCTCATTCTCCTCCTCATTCTCCTTCTTATTCTCCTCCTCATTCTCATTCTCCTCCTCATTCTCATTCTCCTTCTCATTCTCCTCCTCATTCTTCTTCTTCCCTCATTCTCCTTCTCATTCTCATCCTCATTCTCCTCCTCATTCTCCTTCTCATTCTCCTCCTCATTCTCATTCTCCTCCTCATTCTCATTCTCCTCCTCCTCCTCATTCTCATTCTCCTCCTTATTCTCCTCCTTATTCTCCTCCTCATTCTCATTCTCCTCCTCATTCTCCTTCTCACACATACATATCTACATACACACATACATATCTACATATATATATATAGACACACACACACACACATATATATATATATAAATACACACTCTCAACACCATTACCACTCTCCTCTACACACACAAATACACATGTATATATATATGTATATATATATATATATATATATATATATATATATATATATATATATATATATATATATATATATATATATATATATATATATATATATATATATATATACCTCTCTAAAAAGGATAAATCCATAAATAATCCTTAAACTAGATTTCTAGGAAAACCTACAAATTCTATGGGTAAAATGTAGAGGGTGGTCTCCTCCTCATTTATGGTGAAGGAAATAAATGTAAAAGAGAATTAATGAAGGTTTTAAAAGCATACCTAATTGATCTTCTTGAAGGAGAAGAAACTTCAAAAAAAGGAAATGAAATGGAGAGAGAGAGGTTGCTTTGGAGTGAAGCAAAGGAGAGGGGGTGCTCCACACATGGCCGGCCACATTATAGAGGGTTGGAGGCATTTGGCAATTTACCAAAATGCCCTCCAAGTCAAAGAAATGAGTGGTTTGAGTTGGGGTCAAAATGGTAACTTGAAAACTCCTAATTTCAAGTTCTAAATCTAATTCTAATCCCTAATCCCACTAAAATTAAATGGGATTAGTCAAATATAAATATCTGGGTTTGGTCATGACAAGTTGGTCGATTCCAGTTGGGTCCCGATCAGAGTCTAAGCTACCCCGGGTCCCCGATACAAGTCGGAATGAGCTGAAATTCGAACCCGGCTCAAATAACCCCAAAACAATATCATAATTAATAAAATAAATTTCAAAAAAATATTTAAAAATACAAAAATGACAAAAATACCCATGTTCCTGAAAACTGGGAATGACAAATCTATCCACCTTAAAAAATTTCGTCCTCGAAATTGAAACCAAACAATAGTAAATTATCAAAATCACAAGTCATGGCTTAAAATTTAAAATGATTTAAAATCTCAAAATTCAAGCATGAATTAAATGACTAAAATGATAAAATTTAAAATTACTCTCAAATAGAACTGGGTGCTATAAGTCTATCCACCTTAAAAGAATTCATCCTCCAAAAATTAAAACAAAGTAAACACAGAAAAATTATACAGTTCGATAATCGTATGCGTCTGTCCAATCATCATGATACTCAGAATCTCTGTCATGCCAGTGAGCAAGGCTATGATAATCACAGAGTCCTCGACTAAGGTACATACCTCTAGAATTATGGTATTCAAAATTTTTGTATTGCCGCTAGCTTGGCAGCGAAAACCTTAAATTTCCACACCCGAGAAATACGACCATAATCCAACTATATGTCCTCACTATGCCTGCTAGTATGACCCTAGAGGATTCTAAAATCTCATAATCGAGACGACCTAGCCCATACGACTTATCTCAGAAGAATATCACATCAAAAGAACAAAATTTTATCAAACGATCAAGTAACAGAAGGAATCGAATTTCAAGACAGTTTATAAGGAGGCAAACGCGAAAATGAGATCGAAGGATTGGAACCTACTATCTGCTCTGCTACTGTCTGAGTGGGCTCAATAGTCATGGCGAAAGCTCGCCCCTGCTGGCCTCCTCTAGCCTGCTGCACTCTATCCTGGCCTGCCTGTTTGGCTGCACGGGCAGCACAGTTCTTCACCTGGTGGTCTGGAGCTCCACAGAATAAACAAACTCCCTGCTTCATCCTACAAACCTTCCGGGTGTGCTCCATCTTCTTGCAGAAGGCACACTGGATGGCCTGCCTCTGGCCCTGTCCCTGGTGCTGCTGGGCACGCACTGGTGCCTGCTGAATCTGCAACAGAGGCTGCTGCTGCTGAAATGGCCTCTGCTGATGCTGAAAGTGGGGGTGCTTGGCCGGTCCCGCACTGGAACTCGCCTCCATGGTATCACCGCTTCTCTTCGGCTTGAGGCCGAAGTCCTCCTCTGTAATCTGTACGTTCATTAATATCTGATCGAATGTCGCGTCACGGCGACCCGAGGTACAGGTGCGTACTGCATGAATAAGTCTCCTGCAAAACTTACGAGCCTTCTGTCCCTCATCCTGGATCATATCGGTAGCAAACCTGCTAAGGCGGAAGAACTCAGCTGCATACTCGTCCACCGACGAGTTCCCCTGTACTAGACCCACGAACTGGCCCTCCAATACTGTAAGAGCCACGTCCGGGAAGAACTTCTCCTTGAAGAGCCTCAGGAAGTTCTTCCATGTCAGCCCTCTCATCGACACATGAGAATCCGTACGGTACCATGTCAGCGCAATGTCGAAAAATCGGCTGGCTGCGGCCGAAACCCAAAGTGCTCTAGGAAGCTCTGCCAGCTCCATGCTCCGCTGCACATCCTCTAGCCAGTCGTCTGCATAAAGGATGCCCTCCGTGCCTTTGAAGTCCCTGGAGCTCATCTTCCTAAAGTCTAATACTGTCCCCGGCCTGGACTGCTGCTGGTACGACTGCTGGCCAGTAGGGCCCTGTACCGTACCCGGTGCCACTCTCTCCACTGCTGGCAGTGCAAGATGATGCGAGTTCTCCATACTCTGCCTCAGCATCTCAATTTGACGGTGTGACGCCTCCGACTGGCGCTGCTGTTTTCCATAAATAAATTCACTTTATTTATTGTGTATCTGGAAAAATTACAACTGTAGGAATCCAATCTAGAAGACGATCGCTTTATCCCTTGGACTATGCGAAGAAGAAAAGCTCTCAAAATTTTGTCAGTAAGTTAGATAACTATGTATCTGTACAATGAATGAGAAAAAGAACTCTATTTATAGAGTCAAAAATAACTGAAAGGATAACTGTCTTCACAACCTGTGCCTAGTTGAAAATCACGCAGGATTTAACATACGCAAGGTTGTGAGCAGTTACTGGACATGGCCTGTAACTGTTGGACACATGGCAATTATGCATGAGTCGTGTGCAAGTTACAGGACACGCGGGCGAGAGATCAGTGGCATGGCTGCCACGTACTCCAATTTGATGAAATCTACGCAGGCTTGTTGAAGACGAAATCCACGCAGACTTGGGGCAGAAAGCTTCAAAATCCATGCAAACTTGGGGCAAAAAACTTCAGAATCCACGCAGACTTGGGGCAAAAAGCTTCAGAATCCACGCAGACTTGGGGTAGAAAGCTTCAAAATCCACGCAGACGTGGGGCATGAAACTTCAGAATTCACGCAAACTTGAGACAGAAATCTCAAAATACACGCAGACTTGAGGAAGGAACTTATAAGTTCAAAATACACGCAGACTTGAGCCAGAAGGCTCAAAATCCATGCACGATTGAGGCAGGACTGCCAGCTGTCTTGATTTGACGTGCCTCGACTAACACAAAATCTCTGACATTGATTGCTTTTGTCAGTCGCATTAAATGACAAGAAGCTCTTTTGGTACGCCAACTTGACGAAGGCTGAGTCTTGCTGAAGAAGATTTCAAAAGTCACGCAATAGTCGGCTGTGATCTCTCGAGTTCCGTGCATACGTGGCATACGAGAAGACATTCTTCGACTGTCGTGATGTCAGTCATAATGACCTTCTGACAAAATGATGAGCTGTCTCCCAGCGTAACTTTTAAATATTGTCCTGATCAACTCAGCGTGACTTTGAGACTTTGTCCTGATCAACTCAGCGTGACTTTCATTTTTAAGGCCTACAAAACCCCCTTCAAAGTTTTCGAAAGTTGAAAAGACTTCAAAATTTTGAAATACTTTAAAAATAAAATGAATTTGGTCACGCTGAGATGACTTTAAAGAGATTTTTATTCCTAAATGATTGGACTGTTAAGATTCTGTGCAGTTAGGATCCCGTATCAAGCGCCTAAATCGAGGCAAATGATGATATGCCGTTCAGAATTCTTTATGAGCCTATAAATAAGCTATAGATTACTTCTTTCTTTCTTTACTTGCATTTGAAAGAGAGAGTCCACAGAAGAGAACTTCATCTTCCCCGACGAACTCCTTCTTCTCCGACTTCTTCTTCTCCTTTTCAACAACAATGGCTCCCAAGAAGGCTGATGCTCAGACCAAGGGAAAAGCCCCTGCGACTTCTTCGCGTGCCACTACTGACAGGCTTCCTCGACAGAAAGTCCCACAAGCTCCTATACATCGTAAGTGATGGGGGACACGAACTGTTTGAAGACGAATTTGATGAAGATGAACTCCACATAGAATCTTTAGGATCTTAAAACAATAAACTTCAGAAATATATCCCCCCTTCTTAGGGCAAAGGATATTACTAAAGTATGCCCCCTCTTTAGGGTCGGCCATACTTCACATCTTCGTGTTTACGAAGCTCTGTGTTTCACGCAAAGGAGCATGGCTCTCATGACTCTGCGTGATTTTTCATGTTGGCCGAAATGTCCATGTTGAATTATTCACGCAGCTTTCATGAGAACTCTGCGTAATTTTTCACATGTTGGCAGAGATGTCAATGTTGAATTATTCACGCAGCTCTCATGATGACTCTGCGTGATTTTTCTCATATTGGCAGAAATGTCCATGCTGAAAGTCACGCAGACTTCTGAGAGTCATACTCTGGATAGATTAGCCTTGATCTGTCAGCGTGTTTTTGTCATTTTTACTTAAATGTGACTCTGGCAATGATGCGTGACTTTCATCCTAATCTGTCTGGATTTTGCGTGAATTAATCATCTGTGTAAATAAACCACTCAGCATGTCTTAGTAGTATATCTGTCTGAAGTCTGCGTGACTTTTGAAATTTCTTTCAAATACTGTAATACATGCATAGACATAGATATATCTGACTGTCTTCTGTCATTTTCTGTAGTGAACATTCGAAGCGAAGAAGCAGATTATGAAGGGCACTTGAGTTTCTCATTTAAGCATGATCTATCTCATGTGCAATTCTCTCAATTTGATCTTCCAGAAGCCAGATTGTCTTTGTTGGCCAATCAAGATCATATAACCTTACTCTACTTAATGAATGGACAACCCTTCCAGAGTTTGGATCTGGTATCCCACAAGAAACCAGCATTCTTGTTTGGAGATGCCGTAGCACAGAAATCTCAACCGAAGGGTATCAGAGAGAAGGTGTGCTTCTACTTCGAAGGGGATATGAAACAGCCCATGTACTGGCCGAAGGTGTCCAGGGGCTTATCAATCATGAGACTCATGCATGCCAGCTATCCGAGAAAGATGTCCTGGCATTTGACAGAATATCAGCAGGCGAAGGCGAGCCGCATTATTTACAGGAAGGAGGGATTTTTCAGTACCCCAGAAAACCATGTATCAGTGTTTCGGGGTTTGAAGCCTGGATGCATACCACCTGAAGACTCGTCCATATTGATGCCATTCAGAATGCCTATTTTCATAAACGAATTTATGTCAAACAAGAATGCATTCTATCCCACCGATTCGACGTCGAGGATGAATGGCTTGATGAATCAGGAGAATGTGAGATGGAGGACTTTGGTCAACTGGGCTTTGGAGAATTTTGCGACTGAGCTAAAGAAGATAAACCTTTATGATGCCGTCATCAATTCATCCTATGGCTTCAAGCCCAACCCCTTCCTATTCCTAGCTTTGGTTGAGAGATACAACCACAGGACGGGGACCTTTATGACTCCCAAGGGGGAGATGGGCTTCGCCCTTCATGAGATGGAATACATCTCACATCTACCTTCAGGCTCGCTGCCGTATGAGGAGTATGTTCCTACGACAGAAGAGCTGAATTTTCTGTCAGAGAAGAACCCAGAGATGGTACATCTATTTGAAGAGATGATGTGCCATTTTGGCATATGTACTCTATATTATAAGGGTTCCAAGGATGAAGCTGGCAACCATATTCAGAAGTGGATGTCCTACCTTTTCATGAACCGTGAAAAGGATGAGAAGAAAATAAACGAGAAGAGATGGTACCAGATCAGCGACTTCAAACCTCTCTCTGAGGGTGAAATCATTTATCTGCTGGAGAAATATGATTGCAAGGATTTCACTATCACTGAAGATTGGTACGAGTTCAAAGCTGGAACCACTTTCAGTTCTTATGTAAGACAGAGTGGAAAGAGTCTGTCAAGGAACGGTCATTTGGCCGGATTCCTATCTCTATGGTTGAGGAGATTCATCGTTCCTGGCTCCAGCTCCTTGGACAGGATACACAGAGGCGTTATCTTTGCAGCAGTACGCCTTGTGTATGGTTACAAGCTAGACTTATTATCGGCAATGACCTGTAGGCTGAATGCAGGTCTCCGGAATTTTGTAACCAACATGCTGTCTGCTCAGAGGATGATGACTGAAGAATTCCCAAGGATAGAGATACCCTTCACATATTTATATGGTTGGCTCCTCCTTCATCATGATGGTCTGATACCTCCAGGGGCAGGAGGGAGTAGCAGTCTTTTTCTGGAGAGGTACTCTGGAGAGACGTTCTGGAAGGTTCACACCTTTCCAGAATGCAGAAATATCTTGAATCGGGCATCACATTGGTCCATTCAATGTGTTCCTCCACCACTGGGCTATGAGAGTATGCCCTTAAATATGATGGACGGAGATATTGGGAACAGGTTAGACGATGTAGCCTTTCAGTGGTTGCAAAGGATACGGCCTTCCCATCTAGTGTATCGTCATGAAGAAATGGCGTATCTGGAGCCATATTTACCAAGCCGATTTGCCAGGCAATTCGGTTATGATCAACTTCACGTTGGGAACGCCACCTCTTGCTTATCTGCTCGTGGAGGGCTTGTCGACCGAGCTCGAGCTTGGAGATATTTTGCGGCTAGGGATACAAAAGTTGTATTCTCTATGCCCAATCCTTTATCTAGCTCGGGGCCAAAGATGCTTTATACATATGCTCGCTTTTATGTGTCGTCAAGCACTTTTAGGCTGAGTTTTAATCTGAAGACCTTTGTTGCGGAGGATGAATCGAAGAGGTCAAAGAAGAGGACTGTTATTCAATATTTCCCTCCGGAACCCGAAGATGAGACAACGGAGGTTGAACCTCTGTATGAATTGTTTCAGGAGGGAAATTTTCCTGATGAAGTTCTCTCCCCTATATTCGTATCTCTTTCTAAGAGGAAGAGAAGCGATGAATCTGAGACTGTCTCCAAGAGGAGTACTAGGTCTCCAACATCTAGGAAAAAGAAAAAAGGAGTCTCAGTGACTGCTAAGTCATCTTTAGGCGATATCTCAGTTGATGAGGACGATGCCGCTGATAAAGACGAAGAGACTGATGAAGACGACGCTCCTTTGATAAGGAGGTCGAGAGGCAAATATGTCAAGAAGTCTGTCAGCAAAATTAAGGGCAACAAACTCCTAGAAACGATCATGAGTGGAGGAGTTTTGCCAGAAATCAACGAAGCAGCTTCTACTGAGAAGACCGAGTCTGATGATATTCACCTTCCGACAGCTTCAACTGAACAGACTGAAGTAGAGTCTGTTCAAGCTCAGGAAACAACTGCTCCAACAACAAGTGGAGTAGCTATTGAACCCTCGGAGACGAGGATGATCCCATTTGAGCATGGGACAGAGGGCGTCATTCAAGCACTGGATGACCAGATTGATTACTCTGAAGAAGAAACAGCTCCGGAAGAAGTTACCAAACAGTCAGAAATTCCTGAAACTCAAGCTGAAGAAAATATTTCTTTGGCCAGAGGCGATGAAGACATGCCGGCGTCTGAGCTATCAGCTGCTGATGATCTGTTGAAGAATGTTTGTCAAGACATCATTCTTCGAACCGATATTCCAGAGACGACTGAACCGACAGCCAATACCGAGCTTGCTATCGTCACTGTTCCAGAGACTCATGAGGATGTGAATATCATTGACTCTGAATCAGAAGCTCACTCTGAAGATGAAGAAGAAGAAGAAGCTGAAGGAGGAGAAGACTGGCATGCTGGCACCTCTACTCCTTATGATGAAGACAAAGTCAAGGGGAACAGAATGGAACTTAGCCCTGAACCTGCTCAATCACCGAACAACGCTCTAGCACCCAGTAATTCTGGAGCTGGAAGTAGCCATATAAAGCAGGTATCGGATACAATCATGGACCGGCTGCGAGAAGAAGCGAAACTCTCTCCACATACCGAATATGAACCTCAGCCAGGTAGAATTTTATTTCAAATTCTGTTTCCGCTGTTTCTTTTTTTCTTTAAATGCTGATTATATTTTTCTTTCTTTGACTGTAGGAACTGCTGCAGTAATGAGTTCGACTCATGCTCCGCTTATCCAGGCTGATGCTGATGAAGAGAGTTCACACGTGCTAACTTCTCCAGTCGTATACACTTCTGTTCCCAGAATAGAGAACATTCAGGCTTCTTCTTTAATGATGGCGGCGACTCCTGGATTTGAGACTGGGCTAGCAAGAACTCTGGGGATGTATTCAGAGATTATTTACTCATATCTAGATATGTACACCAGACGTTTCTTGAAGGATGAAGCTATGCCATTTTCTGATCTTCGAACTATGGTCAAGTTCCCACTCATGGCGTTACGACAAGCTGGTTACGAGTCTCAGTGCATCTTCTTTAAACATCTCCTGGATGAGTTGGAAGCAACTATCCGAAAATACTGGAAGACTAAGAAGAAGGACATTCAATCTTTAACTGCAGCTGAGATCAGTCAACTAGAGCATGAAGCACGGTCCCAACAAGCAGCTCTTGAAGCATTTCTTGCCTCTTCTACTGAGAAATTAGTAGAAAAGGGCGAAGAAATATTAGCTACTCGTCAAAGAGTAGAGCTTCTGGAGAAGGATAAAGCGTCCAAGACTGAAGAGCTGAAGAAATTGAAAGAGGAATTGGCTCGACTTCAAGAGCGAATTGCTATCATGGAAACAGAGCAAGCTGAGGTGGCTGCTGCTTATATCTTTGAAGCCGAACGCTGTAAAATTCTTCAGAAGGAACGAGAACAGATGCAGGCAGAACAGATTGAAGAAGTTAACCGTCGCCAGTCTGCTATCATCATTTTTGATGAACAGAATGTTACAATTGAAGCAGCGGAAAGAGTTCGAAAAACTGATGAAGAGAAACTGAATGCTGTTCTAGATCGTATCAGGGAGCTGATAACTCCAAATAAATGAATCTTTTTCATTTTCACTTTCACTTGTATTCCATGTTTTGATTATGAAATGAAAGCAAATAAAAATTCTTGATCTGATTTTTTTGGTTTTGTAATGTCCCAAATTCGTGATACGTATTTAGTGTACGTATACGTGTTTTGGACCCATATTTTATTTAGTCATGATTAGTTATCTTGGTTTATTTTGTACTGGCTTGGTTTTATTGGCATTGATAGTTTAAATGGTTTTAATGGTTCATTGGTTTATTTTGGATTAGTGAGGCTTGGGTTATTTCATGATTCATTTGGTTTAAATTGCTAGAGAGAGTTTATTGGCCTTGACTTGGTTCACCTTGGTTTATCTTGGCTTGGTTTATTCCTGGGGTTGGTTTGGTTCGGCTAGGCTTGGTTGTCTTGGTTCATCAAGAACCAAGGGGTGAACCCCCTACCTACCACCACCCATAGTATTTATTACCCCAACTTCCTTCTCTCTCCTCATTACTTCTCTTCTTCTTCTCCTCCATTAACTCTCCACCTACCAGGAAAAGAGGTCTAGGCAAGTGCATCTTGCTTCATGGATGAACCCAATTTTATTGTTTCAATTCTCTTCCTTGCAGCATTTTAACTTACTTTAGAACTTGGCATTTTCATTTTCTATGGCTAGATTCTTGTAGATCTATATTTATATTATTTTTGGATTTCTTGGATTTTGATCTACTTAATCTGGTTATTTTCGAGTTTTGATGGTTCCATGTTATAGAGAATTTCGTTCTACCCTATTTTGACCTATGGAAGTTCTGATTTGGACTCCGGATGATGGAGTTATGGAGCTTGAGAACTTGGCTTTCATGGTGTTCATCTTCTCAGAAATTTGGAGAAGATGAACTGTGCTTGGACTTGACTTGACCGTATGACAATTCATGCGGCAAGTGATTCAGCCGCATGAGACTCCCAGCCGCATGAGACTCTCAGCCGCATAGGCTGAGTCTCATTCTTGGCCGCATGGACTTTTTCCACTTGGCCGCATATGCGCCCTTGTACTCTTCTGAGCCGCATGAATTATCTTAGCCGCATGAGCTCCCACCACTTGAGTCGCAGCCGCATATGACACATCTCCCGCGTGATAATCAGCGGTTCTATACAACTTCCCATCAGAGGCCCACGTAATAATTAGCGGGATGCCCCGATAGTCAGAGGTTGGGGCAGCTGTCTGGGCTTGATGAGCCCGCGCTGCCCTGGACTTCTTCTTCTTAGCACCTGTGGGTGCATAATAAGAAGAGTCCAAGTTGAATACCACAGAGTCTGGAGAATCATCAGGGTTCGGACCGTACGAGAGACGGTCGAAAACTGATCGAGACGAGCATGGAGCGGATGCTATATAGCTGGGATTGGAAACCGTACAGGCTGTCTGCATACGGTTGTCTTCTGTCGTCGGCTGAGTTCTTATGCGGCTAGGAGTCACGACCGTGCAGGCTGACCGCATGCGGTTGGCATTTGTGGCCGCATGGGTTTTCTGCAAACGATTGACTTTAATAGCCGCATGAGTTTCATTCATGCGGTTGGCAACTGTAGCCGCATAAGTTATACGGCTGACAGATGTGGCCGCATGAGTTTTCTTCATGCGGTTGGCGGATGTAGCCGCATGGGCTTTCTCCCTGCGGCTAATACCCTTCTGCGGCTCGGATCGCGTAGAGTTCCTCTTTGCCCCTGCAAGTCCAGCATCATAGTGTTTTCTTCTGCCGGACTTGGGGACAGCAGAGTTGTCTACGGTCTGAAGTGGGGCCGCAGGAGAGTTCTTCTCGCCGTTTTGAGCAACAGAGGGTATCTCATCGAAGACTTGAGGAGGAGCAAATAATTTTGGCCTCCACTCTTTGCGAGCCTTCGTGGTGCAGGTGCGCTTCTGGATCGGGCCAGCGCTGCCTTCAGAGAGCATCTCTTCGAACGCCTGTTGGTCGAAGTGGATGAACATCTTCTGTTGTGTGGAGCCAAGTTTGGCTGCATCCGATTGCGTCACCAACTCCTCAGCCGTAGAGAAGTTAGTCCCCAGCAGAGTCGCCATCGTGTTTTCCATTGATTGTAAAAGTACAGAACAGTTTTATGGGAGGACTGAACTTAGACTCACAATACAAACTCGCTTGTACAAAGAAAGCCTAGGGACGAAAACCTAGGTACAGCAGTCTAAGTACAATTGTTTATTTTAGATTCTGGGGGTGACGATAGAGGCTCGGGAAGGCGACGGCAGCCCTGCCTTACTCCTTGGACGATCGGTATGCAGTCTTGGCTCGGAGAAGATCTGCTTGACGTGGACGAAGGAATGCTCTTCTTGCTCTCCTCCTGTTGCTCTCCTGGCTTCTCTCTCTGTGGTTATCGAAAAGAGGAAAACTCTCTCTGTATATCTGTCTCTCTCTTTTTTTATTCTCTAGTTCCCGGGGGTTTTTTGCAAGGGAATGATGCTGGCTATTTATAGGAGTGGGGTATGATCATTAGGGTTTGCTAATGATCATTTGTTTGGAATGTCGGCGCTCCTTCAATCTATCTGAACCCTTGATCCTGATTACAATAAATCTAGGCCATTAATACGGATAGCACCGTATCTTGTGAGCAATTAATGCTAACTGCTTTAAATCTTCATGATTGATTACGCCAATGTCTGATTGCTCGCCACGTGTCCCATTAGCTTGATAATAAATGATATGCCCCGATCTTAGTAATTATGACGATGATATCAAATATACTTGTTGGTATTCGGTTAAATCCTTGATTGATCCGATGCCACGTGTTTTGATTATGGGTCCTGCCAGAGCCGCATAGGATGGGCAATACTTGAACCGCAGGGAGACACTCTTCGTGAGCCGCATAGGACAATGCTTCATCGAGCCGCAGGGAACGAACTCTCAATGAGCCGCATATGCATAGTCTTTGCGAGCCGCATGAGCTAGCGTTGTATTGAGCCGCAGGGGCTGAGCTCTCAGTGGGCCGTATATGGCTGATTTCTGCTAGTCATATAGGGTGACTTCTTAGTGAGCCGCATGAAGCTGTTCTCTATTTAAGCCGCATGAGATTTGCCACGTGGCAACCTAGGATTTCTGACTGATCGGGTCAGAGATCTTCTTCTTTTCCCGAAGAGTCTGTCATTATGGCAGAGCCATTATGACACTTTATGCCAGAGCCACCACAGTCGTCAAATCGTGTCAGAGCATTAAATAAGGCCACTATTCAAAGGGCCAGCTGTAGGGAAGGATCACAGGGGGACACGTGGCATCGATCGAGCCGCATATTCCTGCTGAATCGCATACACTCTCGAGCCGCATGAGACTGAGAGTCTTCCTTTGAACTGTATAAGACAGCTCCCATATGAGCCGCATGAAGCTTCCTAGGTTCTGTGCCGCATGAAGAATGTTTCATGACCGAGCCGCATGAAGGACGTCGCATGACCGAGTCGCATGAAGGACGTCGCCTGACCGAGCCGCATGAAGAACGTCGCATGACCGAGCCGCATGAGCAATGTCTCATGACCGAGCCGCATGAGAGATGTCTTATAGCCAAGCCGCATGAAGGACGTCTCATGACCAAGCCGTATGAGGAATGTCTCATGACCGAACCGCATGAAGGACGTCTCATGACTCGCATGAGGAATGTCTCGATCAACCTGTGCACTCGCTTTGTGGGCCCGGGTATCCCGAGCACACGAGTGCGTAGGTATCATGTTTGCTCCCTGATGTGGGGCTAGTAAAAACATTTGCCCTCGATCTTTGTTGGGAGACTCTTGAGAACCACCTTGTCCGTTTGCCGCCGGGGGCTGGACACGGGCGATTCTGTACAACTTTCCATCAGAGGCCCGCTTAGCGGGACGCTCTTGATGGTCAGAGGTTGGGACAGCTGACTGAGCCCGATGAGCCCGCGCTGCCCTAGACTTCTTCTACTTAGCACCCGAAGGTGCGTAATAGGAAGAGTCCAAGTTTGGAAGGAGGGAAGAGATGTTGGTGCCCTTTTCAAAGGAGGTAAGGGGGCTCTATTTATAGAATGGAGTGAGCCCTTTCTTCTTCTCCTTTTCGATGTGGGACTAAAAACAATATTTTCCATGCTTCTACAGGACCCCCTTCAAAGTTTCTAAATTACAAATTTGGAACACTTTGAATAAGTAGCATGGAAAGTAGATTTGTTCAGGTGTGGCAATCCAATCAGAGGTAGCATGGACGTGATAGGTTTGGGTACTTCCGCTAGGGATTTTGTGTGGACTTATCATCCTTGGCGTACCTTGGTTTTAGGTACGGATAATAAGTTGAGAGAGGGAACCATCATATTTACTCAGAGGTGGTATGGACGTGGTAAATATAAGGTTGATGGTAGAGCTTTCCTACTCAGAGGTGATATGGACATGGTAGGAGTGAACTCGAATGAGGATACATAGAACAACTCAGAGGTGCTATCAACGTGAAAGTTCTATGTATTGGGTGAAAGAATGCTATGGAACAGCTGGGCTCCGAAAGCATGTGATGATGAGGAAAGATGTGGATGTACTAAGGGACCTAGTACGACATTTATGGTCAGCAGAGGACATTTGTGGGCCTATTATCCTTGGCATACCTTGGTTTTAGGTACGGATAATAAGTTCGATAGGGATACCTAGAACAATTCTGCGGTAAGGCGGATATGGAGGTTCTTGGTATCGGGCGAAAGAATGCCATGGAGCAGTGATCAGTTTTTCTGTTTTCTTTCACTGTTTTTCTTTTCTTTTTGTCAAGGGATGTGATCCCAGATGATGTAGTACTTTAAATTTTGAATAAATGAGCATGTTTCAACTCATCTTTTCTTTCTTGTACTTGTGGTATTTTGTGGAATTGGACCTGCTGGAGGATTATTTGTGGACCTGTTACCCTAGGCGTACCTTGGTTTTAGGTACGGATAACAAGTTTGGATGTTTGGAGTAGTCATGGCAAAGTGGTCATGGGTGTTCTTGGTGTTGGGGGAAGGAATGTCGTAGAGCAGCTGGGCTCCCGGGGCATGGTAAGATGGTGGATTTATGCTAAGAAGCTTAGCAAGGGATATTTGTGGACCTATTATCCTTGGCGTACCCTGGTTCAGGATACGGATAATGGGATGAAAGGAAACCAGTCACATTTGCTCAGAGGTTATGATGACATGGCAAACGTGAAGGTTTTACCGTGAAATCTTCCTGCTCAGAGGTAATGAGAACATGGCAGGGGAGTCTTCACGGAAGCTATTTGTGGTCAACAGAGGATATTTGTGGTCAACAGAGGACATTTATGGTCAACAGAGGACATTTGTGGTCAACAGAGGACATTTGTGGTCAACAGAGGACATTTGTGGACCTATCATCCTTGTCGTACTCCGGTCGTGGGTACAGATAATAGGTTGAAAGAGGGCCGGCATACTTGCTCAGAGGTAATGTGGACATGGCAAATATGACGATTTCTTCGACGGAGCCTTCCCATTCAGAGGTAATGAGGACATGGCAGGAGTGGGCTCAATGAAGAGTGGGTACATAGAACGACTCAGAGGTAGGAGAATGTGGAAGTTCTATACGAGGGGGCGGTTTGTTTTTGGTGGAAGTGAAGACGACTCAGAGGTAATGAGGACATGGTCGTTTCGGAAACTGGTGGATCGACTACCCTTTTTGTGTACTGGAAGTGCGGGTAGTGGATCATGAGGGAGGATCTCTTCCAGGAAGAAAGTTCAGAGGTACAATCATACGTGACTTACTATCTGAAAGAGTGACCGGGATGTAAGTTCAGAGGCACCAGCCGGTACATAACTTGGTAATTTAGAATATTGAGGGAGTGAGAGTTCAGCGGCACCAGCGGGTGCACGGCTCGATAATCTGAAATGTTATGGGTTCAGTGGTACTAAAGGGTACATAACTCGATGATTTGAAATAGGGCGGATGAGAGTTCAGTGGTACTAAAGGGGTATATGACTCGATGATTTGAGATAGGGCGGATGAGAGTTCAGTGGTACTAAAGGGGTACATGACTCGATGATTTGAGATAGGGTGGATGAGAGTTCAGTGGTACTAAAGGGGTACACGACTCGATAATCTGGAGAATGATGTTTAAACATAGTATTTCTTTAGGAACTTGCCGTTGACGGGCAACATGAGCAAGTCTCCGTTCTGCTTGGCGAGGCGGTAAGCACCGTTGGAGAATACGGCCTCGATGACAAATGGACCTTCCCATTTTGGCTGGAACTTGCCGGCGGTCTTGTGAGTCATGACCATTGGCCTCCGGACTGCCAGCACAAGATCGTCCACTTGGAATGTTCTAATTTTAACCTTCTTGTTGAAGGCTCCTGAGATGCGTGCTTGGTATAGCTCGATCCTTTGCTGAGCAAGGAGGCGTTTTTCATCTAAGGCCTCTAACTCTTGTAGTCGACGTCGGTAGTTATCATCCGTTGTCAATTGATAGGTGAGGGCGACACGGAGTGAGGGGATTTGAGTCTCCAATGGGAGGACCGCCTCACTCCCGTACACCAGGGAGAATGGTGTATTCCCGGTGGCTGTTCGAACTGTGGTGCGATAAGCCCATAAGCATTCGTCGAGCTTTTCGTTCCAGTCACGTTTATTAGAGGAGACAAACTTCTTGAGAAGTTTGATGATTGTTTTGTTGAACGCCTCTGCTAACCCGTTTGCTGCCAGATTGTACGGCGTCGAGGCGATATTCTGAATACGGTGTTTATCGCAAAACCGATAGAATGCGTGGCTTGCGAACTGCGGACCATTGTCATGGATGATCCTTCGGGGTAATCCAAAGCGGTAGATGACGTAATGCTTAAGGAAGCTGATCACGTTTGGAGTCTTAACTTCTGCGAGTGGGACAGCTTCCGCCCATTTGGAGAAGTAATCAGTGATAGCAAGTATGAAGCGATGTCCTCGGGAGGAAGGTGGGGTAATTGGGCCAATGATATCTATTCCCCATGCTTCGAATGGCCAGGATGCCACTGTCGGATGTAAAAATTCGGATGGTTGGTGAATGAAGTCCGCGTGGACTTGGCAGGCTTTGCACTTTCTAGCATAGTCTATCGCATCTGCCACCATTGTGGGCCAATAGTAGCCCATTCGGCGAAGGCGATCTTGCAGTTTTGGGCCGGGCTGATGGGCCCCGTAGACACCGTCATGAGCTTCTCGTACGGCTTCTTTGGCTTCTGTGTTCGACAGGCACCGGAGTAATAATCCGTCATAGGAGCGACGATACAGCATCTTCGTCTCCGTATCGTAGAAGAACCTGAGAGAACGCCGTCTGACAGAAGTAGCTTCCTTTGGGTTCTCAGGGAGGATATCGTAGACGACGAAGTCGATGAATGGTTGTCTCCAGTCTGGGGCATCATCGATCGTCTGGGCGGAATAACTTGCCACGAATTGCACATTGTTCTTGGGACAGACCAGTTCGTGGCCTATCACATCCACTGATTGGCGATCATAGTTTGGAACTGCTAGGGAAGCGACAAGACCAGCTAGGGCATCAGCCTCGATATTTCGGAGTCTGGGGACATGTTCGATGAAGAACCCCTCGAACGACAAGATGATGTCGATCGCTATTTGGTGATAAGGGATCATGTCTTCGTGGCGGACTTCGTACGAGCCCCGGATCTGATTGACGATTAGTTGGGAATTGTCGTATGCTTCAAGGTATTCTACCCCCAGTTCTCTTGTAAGTTGGAGGCCAATGACCAGAGCGTTATACTCGGCCACATTGTTGGAGCAGGGTTCTGTGAGGGAGTAGGCGCGATTGATCACCAGCCCAGTAGGAGAAATTAATACTACTCCGACACCAACGACGATGTTTCCCTTGGGTCCGGTTCTTGAAGCGCCATCGAAGAACATCCGCCATATGTTATCGTGGGTGGCTGTATTCGAATTGGCGACCTCATCTGGGATCTCTTCATATATTCTGGATGACTCCGATCCTGGGTGGGCTGCCAAGAAGTCTGCCAGGGCTTGACCCTTGACAGCCTTTTGCGGGACGAAGATCATATGATAAGGGGACAGCAATATTGCCCATGTAGCGAGGCGAGAGCTGAGTGCCCCTGGTTTAGTCATGAGGACTCTGAGAGGGTTGACTCGGGAGATCACATGTATGGTTTGCCCTGTGACGTAGTGCCGTATCTTTTGAATGGCGAATACCAGGGCGAGGCACTCCTTCTCCACAGCGGTGTATCGGTGTTCTGGCCCAATCATCATTCGGCTGAGGTAATATATGGCCTGTTCGTGGCCTGTGTCGTTGTTTTGTGCCAGCAGGGCACCAAGGGAGTGTTCCATTGCTCGTACGTAGAGCAGGAATGGTTTTCCAGGGACCGGGGCCACCAAAACTGGAGGATTTGATAAGTATTCCTTGATGCTGTCGAAAGCACGCTGGCATTCCTCGTCCCATACAAACGAGACTCCTTTCTTCATAAGGTGTGTGAATGGTCGGCAGCGTCCGGAGAGGTTAGAAATGAACCTCCTGATGTAAGCTAGCCGTCCTTGGAGGCCTCTAAGTTCGCGGAGATTTTTCGGGGGAGCCATCTCCATGATCGCCTTTGTTTTCTCGGGGTCTACATGGATACCCTGCACAGTGATGAAGAAGCCCAAGAACTTCCCGCTGGATACGCCCAAGAATGATTTCGTAGGGTTCATCTTCAGATTGTGGGCTCGCATCAAGTCGAATACCGTCCTCAGGTCCTGAAGATGGTCTTCCTTACGACGACTCTTGATGGCGATGTCGTCGACATAGCATTCCACTGTCTTGTGCAAATGTTCTCTAAAAATGATACTTATGGCTTGCTGATATGTAGCGCCTGCATTCTTTAGACCAAATGGCATGACTGTGTAGCAGTACGTGCTAATCGGTGTTCGGAATGATGTGTGCTTTTCGTCATCGGGAGACATCTTGATTTGATTGTACCCCGAGAATCCATCCATGAATGACATACGTTCAAAGCCGCATGTGTTATCGATCATGATGTCTGTGATGGGGAGGGGGAATTCATCTTTGGGGCACGCCTCATTCAGGTTGCGGAAGTCGATACAGATTCGAATCTTCCCATTCTTCTTGAGGATGGGTACTATGTTGGCGACCCAGTCTGGATGTTGCTCTTCACGAATGAAGCCGCTGGCTATCAGTTTGTTGACTTCGGCTTCGATCGCGTCCATGATGCCCGGGCGGAAGCGTCGCTGTTGTTGCTTGACTGGCTTTGCATCCGGCTGTATATTGAGTTTGTGGAGAGCGATGTCAGGATTTAACCCCGATATGTCTTCATAGCTCCAGGTGAACACATCAATGTACTCTCTGACAAGTTCTAGCAGCGACTCCCGTTCTTCGTCAGTTAGGCTCTTACTGATGAAAATCGGTTTTGGAGAAGATTTGCTGCCGAGATCCACTTGTATGACCTCATCTTCTGTAGGAGGTTCTCTCAGTTCGAACCGCTTTTCCCATTGTGCGTCCAGTTGTTGGGCCCATGGCTCAAGCTCGAGGATTTCGGGGATGTCTTCATCTTCCTCGTAAGCGTCGGTGAATGCCATGTTTACTGACATGACTTGTCTGAATACATCTCCGATGCTGGTATCCGAGTCAGAAGTTGGTGATCCGGTTGAATGTGACTGCCAGTCGCATTCTTCGTCTGAGCTTTCAGGGGTCGTAGTAGGCGTTACATACCCTAAACCGCATCGAGTTTTGTTATAGTAGTTCCGTGGTTTGCCCGCCGGGGCTGGCGACTTCAAAGGTAATCGTCGCCCAGTACCGTAGTTCAGTCCTGGCGTCGTCTCTAGATCATACCCCTGTTTCTGCATGAGATATTTGGATTGAGGGCTATAGAGATACAGAGGCAGTCTTCCAGCATCTGACCCGAGGTCGACTTCTTCCATGGCGAGGGGATGCGGGTTGTTTGTCCGGCCGAAGATGATTGGGTGGTCCCCTCCCTCGATTATTCGGTAAGCGTCTTCTACTGGAGTAAGTTGGATAGCGGTGTACACATTTGTCACCTGTGTGTGTAGGTGAGTGCCTATACCGTGTTCCATACCATACATTGTATATAGCTTATTGAGCTCGGTGTAGTTCAAAGATAACCATTTATTGATAAAGTAAGGTATCTTTTCTAAAGGGATTACATCATCTGCGGAGGGAGCATCAGTGTGGGCAGCCACATACTTGGCTAGCTCTGGTTCCTCTTCGGCTACCCCCTGTGTGAATGAAGATTGAAAGGGAGTCCTAGTCAGCTTGATCTTCAAAGGTTCAACTGACGGAGCGGAGCGTGGGGTTGTCGGTAGACTAGCAACCCCCAGGCTGGCACTCGATGTGGAGCGAGGGGTGGCGAGTTCGCTAGAAGTGTCAGACCTTGTATCGGGATGATGACCTTTCTTGGGAAGGCGTATTGTCAGTGGCCTATCGGAGGGATTGAGTCTCTCCGTTTGGGGTTGAACGACTCTTGGCAGTCTGATGGTAAGTGGCCCCGTTGTGGGTCTCGGCACCTGGCCGGACCTTGGCAGCCGGATTCTCAACTGCTCTTCCTGTGCCGAGAGGCTGATTGCGTCCTTACGCAGAGTGGCCGTGAGGGGTACGAAATTGCCTGGTTTGCGAGCCTGGAGGTGGATTGTTAGAGGTTCTTCTGATCCTGTGGCTGTCTTGGTATGAGCTTGCACATCTTCTTCGACCAGGTGCTTCTTTGATTTTTCATACAGACAGGAGTCTGAGTAATAAGATTCGACCCCCTTGAAGGGATCGATATCAGCAAATTCCGTCCTCACGAAGCCATGCTTATCGACATATTTGAAACATTGGTGCAACGTGGAAGGCACGATCATGTAATCGTGTATCCAAGGCCGCCCCAAAAGGATGTTGTAAGAAGTGTCGGCGTCTCTGACGTAGCAGGTGACTTCTGATTGGAGATCACCAATCTGGCATTTCAGACGGATCTTCTCGATTGGGTAGCTCATGTCAGAATTAAAACCGCTAATGGCGGTGCTTGTAGGCGTCAGGCAATGCATCGGAATACGAAGATGATGTAGCAGACCCTTCGGAATGATGCTTATGGAAGACCCAGGATCAATATGCATTCGATCCACCTTTACGTCGCCAATGTATCCAGTGTAGTATAACGGGCGATCGTGCAGGTTAGTTTTGATGAGCATATCCTGCGGAGAGAAGACGATATTGGGCATTGCTCCCGTACACGCACTATCTTGGAGATCTGCAGGTTGGTTATCTCCCGTGAGGTTGACCTGAGCCAAGTACGCATCGGCATTTTGGAGTACATCACTCAAAGCTGTGCGGACATCCTTTGAGAGCCTTAGGAGTTCGTATAAGGATAATTTGGCTGGTGCATTGGCCAATTGTGCCAAGATGTCGAAGTTGTAGGGCCTCTCCAGCCCCGGAGGTGTATCAGTCGGATTCTCAGCCACGGGTTAAGATTGTGCTCCAGATCGAGTAACAACGGCCGTAACTTCTTCTTCATTTACCGAGACAGTACGGCAGGATCTGACTTTTCTGATTCTCTTCTTCGTTGTGGGCTGAGTCACCTCGTGGACCAAGTCCGGATGGACCCACATAATTTCTCCTCGCGATGTAGTGAGAGGTACAAGATTGGCAGCTTGATCTCGAGTAGGCGGAAGATTAGCAATTTTTATCGTTGCCAGAGGGATGGGTATAACACCGTCTTGAGTCTCTGTTGGCGGGAAGCTGCCGAATTGTACGGATTCCATGTTGGCTGCTACGGTTACCTCCTCGAAATCGATGGCTAGAGC
Source organism: Iris pallida (assembly GCA_029216955.1). Lineage (NCBI taxonomy): Eukaryota > Viridiplantae > Streptophyta > Magnoliopsida > Asparagales > Iridaceae > Iris > Iris pallida. The sequence goes on along the minus strand of JANAVB010031417.1, from coordinate 19,971,491 downwards.
GTTCGAATCGATAAGGTTTTGGATGTACCATTTTAGTTGGTAGCAGTCGTGTGTAGCATGGTGGACGTAACGGTGGTAATGGCAGAATTTTGGGTTCTTCAAGTCAGCCGGCCGAGGCTCCCGTCTTGACGAAGGGAGCTGAATTCTATCTCCTTGTATGAGCATGTCCAAGATAGGCTTGACGTGGCCGTCTTCAAAAGAGTAAGTGATTTGAGGCCATTGTTTGTCTGTTGGTTGTGACTCGGGCTTCTGGGCCGTGTCGGCCACCATAGCCTGCTTGTCTCTGTTGTCCCGATTGTTGGAGGGGCTACCCCCATTGTCGGTGTTGGTGCTGGGACGCTTGCCCTTGTTCTCTCCCTCTGAGATATGCAACCCCAGCTGGCGGGCCTTCTTCAATCGTTCTTCGGCACTTGTAGAACTGATGATAAAAGCCTTCCAGTCCTTGAATTGACTTTTGCCCATCCAAAGACTAATTATTGGGAGTAGTCTCTTTTGGCAAATTTCAATCAGGGAAGAATCCGGATTGCCAGATGGTAACTTCATTGTGGTTTGACGAAACCGCTCAATGTAATTCTTCGTCAGCTCTTTCTCTCCTTGGATGACGTCCATGAGGGTAGACATTGTGACGTCCTGCCCTACCTCGTAGAACCTCTCCAAGAACAAGCGTTTGAAGCCAGCGAAGGAGTGGATGCAATTGTCCGGCAGGTTGCGGTACCAGTCGAAGGCGACTCCTTCCAATGCCCCGATGAATAACCGCGTAAAGATAGCATCATCATGGGGCAGATGGTCGGTGGTGACCTCGAAGTAAGTGATATACCGACTTGCTGAGGTCTTGCCATCATAGGGGTTGATATTGAACGGCTTATATCTTGGTGGGAATGGAACATCCCTCCATTCAGCAGGATATGGTTGCCGTATTCTGAAGTCTTGAGAGTTTTCTCGGGCGTGGAACATGGCTCGGAGCTCTTGAACTTCTCTCCTTACTTCTCGGGTCTCGTCTGTCGCAGTCGGAGCCGTTACTTCGGGAGGATTATTGCCCGGGTTCGGTGCCGCCGAATTTGAATCTACGTTGATTAGGGGACCTGCACTTGTCTGGCCAGGTGTCACTCCCTGCAGAGTAGGAAGCGCCGCTTTGATCTCGTCTACAGACTTGACCAAGGCGTGTAGTATGGCCTCCAAAGTGTCGATGCATTGGCGATCATTGGAGCCACCTTGATTGTTGTCTGTCATGAATACCGTCCTTACGTGAGGAGTGACGGAAGGGACGGTGGAGGGTGCGTCCTCCGAGTCGTACCCATGCATCGAGAAATCATCGGGGTAGGTGAGAATATTCTCTTCGGGTTCGGATTCAGAAGGAACAGTACCCCCAGCTTCGGAGCTTGCTTCATCTTGAAAGTCACGGATGTCCTCGGGGACATCAGCATCTGTTGCACCTGATGGAAGAGTTGTTTCTCCGGGCTCGTCTCCTTGAAATATCGGATTGTTGTGGATGTTCGGAGGAGTGCTACCCCCAGCTCCCTCGACCCTCATCGGTGCGGACGATGAATCTCCCATTGCGGCAGATTTCGTCTTTGAACGGGTGTGTTGGAATACTCCGATGGAGGACAACCGTTTAGACGACAGTTTCTTAGCTGTAGTGGTTGATATCTTGGGACTGGAGATGCTTGTCTTCTTCCCTTTCCCCTCGGCGGGGACTTTCTGCGCGAAATTGCAGGAGGCAATAGAAGGTGCTTCGTCCTCCGAGCTCGGATGCTGTAATCTTTGGAAGACGAACGGCCGATCTTCCGTCACTGCCGTATTGTTGCAGCAGCAGTTGACGATGATCTGGGTGTAGTGACGTCCATGTGAGGACTCTTTGCACGCCGAGGCCCCTTCTCTTTCCTTGCGTTTGTGGAGGACAGCCTCACGCAGGTCAGAGGAACCACTTTGTCCGTTTGCCGCTGGGGACTGGACTTGAGCGGTTCTATATAACTTCCCATCAGAGGCCCGCATGATAATCAGCGGGACGCCCCGATAGTCAGAGGTTGGGGCAGCTGTCTGGGCTTGATGAGCCCGCGCTGCCCTGGACTTCTTCTTCTTAGCACCTGTGGGTGCATAATAAGAAGAGTCCAAGTTGAATACCACAGAGTCTGGAGAATCATCAGGGTTCGGACCGTACGAGAGACGGTCGAAAACTGATCGAGAGGAGCATGGAGCGGATGCTATGCAGCTGGGATTGGAAACCGTGCAGGCTGTCTGCATGCGGTTGTCTTCTGTCGTCGGCTGAGTTCTTATGCGGCTAGGAGTCACGACCGTGCAGGCTGACCGCATGCGGTTGGCATTTGTGGCCGCATGGGTTTTCTGCAAACGATTGACTTTAATAGCCGCATGAGTTTCATCCATGCGGTTGGCAACTGTAGCCGCATAAGTTATACGGCTGACAGATGTGGCCACATGAGTTTTCTTCATACGGTTGGCGGATGTAGCAGCATGGGCTTTCTCCCTGCAGCTAATACCCTTCTGCGGCTCGAATCGCGTAGAGTTCCTCTTTGCCCCTGCAAGTCCAGCATCATAGTGTTTTCTTCTGCCGGACTTGGGGACAGCAGAGTTGTCTACGGTCTGAAGTGGGGCCGCAGGAGAGTTTTTCTCGCCGTTTTGAGCAACAGAGGGTATCTCATCGAAGACTTGAGGAGGAGCAAATAATTTTGGCCTCCACTCTTTGCGAGCCTTCGTGGTGCGGGTGCGCTTCTGGATCGGGCCAGCGCTGCCTTCAGAGAGCATATCTTCGAACGCCTGTTGGTCGAAGCGGACGACCATCTTCTGTTGTGTGGAGCCAAGTTTGGCTGTATCCGATTGCGTCACCAACTCCTCAGTCGTGGAGAAGTTAGTCCCCAGCAGAGTCGCCGTCGTGTTTGTCATTGATTGTAAAAGTACAGAACAGTTTTATGGAAGGACTGAACTTAGACTCACAATACAAACTCGCTTGTACAAAGAAAGCCTAGGGACGAAAATGTAGGTACAGCAGTCTAAGTACAATTATTTATTTTAGATTCTGGGGGATGACGATAGAGGCTCGGGAAGGCAACGGCAGCCCTGCCTTACTCCTTGGACGATCGGTATACAGTCTTGGCTCGGAGAAGATCTGCTTGGCGTGGACGAAGGAATGCTCTTCTTGCTCTCCTCCTGTTGCTCTCCTGGCTTCTCTCTCTCTGTGGTTATCGAAAAGAGGGAAACTCTCTCTGTATATATGTCTCTCTCTTTTTTTTATTCTCTAGTTCCCGGGGGTTTTTTGTAAGGGAATGATGCTGGCTATTTATAAGAGTGGGGTATGATCATTAGGGTTTGCTAATGATCATTTGTTTGGAATGTCGGCGCTCCTTCAATCTATCTGAACCCTTGATCCTGATTACAATAAATCTAGGCCATTAATGCGGATAGCACCGTATCTTGTGAGCAATTAATGCTAACTGCTTTAAATCTTCATGATTGATTACGCCAATGTCTGATTGCTCGCCACGTGTCCCATTAGCTTGATAATAAATGATATGCCCCGATCTTAGTAATTATGACGATGATATCAAATATACTTATTGGGATTCGGTTAAATCCTTGATTGATCCGATGCCACGTGTTTTGATTGTGGGTCCTGCCAGAGCCGCAGAGGATGGACAACACTTGAACTGCAGGGAGACACTTTTCGTGAGCCGCATAGGACAATGCTTCATCGAGCCGCAGGAAATGAACTCTCAATGAGCCGCATATGCATAGTCTTTGCGAGCCGCATGAGCTAGCGTTGTATTGAGCCGCAGGGGCTGAGCTCTCAGTGGGCCGCATATGGCTGATTTTTGCTAGTCATATAGGGTGACTTCTCAGTGAGCCGCATGAAGCTGTTCTCTATTTAAGCCGTATGAGATTTGCCACGTGGCAACCTAGGATTTCTGACTGATCGGGTCAGAGATCTTCTTCTTTTTCCGAAGAGTCTGTCATTATGGCAGAGCCGACACTTTATGCCAGAGCTACCACAGTCGTTAAATCGTGTCAGAGCATTAAATGAGGCCACTATTCAAAGGGCCAGCTGTAGGGAAGGATCACAGGGGGACACGTGGCATCGATCGAGCCGCATATTCCTGCTGAACTGTATACACTCTCGAGCCGCATGAGACTGAGAGTCTTCCTTTGAACTGTATAAGACAGCTCCCATATGAGCCGTATGAAGCTTCCTGGGTTCTGTGCCGCATGAAAAATGTTTCATGACCGAGCCGCATGAAGGACGTCGCATGACCGAGTCGCATGAAGGATGTCGCCTGACCGAGCCGCATGAAGAACGTCGCATGACCGAGCCGCATGAGCAATGTCTCATGACCGAGCCGCATGAGAGATGTCTTATAGCCAAGCCGCATGAAGGACGTCTCATGACCAAGCCGTATGAGGAATGTCTCATGACCGAACCGCATGAAGGACGTCTCATGACTCGCATAAGGAATGTCTCGATCAACCTGTGCACTCGCTTTGTGGGCCCGGGTATCCCGAGCACACGAGTGCGTAGGTATCATGTTTGCTCCCTGATGTGGGGCTAGTAAAAACATTTGCCCTCGATCTTTGTTGGGAGACTCTTGAGAACCACCTTGTCCGTTTGTCGCCGGGGGCTGGACACGGGCGGTTCTGTACAACTTTCCATCAGAGGCCCGCTTAGCGGGACGCTCTTGATGGTCAGAGGTTGGGACAGCTGACTGAGCCCGATGAGCCCGCGCTGCCCTAGACTTCTTCTACTTAGCACCCGAAGGTGCGTAATAGGAAGAGTCCAAGTTTGGAAGGAGGGAAAAGAAGTTGGTGCCCTTTTCAAAGGAGGTAAGGGGGCTCTATTTATATAATAGAGTAAGCCCTTTCTTCTTCTCCTTTTCGATGTGGGACTAAAAGCAATATTTTCCATGCTTCTACATTCCCATGTCGTCTTCTTCAGCGGCATTGAACCTGGACCTGCCGATCAGCAAGGCAGATCACCTCCCGTGGACCAGCAGCAACCAGAAGATCAGGCCCAGCACTCAGGAGCAGCCTTCCGAGTTGTACCTACTGGAGGAGAGCCGCCAGTCCAGCCTGCAGATCCTGATGATGGCACTTTGGTGGGTCTCATCCGATCATTGTTAGCTTCCCAGGATCGTAGAGGCGATGCCTTGCACCAGGCAGTGGAAGATGCTCTGAATAGAAGTGGACCCCGAGGGAACAGTACGGTCAACAGTTTCAAGCGCCTGGACCCTCCCTTCTTCGATGGCAGCGAGGATGCCATTGCTGCCGATGCTTGGCTACAGGATATAGAGGTGATTCTCGAAGCCGCAAAGATTCCAGAAGAAGAGAAGGTGGTTGTGGTGCGCCTACAGTTATTGGATCTAGCCCGCAGTTGGTGGGCCGCACAAGCAGTGGGATTAGCAACACCTGTCCCCTGGGCAGTGTTCAGCAAAAAGTTCCAGACCAAGTATTATGATACAGTGGCTCGATATGACTTGCAGACCAGGTTCAGTAATCTTAAGCATATGGGGAGGACGGTCGACGGTTATGCGGCCTAGTTTTCCAGACTCAGTCGGTTTGCTCCCACCTTGGTGGCAACCGAGTTTGACAGAGCACAGAGGTTCCAGCAGGGACTTCACCTGGAGATTATATTGGCAGTAGAACAGTTCGAGCATCAGACCTATGATGCGGTGTTGCGAGCAGCAAGGAGGCACGAGTATACCTTCCAGCGAATAGTGGACAGGACCGAAGGTCGGAAGCGGTCCCATAGTCAAATGAATCAGTCTTCAGCCCCAGCCCCGGCAGCCAGGGCTTTAACAATTGGAGCTCCGAGGTGAGCGGCCTCAGTGACATCGGTCCAGCACTCAACCCCGACGTACTCTCAGCAGAAACAGAAGCAAGCGCAGTCTTCCGTCGTGGGCTGTTCTTATTGTGGGAAACCTGGACACGTGGAAGTGGAGTGTCGCAAGGCGTTGGGATTGTGTTTATTATGTGGAGCACCGGACCATAGGGTGGGGTCCTGTCCATTCAGAGTTGATTCAGCATTGACAGTATCTAGTCCCTCGGTTAGGGGACCAGCACCAGCACCAGCTCCAGTTCACCAACCACAGCAGTTCCCGTTCCCGAGGCCATTGCCGACTCAAGCCCAGACTTTCCAGCAACAGAACCCGCGGCAGTTTGCCCTAGCCCAGGCTCAGGTTCATAATCGGCCGAGAGGTATATGTGTCCTCTCATCTTGTTTTTCTACCGTCGTTATACGGGGTGCATGACGTATTTCATGTATCCTAATTGCGACGGAATATCCCGGACCCGAGCCATATCCTAGGTCATTCGAAACTGGTTATTGGTACCAACCTTTTCGTATGAGGATAGGCCCGTATCCATGTTTGACCAAAGAGGGAGACCTCAAGCGCAAGACTATTAGCTTAGTTCGTGTTTGCTTGAGTTCATCGCTCCTTGGGAGAGTCAAACATGGGAGTGTGAGGATGATATCCGATCACGTTATCCCAATCGGCTTGGCTCGTAGGGTGTAATATCTTTCTTATGCCTTACGCTTCGAATCCTTGCTTGCATGAATGATTGTATGATTGATTGGTAGTGGTAGATTGCCTATGATAGAATAGCTTTCCCTTACATCTCTAGCCTCTTGATTAAATTTCGAGGACGGAATTCTTTTAAGGTGGGTAGGATGTAATGCCCCAAATTCGTGATACGTATTTAGTGTACGTATACGTGTTTTGGACCCATATTTTATTTAGTCATGATTAGTTATCTTGGTTTATTTTGTACTGGCTTGGTTTTATTGGCATTGATAGTTTAAATGGTTTTAATGGTTCATTGGTTTATTTTGGATTAGTGAGGCTTGGGTTATTTCATGATTCATTTGGTTTAAATTGCTAGAGAGAGTTTATTGGCCTTGACTTGGTTCACCTTGGTTTATCTTGGCTTGGTTTATTCCTGGGGTTGGTTTGGTTCGGCTAGGCTTGGTTGCCTTGGTTCATCAAGAACCAAGGGGTGAACCCCCTACCTACCACCACCCATAGTATTTATTACCCCAACTTCCTTCTCTCTCCTCATTACTTCTCTTCTTCTTCTCCTCCATTAACTCTCCACCTACCAGGAAAAGAGGTCTAGGCAAGTGCATCTTGCTTCATGGATGAACCCAATTTTATTGTTTCAATTCTCTTCCTTGCAGCATTTTAACTTACTTTAGAACTTGGCATTTTCATTTTCCATGGCTAGATTCTTGAAGATCTATATTTACATTATTTTCGAATTTTTTGGGTTTTGATCTACTTAATCTGGTTATTTTCGAGTTTTGATGGTTCCATGTTGTAGAGAATTTCGTTCTACCCCATTTTGACCTATGGAAGTTCTGATTTGGACTCCGGATGATGGAGTTGTGGAGCTTGAGAACTTGGCTTTCATGGTGTTCATCTTCTCAGAAATTTGGAGAAGATGAACTGTGCTTGGACTTGACTTGACCGCATGACAATTCATGCGGCAAGTGATTCAGCCGCATAGGCTGAGTCTCATTCTTGGCCGTATGGACTTTTCCCACTTGGCTGCATATGCGCCCTTGTACTCTTCTGAGCCGTATGAATTATCTTAGCCGCATGAGCTCCCACCACTTGAGTCGCAGCCGCATATGACACATCTCCCGCTGGCCGCATAAGCACCACATTCCTGAGTCGCATGACCCTTGCTTGGACCCAGCCGCATGGACTCGATTGATTGAGCCGTATGGACTCAATTGATCGGGCCGCATGGATCCAATTGATTCCAGCCGCATGGGTTTTTGAACCCTGTGCTGTATGGATTCGATTGATCTCAGCCGCATGGGGCCAAGAATATTCTTATCCGCATAGGGTCCACCCCTCCCCGCCAGCCGCATGAACCCCCATCTCCACACTTCCCAGCCGCATGGACCCGAACCCCTTCTTGGCCGCAGGGGCTTTTCCCTTATTAGCCGCATGCGCCTGACCCCATTCAGCCGCATGGGCATTTCTCATCCAGCCGCATGAGTCTTACCTTTTCCTGACCGCATATGCTTTAGCCACATGGCTCTCCTATAGCCCTGAATATTGATATTTTATTAGATATTTTCCGTCCATTTTATATCCTTACGCCTTTTGTCCTGAACTTGAAAATCATGAATTTATTTGATATGTTTGGAATTGATAATTGAACATGACATGATAGTGACCCGTAGTGGAGCACTCCTGATATAATAACCTGACATGACCTGATAGTGGCCCGTCGTGGCGCACTCCTGACTAGTACACTTGATATGATAAACCTGACATGATTATCCCAAATAGCTGTTGCGACGGCTACCTGACATGACATGACCTGTATAATTACCTGGACACCGTGGGCGATTGTGCTTGTACAAATAATCCAGTCCTGTCTTGCATCATGTCTAGGAGGGGACTCCTGAGTACCACGGTCAGGAGTACCTACTGAAATGGACTAAGGTTAATGACTAGTATAATTCATTAGACATGAAGAGATGTTCCCCAGTTACAGGCGATCTCGTTATCCCGGCCGCTAATGATTGGACTTGTAGCCTGCCGACGAGTAGGGCACATTTCCAGCCCACTGTTATGTGGGGCACCCGCCATTGTCACTTAAATGATTGAACTCTATTGTCACTCTAATGTATTGTACTCTCTAGATTGTCACTATAATGATTGCCTGGATAACCTGGATAGCTGCAGGGCCTGTGACTACTTGGAGCATCTCATTGCATCTTGCTAGTAACTAGGATTGTGATAACCCTAGTTAGTTAATGTAGAAAGCCGTAGGCAATGATTGGCCGTGATTGATTGGATGGAGTCTAGTCCAGTATAGTATTGTCTAGAAGTAATTGATTGCAAGATTGTACCAGAATGATTGAATGATTGTCACTCCAGATTGTCACTATAATGATTGTCACTCCAGATTGTCACTATAAAGATTGTCACTCTAGATTGCTACTATAACGATTGTACCTTATTGTTACTCTAGTGTATTGTACTCTTCATTGTCACTTTTATCATTGTACTCTATCCTTTTCACCTTAATGATTGTCACCTTTAGCAATAAATGATCAGAGACTGAGTTCTGTTCAGGCGAAGGGTTACAATCTCGGTCCTTGTTTGGTTTAAGGATTGTAACCTGGCTTCCGGAATAGTACCTTCGTTTTCTCTTCATATATTGTCCAGTTATATTTTATTTAGCATGATTCTCCAGTTCTTTTATGTCAATGATGCTTCTCTTAATTATTTTCTCTGATTGGGATAAGTGCATTGGTAGTGCACAAACCTCAATCGGTGTTACTTATTGTTGTTTTCTTACATGTTGAATGCAAATAATTTGCTGGTTTTAGTTCCTAAGTGAAGCCTCCTTTGTGGCACTTGCTCTTTCTGGGGTCTGACCCAGCTGGTTTTGTATGGCCAGATACCGGAGCAGCACCAAAGGATCTCCCTGCTTTCCAGCCCGATGGTGGTCACCAGGCGTAACCAGGACTTCGAGTGGGTTTCTTTTGTTCTCCTACTGTAATATTGTAAATTATTCTTTTGAGGCGTTTAGCCGATGAGCAAGTGTTAGCTCGATTGTACTTACTTACTGTCTGCCTACGGACTGTAACATGATTGACAAGCCCTGGGGTTGATCATGTAAGACTGAACTCTTGCTAGTCCTCACATTTTGTAACGACTAGCTTCATGATCATTCCGAATATATAATGTATAGGACGCCTTACTATTGTGTATTTGGTGGTCTGATATCTTGTAACTATTATTAGTTGGTTGAGATTGAGACAATAGGCTATTTTATGACCTTAAGAGACTGATGGATTGTAGTGAAACCCTCACATATCTAGACAGCCGTGACCGTATAGCGGGGTGGATCCTATTCCGTTATACGTAGCTGGCTATGTCTGCCCCCGCTCTCCAGTATTCTGGTTCTGGGGCGTGACAGGTTTTGATGTTTTGGTAATGATAGATTCATAGAAAATATGTTCAGAGGTAAATAATACATGACACATTTCAATAGAATAGAATATACAAATGAACTTTGTAATTCTATCAGATGATATTAAACCAGAGATGATCTTAGTTTAATACTGATTAGAAAAAAATAGAATTCAGACATAAAAATATCTTTGAACTCAATTTTTCATGATCTTTGGACTCGAGAATCAAAAGACTAGATATCATTTTCATAAATATGATACTGAGATAGAAAATTCAGAGGTAATATGGACATGATTTTCTAGATATCAAATTTGCTAAGAAAATAATACAATATAGAATATCTATTTCCACTAGGGATAACAGATATCGAAATGATCGGATGACAATAAATGAACGGATGAACCGTCAGGTGATAATGAACGGGTGAACCGTCGGGTGGTAATAAATGAACGGATAAACCGTCGGATGAATGTATCACTTCGTTATTTGAAAGACTTTCACTAATAAATATTGGCTTAGGGGATCCCTCTTCACCAACATCTATTTGAACAAGTTTATCTTCAGTCGGAGGTTCCTTTTGCTCAAATCGGAACTCCCATTGATTATCTAACCTTTGGGCCCATTGTTCTGATTCAGGTGAGATTTCAAACTCATCTTCGTCTTCGTCACTTTCTTCAGAACGGTCAATAGAGACCATGTTGGAAGACAGAATGTTACAGTAGAAATCACCGATACTTGTATCGGAATCCCAAGAGGTAGTACTAGAAGAATCAGATCTCTTATCTTCGTCAGATTCGGGATCTTCATGAACAATATTGATAAAAGGAGTAGGAGCAGTATAGCCCAATCCGCATTTCGTTCTCCTATATTTCAGAGGAGGGATCCGGACAGGCATTTTTCTTCCTTTTCCACTATTGAGGCCAGTTCTGAAGTCATAGCCCATATTTTTAATGATGTCTTTAGATTGCTGACTATAACGACGTAGTTGTAATCTTCCAGTATCATCGTTTTTGTCCTCGTCTTCTAAATCAGAAGGATTTTGGGGCCCTTTGTAGAAGAATATCGGGATGTCTCCTGGCTTTCTGCTGGGAACTAGAAAGTATGAAGATTGTACTGGTTCTAAGGATACATCTGTATGAACAGTCTGTACAACTCCTATGGTTATTGTGCTCAAGTCATCTAACAAATGTAAATAACTATGAACACAATTACACACATCAACATACTGCAAAGATGGAGACTTTTCATTAAATTCAAAAGCAGTAGTATTTACATTGGGAGAAGGCTGAGCCTTAGAGATCTTAGCCAAATCAATGACTAAAGGGAGAGAAGAAGAACGAGAAGAAGCTTTGTTTCGATTAAGATCGATAACAAATGGCTCAGAAGAGGTGAGCTCCCTTGAAGTTTGAAATAGAAGAGTAGTCTGCCCTCCAACTGGGATTACTAGAGTATCATGTTTTATATGTGAAGATACAGGAACTTTAGTACGCCCACTGACAGGAATGATCAGTGTATCTTGAGTAGACGACTGAGGTAATGGAGAAATTCGTCCACTCACTGGAATGATGAAAGAACCTTCTCCAGAGGGTTTGGGAGATTGTTGCTGAGTAGTTCGACCTTTAACAGGGATTATTAAAGTCTTACTTTGTGAATCCTCTTTCTCCATAGCTTGTATTACCCTTGTATACTCTTCTTTGTACATCCGAGAATCATTGAAATAAGCTTCAACCCCATAGAAAGGGTTTATATCAGCAACTTCTTTTTGTACTCTTCCATTGCTATCAATGTATTTGAAACACTGATGAAGAGTAGAAGGCACCACATTATTTTCATAAAGAAATGGCCTCCCCAAAAGAAGATTGTAAGATCACACGATCTCGATCACATAGAAAGTTACTTTGGATCTGAAATCACCTATCTGAAGTTTCAGGTGAATCTTTCCCAAGGGCTCACTCCTGCTTTGATTGAATCCCAGGATAGTAGTAACTGTCTTGGAAAGCTTGTGAAGAGGAATTTTTAGTTCATCCAACAAACTCTTTGGCATTATGCTTATAGCAGACCCTGGATCAATGAGGAAACGATCTATCTTCATTGTATCGATATAACCGGTGTAATAGAGAGGCCGATCATGTCGATTATCCTCCAGTAGCATGTCATCTTATGTAAAGGTGATATTTGGGATAATCTCCAATACACTGTTGCAATGTAAGCAAGTGGCAGGTTCTGCATCTGGCTTCTTTAACTGTGCAAGACAGGAGTCAGCCTGAAGAAGTGCTTCACTTAAAGTCTCCCGAGTCTCTTTGGAGAGACATAGAAGTTCAAAGAGGGACATTCTAGCTGGAGTATTAGCAAGTTGAGCTAAAATGTCGAAGTTATAAGGCTTCTGAAGTCCAAGAGGAGAGGACTTCTTGATTGGCTTATCAAATCGAGCCTGTTGTTTGCCTTTCTCAAGAGCTATGAGCTTGGAAGGAGCAGGTTCAACTGGTGCAGTTGAAGGAACAGGTGCAGTGGATGATTCTTCTTCAGGAGGAACATTAGGAGCATCTTTGTCAGCAGGAGGGATATCAGGAGTATCCTCAGGATTCTTGGAATAATCCTTTAAATAAGATTTCCCTGTTCGAGTAGCACCAGCAAGTGCTTCTTCCTTCTCTTTTGGCTCTGTGTCAGAGATAGATCCAAGAGAAGTCATATAACATGACTTAATCTTTCCAGCCTTCTTGGACTTTCGAGAAGTAGTCTTTTGAGGAGAAGGCGATTCAAAATCTGCCACTAGATCAGGATGAATCCACATGATTTCTCCTGTTTCCATAGTAATTGGCACCAATCCTTCAGATTGTGGAGGAGGAATATTTACTATATCAAGAGTCACCTTGGGAATAGGAACGATCCCGATTTCAAGGAGCTGAGGAGGAAAATCTCCGAATTGCATAGAGACGACATTGGTGCTGACGGTTTTCTCTTTTGGAGTAAGGGAGATAGCTCCAGATTTAATCATTTCTTGGATCTTTCCTTTCAGTACATAACATGTACGAATTGTATGACCCAGCATTCTGTGGTATGGACAGTATTTAGGATGATCCGTCTTACCAGCTTCATCAGGTTTCTTGATTTCAGGTAATTGTATTTTATCACCTTTCAACAGACATTCAAAGATACCAAGGACATCGTCGTCATCAAAAGAGTATTCTTCTTTAGGGCGAGGTGCTCTTGTTTGTTGGGTTGTAGAAGTAGGAGAAGTTTGAACAGTTGATGCATCTTTGCTCTGAAGATTAATTTCAAGAGTTTCTTTTCCCTTGAGAGCATTGTTTTTAGCATTATTGTTAGTACCTTGACCTGTTTCTTTGGGAGTCATCTGCACTCCTAAACCTTTAAAGGTTTCAGTACTAATTTCTGCGGCCTTGGCACTAACTATAAAAGAAGGCCAGTCTTGAAATTGGGTGAATCATGTCCACATGCTGATGATGGGTAATAAATTTGATTTGCATGTGTCGATGGTGACAGCATCAGGAGTTCCAAGAGGCATCTTCAGAGCTTCTCTTCGAAACCGTTCAATAAAATCCTCTGTAGTTTCATTATTTTTCTGCTTGATTCTAATAAGAGCTGACATAGTCATGTCATTAAGCCCTTCATAGAACCGTTCAAGAAACATTTGTTTGAAACCGGCAAATGAGGTAATACACCCATCTGGGAGACTTCTATACCATTCATAAGCCGTTCCCTTGAGACATCCAACAAACACCCGAGTAAGGAGGGCGTCGCTTGGTTGCAGTTGGTCAGTCATCACTTCAAAGTGATTAATAAACTGACTTGGAGAAGTGGTTCCATCATAGAAGGAAATAGTAGGAGGCTTGTATTTAGGAGGATACGATACTTGCTTCCATTCTATCGGATAAGGTTGCTTGATGCCTAACCTTTGTAAACCATCCTTCTGTTTGAATGCCTCGAATTGAGTTTTGAGATTCCTCAATTCTTCACTAACGACTCTGGAAGATTGTGGAGTTGTAGCTTGTAGAGAATAGTTGGGAGGAGGAACAGCATTATAAGCACTACCCCCAGCTCCAGAGAGACTAGGATTTGGTTGAGCTGGTCCAGGAGTATTGGATTGTACTGCTGGAGGAACTTGTACTGGACTTACACCAGTGTCAATTGGTATAGCATCTGGTACAATCTGTCGATTTTGCATCTGAGTTGCCATGAGTTCATACATCGACTTCATAGTATCAGCCATGGATTTCATTTGCTGTTCCAAAGAGGCAATTCTTTGTTCTTGAGGAGTCAAGGAAGAAGACGGTTCATCAGTATTCCTATCAACCATATAAGTCGTAACTGTACGAGGGATTACTGATGAACTGGTGGATGTCGTTTGTTCTGAATCATTGCTTTGTGCATCAAAGTCAATTATAGGAGAACTACCCTCAGTAGAAAGAGGTGGGAAGTTAGATTCTCCAAGGAATTCAGAATCATCTTCAGAGATCAAAGTTCTTTGACTAGAGGCCAGGACTCTTGCTCTTGTGCCTCTATATACTCCATCTGGACTATCATCTCTACCCCCAGTATCCCGAGAGGTTATGTTGACAGAAGCAAACAAAGGCTCATCTTCATCAGGCATAGGTTCACACTGAATCCGATTGAAGACAGATTGTCGTTTTGTTTGACATCTGCATTGCATTGTGACTCTCGGCTGGAAATCACATTCATGATCAACATAGTCCTGAACCATTGATTGACATCTGCATTGAATTATGACTCTTGGCTGGAAGTCACATTCAGCATGATCCATTGTCATAGAATTATTCCTTCTCTTCTGTTGAAGGTGTTCTCGTAAATCTGTCTGTGACGACTGAGGTACATCAGAGAACAATCTTTGTGTATTTTTAGGAATATATTTCTGGTTCTTGGATTTTGATGGCTCTTGATTATACAGGGAGTGATTAATATGAGCCACATAATTTCTAGCATACTCTGCATCCGGATCTTTTATCTTCATTTCCGATTGATGTGGTTTCTTAACACCAGAAGTGCTCCCCAAACGGGTTTGATTAAGTTTTGTTCTTAGATCAGTTGGAGGTAACACATTGGTTTTTAAAACTTGGAGTTTTCCTTCCATTGATCTGGATATTTGCAGAGAAGGAAGAGTTAAACCACCCCCTTGATTAGGAGTTGGTAACAGACCCTTTCTAGACAAATTCTGTGCCCAATTTGAAGAAGTCATAGAAGAAGACATTAAAGAATGTTTCTTCTTAGACTTATTCAAGTTTTGAGACATAGAATGTCCAGAAGGAAGAGTAGTCAAAAGACCATCTCCTTTTCTTTGACTAATAAAATTGTCAGTCAAAGATGTTCCTGAAGTAAAGACTACAGGAGCAGAAGAAACAACTAAAGAGTTATTTCTTTTCGAAGGGACTTTGTGTGGAAGACCACTCCCAGTTCTAGTAGAACTTGGCAAAGAAGAAGAGATAGCTAAAGAGCTATTCTTCTTAGATGAAATACACGCTGAAATAGGCTTGGTTAAAGAACCAGTGCTGTTAGCGTGACTTTTGATTTTAGAATTACACGCTGAAACAGATTTGGCTAAGGAACCAGTACTGTCAGCGTGATTTTTGACTTTGGAAATACACGCTGGAACAGATTTGACTAAGGAGCCAGTACTGTCAGCGTGACTTTTGAATATGAGACTGTACGCTGGAACAGATTTGACTAAAGAGCCAGCACTGTCAGCGTGACTTTTAACTTTGAGATTGTATGCTGGAACAGGTTTGGCTAAAGAGCCAGTACTGTCAGCGTGACTTTTGACTTTGAGATTGCACGCTGGAACAGGTTTGGCTAAAGAGCCAGTACTGTCAGCGTGACTTTTGACTGCTGTCTTCTTTGAGCGCACCAGAGTGTGCATGCTTGCAGTAGAGTCTTTGCCAGTGTTAGGAGTAGACACTGTGGCAGAGACTCCACCATTGACTGCCAACTGATTCTTAGGGACATAGACAGAGCGTCCCTTCGACTTGGCAGTGGTGATGGAGGCTGAAGTGGGCTTGCCACCCTTAGCCCGCTGCATTTCTTCGTAGGCGAGTTGATCGAATTGGATCGATATCACCTTCTTCGTCGAGCCGACTGACGAAGTGTTGCATTGAGTTGTTGCCATCTCAGAAGAGGAGATGGTTTTCCCCAGCAGAGTCGCCAATTTGTTTTCCATAAATAAATTCACTTTATTTATTGTGTATCTGGAAAAATTACAACTGTAGGAATCCGATCTAGAAGACGATCGCTTTATCCCTTGGACTATGCGAAGAAGAAAAGCTCTCAAAATTTTGACAGTAAGTTAGATAACTATGTATCTGTACAATGAATGAGAAAAAGAACTCTATTTATAGAGTCAAAAATAACTGAAAGGATAACTGTCTTCACAACCTGTGCCTAGTTGAAAATCACGCAGGATTTAACATACGCAAGGTTGTGAGCAGTTACTGGACGTGGCCTGTAACTGTTGGACACATGGCAATCATGCATGAGTCGTGTGCAAGTTACAGGACACGCAGGCGAGAGATCAGTGGCATGGCTGCCACGTACTCCAATTTGATGAAATCCACGCAGGCTTGTTGAAGACGAAATCCACGCAGACTTGGGGCAGAAAGCTTCAAAATTCACGCAAACTTGGGGCAAGAAACTTCAGAATCCACGCAGACTTGGGGCAAAAAGCTTCAGAATCCACGCAGACTTGGGGTAGAAAGCTTCAAAATCCACGCAGATGTGGGGCATGAAACTTCAGAATCTACGCAAACTTGAGACAGAAATCTCAAAATACACGCAGACTTGAGGAAGGAACTTATAA
The DNA here is from genome assembly GCA_029216955.1 of Iris pallida. NCBI lineage: Eukaryota > Viridiplantae > Streptophyta > Magnoliopsida > Asparagales > Iridaceae > Iris > Iris pallida. Next base: position 19,954,727 of record JANAVB010031417.1, on the reverse strand, counting down.
GTTCAAAATACACGCAGACTTGAGCCAGAAGGCTCAAAATCCACGCACGATTGAGGCAGGACTGCCAGCTGTCTTGATTTAACGTGCCTCGACTGACACAAAATCTCTGACAGTGATTGCTTTTGTCAGTCGCATTAAATGACAAAAAGCTCTTTTGGTACGCCAACTTGACGAAGGCTGAGTCTTGCTGAAGAAGATTTCAAAAGTCACGCAATAGTCGGTTGTGATCTCTCGAGTTTCGTGCATACGTGGCATACGAGAAGACATTCTTCGACTGTCGTGCTGTCAGTCATAATGATCCTCTGACAAAATGATGAGCTGTCTCCCAGCGTAACTTTTAAATATTGTCCTGATCAACTCAGCGTGACTTTGAGACTTTGTCCTGATCAACTCAACGTGACTTTCATTTTTAAGGCCTACAGCTGCGATACCTCTGCCTGGGCCCGCTGTGTCTCCATCATCTGCTGAAGGAGAAGGAACATATGATGTGTATCCGTCGGTATCGGTGGTGGTGGCGGCAGCATCTCCGAAACGACAACCGACACCCTCTGGGGTGGAGGTAGTAGACCTCCCTGTGCAACTGTCGGGGTCTCCGGGATAGTAGAATCACTGGGGGTAGTCTCGTGAACCTCCTCCTCAGTCTGATCAGATCTCTCGGGCAAGCTACTCGATCCAGTGGCCTGCGGGTGCATCTTCGTCATCCTGGAGACGAATTAAAACAAAGAGATCAATATGGCCCATGAGTAGATTTATCAAAGAAGGACAGTTAATTTAATACAAGGTAAATAATCATGATAATCAAAAGATCAGAAATTTCCTAGGGGTGATTGAGAAACTCCTATCATGTCCTAGGTCCTACGTCCTAATTGCAGGCTCGTAATTAGTACTCTAAGTCGAGCACCATTACGAGATCGCACTAATTACGACATCGACCTGCATGGGCCACCACAAAAATGTGTCACGACCCGCACCCTTATCAGGGGCACGAGTACGTGGTTACGTCCAGCCTACGCCGCAGCATCGACGGTAGAACGCTGTCTAGGTCATCTATAAATACTACAACTAAACAGATAAAGGTGTCTGTACAGTATATACACTCCGAATAGAGGTAACATAGCAATACAGTATCAATCACAAAGCAAACTAGGATAGATAGCATGAAAGGAAATATGATAGATGAAAGCAGAAAATAAGTTCGAGATCCACACAAGCCCAAAGCTATACACAACACCACAGAGTCACAGAATTAAATGAAATACTACTGTCTGAAAAGTACTAGCTGGCTCGCAGGCCAGGCAACCCTAACTAAGCTACTCTACTCAGGGTGAGCAAAGTCTAGTGGCTCTACTAATAAGCCATGGTCCAGGTCTACTCCATCAGACTCGACCCCATAATAGGTCGAGCAGTCTGCCTCAGAGTCATCTGTAATATATCATAACGGTATCCTGTCAGGAAAATGAGCAAGTACAAACACTAACAGCAGTTCCATGTGAATTGACAAATTCTATAAGAGACAGTATAATGAACTACAAGACAAAGATATATGAAGACTTGGGAACCGTTCGGAAGCTGAGTTACAACCCTTAAACCAAACAAGGATCGGGATTATAACCCTTATCCCGAGCAGAACTTAGTCTCCAATCAAGGTATAACATAAAGGCATGTAGAACATGTGAGTCACTGAATATCATAGCATGGTGAAAAAGTACTGAATGTAGAATAGAACAGGATATATGATAAGATAAATAAATATAGAATGTGCCTTGAATTATTAGAGCGTTATGTGATCGGCTTGGGAAACATGATCAGGCTTTCCATCCGACCGGCTATGAACAATGTGTACAATAGAGCGGTAAGGCCGGTCACCATGGAAAGCTATGAACGATATAGGGTAAGGCTTTACCCGTCGTGAGGTGAGGGTATAGCTATGAACAATGTGTACAATAGAACAATGTGGGAATTTGATCACACAACCACTAATAACTCTCCATCCCCGAGTAGTATAAAGGATCCGGACATAACACGTCATGACACGAGATTCAAAAGCAGGTGATCAGCCCACTCCCAAGTCCATGTCTATACAAGTACAAGTAACAAGTCGAATCATGTACCAATATACCAAGTAACCCGGGAACAACATCTCATGACAGGATCCGACATATACTAGTCCGTGAACCATCGTATTAGGAATCAAGTAAGACACTACAACTGAATCGGATATAGCAGATATCAAGACAATAAAAACTATCAGTGAATGTACTCGCCTGCTGTCCTGAGCTGTAGGGTATATCAATGCTCAGAGTGATAATCAGAGACCTAAAGATGAGATATTGCATGTTAATTTTGGTTTAACAAAGTTAAGGATAATTTATAAATGAATGATATGAAATCTAGGTCAAACTAGGTCTCACTGAGTCACACTAAGTCCTGTCAAGTCAATCTAGGTCAAATCAAGTTATATCAAGTCAATCTAAGTCAGACCAAGTCAACCCTAGGTCATACCAGTCATCGCAGGTCAAAACAAGTCGAAGAAAGTCAAACGGGGTCAAGAGTTGGCCTACAGTTGACTTTTGGTCAACTGGTCAACTCTGGTCAACTTTAGGTCAACCCTAGGTCAATCCTAGGTCAATGGTGACTAACAGTTGACTTTTGGTCAACCGTTCAAGTCTAATAGAATTTGGGACTAAATTGGGTAAAGTGTTGACCCATAGTTGACTTTTGGTCTAAAAAGTCAACCGTGGTCAACCAAGGTCAAGACTAGGTCTAGGCGACTATTCCGAATCATTACCAACCCTTACAACCCATATCCGATTCATCTCAAACTCCTATTCTTCTCCTTCTCCTTATTCCTATTCTTCTTCTTATTCTCCTTCTCCTTCTCATTCTCCTTCTCCTCCTCATTCTCCTTCTTCCCTCATTCTCCTCCTCATTCTTCTCCTCCTTCTCATTCTCCTTCTCATTCTCCTCCTTATTCTCCTTCTCATTATCCTCCTCATTCTCATTCTCCTCATCATTCTCCTCCTCATTCTCATTCTCCTCCTCCTCCTCATTCTCATTCTCCTCCTCATTCTCCTTCTTCCCTCATTCTCCTTCTCATTCTCCTCCTCATTCTCATTCTCCTCCTCATTCTCCTTCTCATTCTCCTCCTCATTCTCATTCTCCTTCTCATTCTCATTCTCCTTCTCATTCTCCTCCTCATTCTCATTCTCCTCCTCATTCTCCTTCTCACATATACATATCTACATACACACATACATATCTACATATATATATATATAGACACACACACACACACACACACACACACACACACACATATATATATATATATATATATATATAAATACACACTCTCAACACCACTACCACTCTCCTCTACACACACAAATACACATGTATATATATATATATATATACCTCTCTAAAAAGGATAAATTCATAAATAATCCTTAAACTAGATTTCTAGAGAAATCTACAAATTCTATGGGCAAAATGTAGAGGGTGGCCTCCTCCTCATTTATGGTGAAGGAAATAAATGTAAAAGAGAATTAATGAAGGTTTTAAAAGCATACCTAATTGATCTTCTTGAAGGAGAAGAAACTTCAAAAAAAAGGAAATAAAATGGAGAGAGAGAGGTTGCTTTGGAGTGAAGCAAAGGAGAGGGGGTACTCCACACATGGCCGACCACATTATAGAGGGTTGGGGGCATTTGGCAATTTACCAAAATGTCCTCCAAGTCAAAGAAATGAGTGGTTTGAGTTGGGGTCAAAATGGTAACTTGAAAACTCCTAATTTTAAGTTCTAAATCTAATTCTAATCCCTAATCCCACTAAAATCAAATAATATTAGTCAAATATAAATATCTGGGTTTGGTCATGACAAGTTGGTCGGTTCCAGTTGGGTCCCGATCAGAGTCTAAGCTACCCCGGGTCCCCGATACAAGTCGGAATGAGCTGAAATTCGAACCCGACTCAAATAATCCCAAAACAATATCATAATTAATAAAATAAATTTCAAAAAATATTTAAAAATACAAAAATGATAAAAATATCCCTGTTCCTGAAAACTGGGGGTGACACTGGCTGATCTCGAATATTGGCATACAGATACATGTAGGCTTCAATTTATTTATTTATTTTCTACAAACAGCAGCATGTGCACTTTATGGTCAAGGCATGATTATTCCGTGGTTAGTTTTGATTATTGTATTACGCTATGTAAGACCTACAACCTAACCGCACGGGTATCGTTGTAGAGTTGTGCATATCGTACCCCGTACACAAGTACTCATTCTGAATGACCATGATCCACGGTATGGGATTTCACTCAACATAGAGACTATTAAGTTAAATAAAATATTGATTGCATGGAGAGAATGGATTCTTAAGTTCTTATATGGCAGCCCTCTTGGGACTATTAAGTACCCGACAGGTCGGCTGGTTCCCACAGATACTGCAAATCTGCCACACGGGCAGGGAGCAGAATCTGGTTATATTATTTATTGTATATTATATATTGATGACGGGCATCCCGCTGGGACTCGTCTAATTCATGATTGGCACAATTGATTGACTGGTTAAACTAGCCTTGCTTGCACATAGTAAGAACTGAGAAATCCCTATTACATAATTCCAGGATAACTTAAAACTCACAGTAGCAAGCCGTAGTAGTTGCATGGCCGTTTAAATTGATTTGTTTGTGTATTGTACCTACTCTGTTACCTAACTGAGATGATCAGAATGTTAGGACATGACGAGCCAACTTCTGTCCTTGTTTGGTTGGGAGGTTGGTTCGAAGTGTCGTGATGTTATGTGAATCCTAGTAGATAGCAGAGATCTATTATCATTACTGGCTTCATTCCTCATATCGTGCTTCCTTGCGGTACTTGCTATTAGAGGTCTAACCTCTCTGGTTTTGCATGGCCAGATTTAGAGCCGGTTCTCGAGGATCCAACTTACTTCTACCTCCAAGATGGTCAATACTAGAGGGATGATCGCAGGAGGACTCGAGTGGGTTTCTTACTTCCCCGCTCGTTTTGTTATCTACTTTATACCTTGTCGTTTGGCACCGACATGTTAGTCGGATTATCTTGTACTTACTTTTGCATAATTGTAACTAAAGTCAGGCTGCAGCTGATAAACAATTGTGTATACTTTGTTACATCCTCTGGCTATGTTTTGATAAAGCCAGGTATCAAGAACATTTTGACTGAGCGTTTGGGACGCCTTACTGCTTTATCTTACATGTTCTCCATTTCTGTTTCTTGTTTGAATGATTGAGATAATAGATGTGAAGTGACCATAGGGAGACTTTCATGTAGTATGCACCCCCTCGTCTTGTTAGACAGCATTGACCGTATTATACGGTATTCATCTACCCGTAATACGTAGCTGGCTGAGTCATTCCCCCGCTCTCCAGTATTCTGGTTCTGGGGCGTGATAAGGTTTTAGTGGTGGCCCATGTAGGTCTGATTTCAGACTTGTGGGGTGTTTTAATTGGATGTCTCAATCACACATGTTCCTCCTTGATCTCATGATTCGTTGATTCTCAACTCCAGATTGACATTCCAGTATCCCTTGACTTCATTGATCCTTCATGTCCGGTCGTTTGATTGTTCTCTTGTCCCTTTTCTTATGGGCACTTTGTCCGCACCTGTCAGAGCTGGACAACAACAACATGGACAACATGGACAACATGACCAGGTTGATCAGCAACCAGGGCCAGTACTACCTCAGGAGACTATCCAGGAAGAAGTGATAGTGGAAGCAGCAGCTGGATCGCAGTATCCGGAGGTTCCACCACCACCAACAGTTCCACCTATGTCACGACCCGCTACCCAAATTATTGGGCCGGGCCGAGTCATGTCCAGCCTGCGTTTGGGATAAAACACAGTAAGCTGTTCTAGAGATAACAAGATAAGACTAAATGTGCTAACAGTTCTATAAGTGAATAAAAGTCATAAATGCTCCAAACACAAAAGTCGTCTCATATAGTAAAATGTCCAAGTACAAGTCTGAGATGTAAAACTGGATACATGTCCAGTTACAAAACACGTAGTCTAATACATGACTACCCTAAATATCCCAAGTGACTATGCAAACTAGGCGAGTTTCCCCGCAGGAATATCCTCGTAAAGCAAAGCCGGGTCCTCGGCAGTATCTCCATAATATGAGTCGCAGAGTAACTCCTCCTCAGTAAGGATACCTACAACGTTATCCTGTCAGGACGGAAGCAAGTACTGAAACTAACAAACTAGCATATGAAATATGAAAATGAACATAAGAGGAAATAACTGGAAACATGGCATCTCATAGTCTATCATGGCAAAGACACATATGTCATAAAGACAGATGTATATGTAATGTTTAAAACTGTAGCAGGTACGTGATCGTCAATAGGTGTACAATATAGTATGGTACATGTAAATAAAATGTACATACGTACAAGTTAACAAGCATAGGTGTACATCCGTACAAAAATGCGGGATAATGGCCTGCGGCAAGGTATGCATATAAAATGTGACCTCGCTCGCTACTATAGGGGGGCATGATCATGTACTCAACTGTCAGTTTCCCCATAACCCATATTCTAATCATGTGAGAGATACATAAAGACTGTTCTAAGTATGGTAGTAATGGAAAGTACAATATGTGACATTTTAACTTGCTACCCCAAGGATCAGCATTTAGTATGGTTGGATTTGCAGTTCATTTATGTGACAGTATGTAAAGTTTGTAGAAAGTACTTGCCTCTAGCAAAGCAAGCTGCGATAAAAGTGCTATAGATGTCTGGTAACTCGTCACTGTAGAAATAAATACATAAACTTAGTTTTTACACTAAGCTAAAACACTAAGATACTAATTTGTGAAACACGACTTGTGACTGGGCACCTAGCCAAAATGATGACTTTAGCATAGGAGACCAATGTGGGGTGACACACTATTATAACTAACTTTCTAGGGTCTTTACACTAGTGAGGGGTGAGGTTCAATACGGCTAAAACTCAAAATAGCACAAAAAGTTGCAAGTCGTAATTATTCAATAAATAAATCAAATAAACATTATGTTCCAACAATTTTTGAGATAGACAAAAAGCTTAATTTTACATAAAATAAAGTACCAAAATGATTCTTGTTAATTATAGAAATTTATTATAATTTTTCTGGAATTTATTAACCAGTACAAGTATTTTATAAAAATCAGTTTTCCAAAGTACCCAGAAAATGAGTTCTGGTTTCATATGCCAAAATAGTGGCAAAACTGCAAGTTAAATACTGTAAAAATTATACTAAATTAGCTAAATTAACATAGTATCTAAATACTATTTTTCCAGAATTTTAACAGCAATTAAAGTATTTTTAGAAATTCAAAAACTGCATTGCACACAATCTGAAATTAAATAATTAATTATCTGCATATTTTGTCCATGTACATAGTTTGAACCAAAGTTCAAATACAGGACCCAAGGCCATGAATCAAGTCCAATATGACTTGTACAGGTCTTGAATGTGTGAAAACACATTTGGGCCCAAAAACCCATGCTAGGCTTGGACACCAAATGGTTGCAGTAATTTAAATACACAAAAAATACAAAGACGTAAAAATACATAATAAATATTAATATTTTAATAAGGTAAAATTATACATAGTAGTTATAAAAATATGACAAGTATATTTACATAATAATAATTTACACTAGGTAGAGTGAAATACATATATAAAATGTATATCTACAATATTTATATATACATGTAAATATATAGATATTTACATAATGGATATATACATACATATGTTAAAAATACATATATATATATATATATATATAAGAAAATACTTAACTATAAAGTATATATATATATATACAAATATTGTATACATATATATAATAGTATATATATAATAATATATATACACATGAACATATATACATATATGTACTTAAATACACACACACACACACACACACACACACACACACACACATATATATATATATATATATATATATATATATATATATATATATATATATATATATATATATATATATATATATATATATAAAATATATATATTTATATATATATATAATAGTACTAAATATATATATATATATATATATATATATATATATATATATATATATATATATATATATATATAATAGTACTAAATATATATAATAGTACATAAATATATATATATAATAGTACTAAATATAAAATATATATATATATACAAAAATACTGCATATATATATATATATATATATATATATATATATATATATATATATATATATATATATATATATATTTTTATATATATATATATATATATATATATATATATATATATATATATATATATATATATATATATATATATATATATATATATATATATATATAATACAGTATACATAATAATACATATATATATATACAAATACATGTATACATATATATATAAATATACAAATAAATAATAAAACAAAAAGAAAAAACAAAGGAAAAAGAAAAAGAAATAATCAGCACAACAGGGGGGCTCGAGCTCGGGCCACTGAGCGCGCGCGGGGGGGGGGGGGTTTAAACTCGCGCGCTGACCAATGGGCCAAGTCGGCTCACGTGTTAGGATTAGGTCTTTAGTTTAATTTATTTAGGTTTAAGTATTTAATATATATAAAAATAATAATAATAACAATCATGTGTCCGGACAGTTAGGGACACAGGAGTCTAAGTGTCCGGGTCGATTACGACACGCACGACACGAGTATGCTGTGTCCAGTCCTACCCTCGTGCTCGCCAAGACACGACGAACCACATACGTGTGCACGAGACACGCACGACACGTTTTGACACTTGCTACTTACGTGTCCGGCTAGTCGGGGGAGTTTCGAGCGCGCTGGACGGCGGAGGAAGCGTCGGCGAGGCGGCGCTTGGGTGGCGCTGGACGTAGCTCGTCGGGGCGAACACGTCAGTGGGGGTTGGGGGTGGTGGCGTTCGTCGGTGAGGTGGATTTGGGGGGTCAGTCGGAGCTAGGGTTCTGGTGATGGGTTCTGGGGAAAATTAGGACGGTGGTCGGTGGTGGTTGCGTCGTGGTGGTGGTGGTGGTCGGTCTAGGGGAGTGTGGGGGTTATTTATAGGGGGTCATAGTCGGTCGGGGGCGTCGTGCTGGCCGGAAATGGCGGAGAAAAGTGAGTCGGCGGTCGTCGGTCGTCGGGGGTGGGTAGATTAGGGTTTTACGTTAGGGACCCTAGACTTTAGGTTATTACAGATGGGCCCCTATCAGTAGGTAAATGCAAATAAGAATTTGCATTCCGAAATTTAAAACATTTGAGTAATTGCAAACTGATATATTAATAATTTAATAAATTGCATAATGATATAAAAATAATTCTAAAAATTACAGAATGATATTAAAACATTTAAATAAATTGCAAAATGATATTTGGGTCGAAAAGATTGACCTCTTATGTCGGGAGATGGACCTCTTCGATCGAGAATAGGAGATGGACGTATCGTAAGAGACCTTGGGTCGGAAAGATTGTTGCCTTTGAGCATCGTAGACTCAAGTTGACCTCTTATATCGGGAGAGATAAGCATGATGTCTGGGTAAGTTACCTAGCGGGGGTAGCTTCAGACGCAATGTACGGATAGAGCGAGAGAATGTGAATCACATATGGATCGTTGTGTGCGAGACTTAGTACGGATTGTAGACAAAGAAATTTGTGACATGTTGACTTATTCCATGTCGTTAAGGCCAAATGTTATGAATGATTGGATGAAAGACTTGAGTTATGTGAGAGATAGGCAAACGGTTGGGCGAACAGGCGTTGCAGAAGAAAATTGTTGTGATCGGATGCACAATGACTCAATGCAATGCGAGTGTTAGGTGGCCGGCGAGAAACTTACGAGATCGAAGTTATGGTTGAATTAAGTTATGTGCAAGATGTTGGAAGATGATCGCATATTATGGGATGATGCATAGGAAGAGTATTTCGGGAATAGGCGCTAAGATATGACTAAGTCGAGTACGGACCGATGGATGCTTGAGGATTTAAGTTAAGCTTGTTAGTTGTCCCGATATCCTACAACTGAGCTTGGCTGAAATGCATATATTGGTGGGACGCCTAAAATATGTGTATGATCCAAACTAAGTTGTATGATTCCACGATAGTAGCACGAGATCGTGAAGCGATCTATGCGAGGCACTTGGATTAAGTGTTGGTTCCGGTTCGAGGACGAACCTGATTTTGAGTGGTATATTATGTAATGCCCCGCTCCGCTCGGTGCATTATGATGAGTCGTTGACTCGAAGAGTTGCGTTGACCCGATGAAGTATCGATGCGAATCGATGCGAGAGTTACGTTGGCCAAAGGTAAGCTTTGAGTCGGTTGGAATCTATGAATCGAATCGATGCAAAGAATAAGTTCCGTTGAGCAAGTGCTAATGTTGGTTGATCTGGTGTGCAGGCTATGCCTTTATGCTGGATTACGGATCGTAGTATGGACGCGATAGGCCAAATCAACCGAGTAGTTCAAAGAAATGACTAAGTCCGGGAGTTAGCTATGCGATCGAGTTATGGAAGCGAGACGCTTCAATCGGCGAGGCGGCAAGGCGTATCGGCTTAAGGTGGGCGGGTTCTTGACTCTCTCTTCCTATTCCTTCACGTCTAATAAAATATGTTATGGTATGCGTAAGATGTTATCGAATTAGCGAGCGTGGCTCGGCGACGAAAGGTCTAAGTATGTGTTGAACACTAAGATAGAACATTGAACAATCGAAACATTGAAGCGACGTGCATCAAGTGTACGAGTCGCGGTAGAGCGGTGATGGTAGAACATTGAAAGACAATATTGAGTTGTGCATCACGTGCACGCCTCCGAGAACATTGAACACTAGGCGTAGAACATCGATTACGGTGCTGAGCGTGCCCTCGGGCACTTATGTTACGAAAAGACTAAGTAATACGGAATTATGCTATGAGAATAACTTACGAATGGTACGCGTTGAATACAAGTATGAGATGACTAAGCCGTTGGGCATCGTGCATCAATATAGATGTGTTGGGGCATAACGCCGACGGAGCTCCCCATATGAATGGTAGATTATGTTTATGGCACGGGAAACCGTTTATGGTACGGGAAACCGTTTATTGAACGAGACTATGTTTATGCAACGGAGGATTTGGTTTGATTGTTATGTGTGTTTGCTATGGCACGTATTGCATGGTCAATGGACTCGGATGGCCCGTACACGGGTACGGCTTCCCTCGAACGGTTACGCCGGGGCACCGGGACCGTTCGGCCTAGGAGGGAATTATGTGTGGTATTTATGGTGCACAACATTCGGACGGATTGCGACCGTCCAGTGCTGTGATAAGCTATAATATCCGTAAGTTTGGGATCCTTCGAATACTGGGCTAGCAACCCGTATCGAAGCGATTGTAGGCTTACACATAAGAGATGCCAAGTCCATTACGGTACGAAACACCGTGACCTTCATATAGATAGGGCCGGTGGACTGAGATGAGAGTTGGGTGCAGGCGCAGGGCCTGCGACCCTTATGCATATGTTTACGGTTATGATTGGTTGGTTACGCGAATTATATGATTGCTTATGTAAGTTCTAATCATGACAGGCTAGGCAAGGAGGAATGGAGATGAGCACGATACACTATGTTATGTTCATATTATGGCTAACTGTATCTGCTGCAGGAACACGGTATGGGACACATTTATGCTAAGTTGCTATATTTAAGTATTGCCATGAAATCGATCCTAAGGCTAAATAGAAAGATCACCAAATTAAGATGCATGCTCACTAAATGATTAAGTGTTTAGTTTGGGTGCGAGCGAGTCTTGATCAGTACGAAGCGAGGACGAAAGCACTAATCCTCTACTAGTTTATGTGCAGGCTCAGGTATGATCGGCTCGGGGCGGAGCCTGGCTTAGACGTGCCGAGGCATGGAGTCCTTGGCGTTCAAGAGGAGCTTCCGCATAAGCGTTCGGACTTACGACATGGAGATGTTCGGCCGAAGACAACTTGGTGGCTATAAAGAGACATAATGTATGGAACAATGTAATCTTTTGTGAGCTAAGAGAGATCATAAGCGTTGTAGCCAATTGGCATTCATGTTGGGCTATTCAGAGCCTTTGTAATCTTCAGTTCATAATCAATAAAAGAGATTCTTATGTTTTACTTTGTCTTCCTTCCGCTGCGTATGTTATCAATTTGAGATAAACACTATGTGAACCTGTTATCTTGCCTTGCACGAGCGCAACTCCAGGCTCGTGCGGCATCACGTGTCACGACCCGCACCCGCTATAAGGGCACGTGTACGTAACAACGCCCAGCCCTCACCGTAAAAACGGCGTGGAACGCTGTAGATTTTCTACTCTAATAACAGTTTATATATAATATCAAAACCTGTCGAGAATATGGTCAACTTCGAACGGAGGACAAGCAATGATAATATATGAATACTCAATCACAATTCTAAGATGATAAAGTAAAGACTGAAAGATAAAGACAACATGACGATAAAAATATAACCTGTCAAGTCCAACACAAATAATAAACAAGTCTAAGTCCCAGTCTCTAATTCAATCCAAAATATAGAATAATAACATAAGTAGCAAGCTGGAGACAAGGTCCAGTCCAAAATGTTTAGTCTAACTAAACTAAGCTAGAGGCTCGTCGGGCGGAGCTAAGCCCTGCTGAACCAAGGTCTCCAAGTCTACGCCCACTACGTCAACCGGACCATAGTAGGTAGGACAATCCTCCTCGCCACAATCTGTAAAATTTTGTCAACATATCCAGTCAGGATAGAACGAGCACAAAGCTCAATAACAGTTCTAGTTAGACGATATTAAAAATGTAGCAGTAAATAGAGAGAATCTACGAAGTAAATAATGTGTACATGAATCATGGTAAGGCATGTCAAGACTGTAATCTGAATGTAAGAACAGGAAAAAAATAGTATAAATCATGTACAAAAATTTGGAACCATATCTATATGAGTTTAGTATTAGTTTCAACATGTGATCGGCTTAGAACTTGATACAATATTTGGCCTGGCTAATCATACGTGAGTGTATGATTAACACTATACAATGATGATACAATATAATACAATGGGTTATTGATCACATATCTATGCTAACACCCACATCCCTGACTAATATAGTGGATCCAGTCATGACACGTCATGATACGTATTCTCTGAGGAGGTCGTGAGCCTACGCAGGAATCGTATCTATACAATGAACAATAAGCAATGAAGACTTGCCCAGTGTATATCATATATAAGAGGAATAACATCTTATGACGGGATCCAGACAAATATCAATCCGTATGAACAATGTGTCAAGAGAACAAGGATAATCTACACTAAATACTAGAAACAAAGACGATATCATAAAACAGAAATATTATCAGAGAATGTACTCGTCTGTACTGTGATGGATAAGTCGACTGAGTCCAAGATCAGTGCCTCGAGGACCTATAGATAGAATACTATATCAATATAATGGTTTGGAAGTGAAATTAAGTCATATTGAGTCAAAATAGGTCAAGACACGTCAACTAAGTCAATATAGGTCAACCAAGGTCAAACTAGATGGTACAGGGTTAATCTAAGTCATATTAGGCCTAACAAAGTCATACTAGGTCAAGACATGTCTAGTTGGGTCTACCTTGGTCATAGGAGGACATTGGAAGTCAATCCGAATCAAACTAGGTCGAAAGTTGACTTACCGTTGACTTTTGGTCATCGGGTCAACTCTGGTCAACTCTAGGTCAACTCTAGGTCAACCCTAGGTCAACTCCAGGTCAACCCTAGGTCAATGGTGACTAATAGTTGACTTTTGGTCAACTGCTCAAGTTTAACGGAATTTGGGACTAAATTGGGTAAAGTGTTGACCCATAGTTGACTTTTGATCTAAAAAGTCAACCGTGGTCAACCGAGGTCAAGACTAGGTCTAGACGGCTATTTCTACTCATTACCAACCCTTACAATCCATATCCAAGTCCATCTTAGACTTCGAAACTCAAGTCTTGGCCGTAGGCCAATATCCTATTTTACCCTTAAAAAGGGTAAAATTCTAACTTAGGCAATTATCAAGTTAGCCTACCTACGCTTGGTATTTTGACCCGTGCTTCCTAGGGTAGTAGGATACTAACCTATACATACGTTACCTACCAAAATACCTAGGTAAAGTGGACATCCAGTCCATGATACGGCCCATTGCCGATATCTTGAATATTTCAAGATACGCAATGGTATGGCGCGATACCGGCGCCCTACGACCCCGATTTCCACTCGGGAGCCTACCCGCAAAATCTAATTCATATAATCTAGGCCTATGCCAAGTTTCATCGTGTTCCGATACTCAGAGCTCGATTTCACCTTCTAACTCGATTTCTCCTATATTGCATTCCTATACTTCTACTTCTAACTTCTTCTTCCTATTTCTCCTCTAATTCTTCTTCTAATTCCTTCTTCCTATTCTTTCTTTCTTTCATCCTCTTCCTAATCTCATCTAATTCCTACTCTCATTCTCTTCCTCACTTTCTTTCATTCTCTTCCTATTCTAATTCTTCTTCTTATATCTTTTCTAACTTCCTCTTCTAGTCTTCTCTCTAACTCTTCTTCTAATTTCTTCTTCCTATTCTCCTAACTTCTTCTAATCCTTCCTCTTATTCTTCTTTCTAACTATCAATTTATCCATCTATACATATATATATATACATACTTATATATATATATACATATATATATATACATATATATATATACACTTGGGGATTTATAGGGGTTAAGGGGGGCAAAATGGGGGCTCACAAAGGGGGGGGGGGAACTGCTGTAGCTGCTGCTACAGCAGCTACTCCTGCTGTGGCTGCTGTTTTCTTCTTCTTCTTCTTCTCTAATTCTTCTAACTATCTCATCTCCTACTTTCTATATATATATATATATATATATATATATATATATATATATATATATATATATATATATATATATATATATATATATATATATATATATATATATATCTATATATATATACCAATATACCTATCTATCTAACCATCTATCTATGTATATATATATATATATATATATATATATATATATATATATATATATATATATGCACACACATCTAGTTATCTAGAGATGTATCTACATATCCATCTATCTATCTATCTATAGTTATCTAGAGATGTATCTACATATCCATCTATCTATCTATCTATATATATCCATATACATACACACACACACACATATATATATATATATATATATATATATATATATATATATATATATATATATATATATATATATATATATATATATACATACACCCACACATATAGATATATATATATATAAATACACACACACACTCTCCCTACCACACAAACACACACTCACTCTCACACACAACCACCACCACTCTCATGACAACTCCACCACCCTCATGATAACACCACCATCACTCTCATTACAACTCCACCACCACTCTCATTCCTCTACACACACACACAAATCAAATATATATATATATATATATAATACATGCACATATATATATATATATATATATATATATATATATATATATATATATATATATATATATATATATATATATATATATATATATTCTAATTAGAAAAACCCCAAATAATCTCTAACCTAGATTTCTAGGGAATCCTACAAAATTTGTGGGCAAAGTATAGAGAATCTCCCCCTCTATAATAATTGTGAAGACAATAAATGAAAAAGAGTAATAAATGAAGAATTAATAATTACATACCTAGGTTGGTTTTCTTGTAGGAAAGAAAAAGCTTGGGAAGAAGAAGGAGTTTGGAGAGAGAGAGAGAGAGTTTGACTTTGTGAAGAAGAAAGGGGGGGGGGGGTTGCCTCTTGGCCGGCCATGTGGGGGTTATTGGGTTTGGGTAAGATCCAATAACCCCCCAAACCCAATAGACTTAGGTTTGGTTCAAATTGAATTCGGTTTGGTTCGGTTTGTTTCGGTTTAAATCTAAATACTAATTAAGCCTCTAAAATAACTAATTAAGCCATAGAAATAGGATTTATGGTTTCTAACCTAATTAGGATGGTATGTGGGCCAAGTCCAGCTAGTATGTGGGTCCCACTAGGGTCCAGGCTACCCGGGTCTCCAACTTGAGTCCGAATTGGATAAAATCCAAACCAAACCAAATAAATCCCAAAAAATTACATAAAATAAATAAAAATTCCTAGAAATTATAAAACTTAAAAAATGACGAAAATACCCCTAATTCGAAAACTGGGGGTGACATCACGCCCCAGCGAGGACGATGATTCGGGTAAAGCCTAGCGAGGACGAGCGATTTTCCGGATCGGGACGTGACAGTACTAAGGGTATAACCTTGTTCCTCAGCCTCTTCTCCCTCCTGTCTAATATCTCCACTGGCTGCTCAGAAACTATGAGGCTCGGTCCGACCTCCAACTCTGAATGATCTAGCACATGACTGGGGTCTGGAACATACCTCCTCAGCTGAGATACGTGAAAGACATCGTGAACTCCTGCTAGGTTGGGTGGAAGTGCAACCCTGTAAGCTACCTCTCTGATCCTGCCAAGTATCTCGAACGGCCCGATGTATCTGGGCTCAGCTTCCCTCCTCGTCCGAACCGGATCGTCCTTCTAGTAGGTGATATCTTCACTAGCACCATATCACCGTCTGCGAACTCCATCGGTCTGCGACTAGCATCAGCCCAGTGTTTCTGCCTGTCCTGAGCTACTCTGAGCCTGTCTCTGATCATCCCGACTTTCTCTGCTGCATCCGTGATCATCTCTGGCCCAAGCATAACTCTGTCTCCAACATTATCCCAAAAGAGCGGTGTGCGGCATCGTCGTCCATATAGCGCCTCGAAAGGAGACATACCGATACTGGCTTGGTAGCTGTTGTTGTATGAAAACTCTACCAAGTGCAGATGGCTCTCCCAAGATCCTCCAAAGTCCAGCACGCAGGTCCTCAGCATATCCTCCAGTATCTGTATCGTCCTCTCGGACTGCCCATCTGTCTGCAGGTGGTACGCCGTACTGAACTTGAGCCTACTGCCCAACTCCTTCTGCAAGCTCCTCCAGTAGTGGGATGTGAATCTGCTGTCTCTGTCCGACACGATGCTCACTGGCACTCCGTGTAGGCGAACTATCTGCTGCATGTATAGCTCCACCAACTTCTCGGTGGAAAGCCCCACCTTGAAGGGTATGAAGTATGCACACTTCGTCAGCCTGTCCACGATGACCCAAATGGTATTCTTCCCTCCTTGGGAACGAGAAAGCCCTGAGACAAAGTCCATCGTAATATGTTTCCACTTCCACTCGGGAATGGGTAACGGCTGCAACAAACCAGCTGGCCTCTGGCGCTCCGCCTTGACCTGCTGGCAAACTAGGCATCTCGAGATGAAACGTGATACATCCCTCTTCATTCCGTGCCACCAAAGATGTTCCCGCAAGTCACGGTACATCTTGTTAGCACCAGGGTGAATAGAATATCTCGATCAGTGCACCTCCTGCAAGACTGCCTCTACCAGCTCTTCCTTCGGCACGCACAATCGGTTGTCATGCCTCAAGGATCCATCCTCTGCAATAGTGAAGTCATCCAGCAATCCAGCTAAAGCCTGGGCTCGAAGTCTGCGAAGGCTCTCATCTGTAGACTCTGCCTCCCGGATCTGCTCTATCAAACCTGACTGAATGTCAAGCGCCATCATCTGTATCACTGATCCTGGCCGAACTAGCTCGATACCGAGCTTCTCCAGATCCTCCCGCAAATGCCAATCTATCATCAGATACCATGCCATCGGATGCCTGCTCAGCGCATCCGCCACCATATTTGCCTTTCCGGGGTGATACTGTAAATCGATGTCGAAGTCTTTCATCAACTCCAACCATCGTCTTTGCCTCATGTTCAACTCTTTCTGCGTGAACACATACTTCAAGCTTTTGTGGTCAGTAAAGATTTCCACACGCTCTCCGTATAAGTAATGTTTCTATAACTTGAGTGCAAAGATCACCGCAGCTAACTCTAGGTCATGGGTAGGATAATTCTGCTCGTGAGTCCGTAATTGCCTAGATGCATAAGCAATCACTTTCCCATGCTGCTGTAGGACACATCATAGCCCCTTTCCTGAAGCATCGCTGTATATGGTAAAATCTCCAGAACCTGAAGGTAATGTCAGAACTGGAGCGGTCGTCAGCCTCCTCTTCAGCTCCTCAAACGCTGTCTGGCAGTCCTCTGACCAAATGTACTCTGCGTCCTTCCGCGTCAGCTTCGTCATGGGTTCAGCTATCCTAGCAAAGTCCTGGACGAACTTTTTATAATAGCCTGCTAAACCCAGAAAGCTCCTGATCTCTGAAACTGACGTCGGAGCCTTCCAAGTCTCAACTGCAGCAATCTTCCTGGGATCCACCGAGATTCCATCTCCAGTGACTACATGGCCGAGAAACTCCACTCGGTCTAAAAAGAACTCGCACTTCGGCAATTTGGCAAACAATCTCTTCTGCCTCAGAATCCCCAAAACTATCCGCAAGTGCTCTGCATGCTCCTCCGGTGTCTTCGAGTATATCAGGATGTCGTCGATAAACACTACGACGAACTTATCCAAATACTGGTGAAATGTCTTATTCATCAAATTCATAAAGACAGCTGGCGCATTTGTGAGACCAAATGGCAACACCTGAAACTCGTACTTCGTGTTGAACGCCGTCTTCTGGATGTCTGCTGCCCTAACCTTCACCTGGTGGTACCCGGATCTCAAGTCTATCCTGGAAAACACCTTCGCCCCCGCTCAACAGGTCGAACAAATCATCTATCCTGGGCAGAGGATATTTGTTCTTGATGGTGATGGCATTCAAGGCCCGGTAGTCAATACACAACCGAACTGTACCATGCTTCTTAGGCACAAAGAGCACTGGCGCTCCCCATGGAGAAGCACTGGATCGAATGAAACCCTTTTTCAACAGGTCATCAATCTGCTCTTTCGTCTCTACGGCCTCCTTGGGATTCACTCTATAGCAAGCCCGGGATACTGGTGATGAACCCGGTACTAAATCTATAGTGAATTCCACATCTCTGTCAGGTGAAAGTCCTGGAAGATTCTCTGGGAATACATCCATAAACTCCCTAATGATAGGGTATGGCGGTGCTACGTCCCCAACTGTCGCACAACAGTTCGGCTCTAGGCTGATCTCCGGCCCTGTCCTCCTGACACTGAATGGTGCTGTGCTTGGGGGACTGAACAAAATACTACCCTCATGACAATCTATAGATGCATGGGCATAGCTAAGCCAGTCCATCCCTAATATGATATCATAACCGGGGAGTGGCATCACAAAGAATTGTCCCCTGAACTCTCTCCCGGCTATAAAAATAGAACATCTATAGATAGCTCTAATAGGCACTGGTCCTCCTCCCGTCATCACTCTACTAATCTCCACAGTAGGTGTAGCTACTAGATGGTATTTATGCATAAACTCTAATAATAGGAAGCTATGAGATGCACCAGAATCAAACAAGCATAGAGCTAGAAAAGTATGCAAATAAATATGACCTGTGATGACGTCAGCTAAGTAATCTGGCTCCGAAATCTGCTCCGGCTCCGGCTCAAGGGCTAGGCTATAAGTCTTCCCCTGAGGTCCCTTCTGCTGCTGCAGATGCTGCCCAAACCTCTGCTGCTGAGTCGGAAGCGGTCCTCTATGTCCCTTGGCTGCTGGGCAGTCCCGAATCTGATGGGTGGCAGACCCACAAACCAAGCACTGCTTCAACCTCTTCCTGCAGATGGAGTTGTCGTGCCCTGGTCTTCCGCAGAAAGAACATATAGCTCCCCTCTGCTGGTGTCGGGGTCCCGGGGCTCTAACTGGCGGGGTCGGGTGATGTGATGTAGGGGGACGGTAAGTCTGCTGGTGCGGCGTCGGTGCTCTCTGCTGGAAAGCCTAACGCTTGGACGGTCCCTCGAGGTATACAGAAGTCGGCCTCTTGCTAGACAGAAGACGCTCCTCAATGCTCCGGGCCAACTCTAGGCTCTGGTAGTAGTCAGTCGTACCGTTCGCCACTATAAGAATGTCGATGTCTGGAACTAGACCATGGCAAAACCTACGGGCCATCTCCTCTGGATCTGCAACCAGACTAGGAGCAAAACGGCTCAGACGACTAAACTCTGTCGCATACTCATCAACAGAACGGTTCCCCTGCTGGATGTTATAGAATCGTAGCCCTATGGCTACTCTAGCAGTAGTCGAGAAGAATTTCTTCTTGAACTGGGTCTTGAACTGATCCCAAGTGGCTCACCCTCTCGCAAACAATGACTCATTCCGGAACCAAACTCCTGCCAAGTCTATCAGTAGAAATCCCACTGCCTCGACCTGGAGGTCACCCGGCATCCTAACTCCAAGGAGCTTCCTCTCTACCGAGTCTAGCCAGTCATCTGCTACTACTATGCCCTCAGTCCCTGAGAATTCCTTGGGATTCAGACCTATGAAGTCCTTGATCGTCCCCGCTCTCTGCCGTGGCTCTACAGGTGGTGGGACCACAGTACGTTCCTCAGAACGCTCCATGCTCTGGCAGATAGGGTAGTCTGATCCTGATGAATTGTTAGGAACCCCTGGATCAGAGTGAGCAGTTGGTTCTCGTCGAGTATGACGGAAGCCTGGGTAGGTATAGTGATAGGGGGTGGTAGAAGTATTGGGTCCTGCTGGGCCTGTGATGTGGAAGGTGGTGGAGGCATCTGGGTTTGTGGATCTGTGGAGTGGAGAAATGTTGTAGGTGGAGGTGGGGGTGTATCAGTTAACTGGTCAGCTGACTGGATATGGAGTGCGCCATTCTTAGGTGTGACATACTGGGATGAACGAGTAAGCACCATCTAATTACAATAAAAAGGACTTATAAGGACTTGTTTAAAGTAAGCAATCATAGACAAGGAAATCTAATTATAATAGCAAGCATGTGATGTATTTCCTATGTTGCAATCCTAGCATTCCTCTAGGTGTTCTAAGTGTCATTCCTAATGTTGTCCAATTACCTTAAGTTCCTAATTGCAGGCATGCTTGGTACAATAACGTAACCAAACAATTTAGTCTCGACCTGCATGGGCCACCACTAAAAACATGTCACGACCCGCTACCCAAATTGTTAGGCCGGGCCGAGTCATGTCCAGTGTAAGCCTCTGTTTTTCAAATTTCATTTTAATTAGTGTTAATTGAATTTTTATGTCATTTATAGCCTTAAATAATTATTAGGAATTTTTAGGAATTTTTCTAGAATTTTTAAATGATTTTAAATGAGTTTTAAAATACAAAATATTGATTTGTAATTTTCAAAAATGTTTTAATATCAATTTGCAATTATTAGAATTGTTTTAATACTATTTTGTAATTATTCAAATTATTTTTATATCAGTTTGCAATTTCTTAAATGTTTTAAACTGAGGAATGCAAATTCTTATTTGCATTAACCTACTGTGGGGACCTATATGCAAATTCCTAAATCTATGGGGGCCTATCTGCTAAACCTAACTCACCCCCCCCCCCCCCCCGACCAGACTCTCTCTCCTCACCCACTCTCGTTGACCCCCCCCCCCCCCGACCGACGACTGCCACGCCGACGGGCAGCCCCCGCCGTTTCCGGCTGCCCAACCGCCCAAAAACCCTATAAATAAACCCCCCTCCTCTCCCCAGACTCGACCTAAACCCTAACCGACCATCACGACCACCGAAACCCCCCTTTCTTCCCCGACGAAACTCGACCCTAACCCTAACTCCGGCGACCCCCAGCGCCACCTCCACAGCCGTCGTCGTCACCAGCCACCACCACCATCCGCTTCGCCTCGACGAGACGACCGCAGCGCCACCACTCCGCCACCGTCACGACGCCTCCTCCGCCGTCCAGACCCTTCGACAGCCCCCCCTTTCTGTTTCTTTTCTTTTTCTTTTTTCTGTTTCTTTTCTTTTCTTTTCTTTTTCTTTTTTGTTTTATATATATATATATATATATATATATATATATATATATATATATATATATATATATATATATATATATGTATATATATATTAGTATATATATATGTATATACTGTATTTTAACAGTATTTTATATATATGTATATATATTTTATAGTTAGTAAATTTCATATATATATGTTTGTATATATGTATATACTTTCATATGTATATATATTATATATATACACTTTATAATTAAGAGTTTTCTTATATATATATATTTGTATATATATATATATATATATATATATATATATATATATATATATATATATATATATATACTTTATAAATTAAGTATTTTCCTTATACATAGATATATGTACCTTTTTCATGTGTAGGTATATAATTATTTTGTATAACTTTACCTTATTAAAATAATGATATTTATTTTGCACTATTACCAAATTATATTTTTAGTATATTTAAAATACTGCGACCATTTGGTGTCCAAGCCTAGCATGGGTATTTGGGCCCAAATGTGTTTTCACACATTCAAGACCTGTACAAGTCATATTGGACTTGATTCATGGCCTTGGATCCTGTATTTGAACTTTGGTTCAAATTATATACATGGACAAAATACGCAGATAATTAATTATTGTGTGCAATGCTGTTTTTGATTTTCTAAAAATACTTAAAGTACTGCTAAAATTATGGAAAAATAGTATTTAGATACTATGTTAAGTTAGCTAATTTAGTATAATTTTTGTAGTATTTAATTTACTATTTTGCCACTAGTTTGGCATATGAAACCAAAACTCATTTTCTGTATACTTAGGAAAACTGATTTTTATAAAATATTTGTACTGGTTAATAAATTCCAGAAAAATTATAATAAATTTCTATGATTAACAAGGATCACTTTGATACTTTAATTTAAGAAAAACTAGGCCTTTTGTCTATTTCTAAAATTGTTAGAACACAATGGTCTTTGGATTTATTTATTGATTAATTACGACTTGTAGCTTTTTGTGTTATTTTGAGTTTTAGCCGTGTTGAACCCCACCCCTCACTAGTGTAAAGACCCTAGAAAGTTAGTTAAGGTAGTGTGTCACCCCATATTGGCCTCCTATGCCAAAGTCATCATTTTGGCTAGGTGCCCAGTCATAAGTCGTGTCGCACCAATTAGTGTCCTAGTATTTTAGCTTAGTGTAAAAACTAAGTTATTTTATTTATTTCTATACTTTCTACAAACTTTACATATTGTCACATAAATGAACTGCAAACCCCACCATGTTAAATGTTGATCCTTGGGGTAGCAAGTTAGATCTCTACATGTTGTACTTCCAGTTACTACCATGCTTAGAACAGTCTTGATGTATCTCTCACATGATTAGAATATGGGTTATGGGGAAACTGATAGTAGTGTACGTGATCATGACCCCCATATAGTAGCAAGCGAGGTCGCATTTTATATGCATACCTTGCCGCAGGCCATTATTCCGTATTTCTGTACGGATGTACACCTATGCTTGTTAACTTGTACGTATGTACATTTCATTTACATGTACCACAGTACATTGTACATCTATTGACCGATCACGTACTTGCTACAGTTTTAAACATTACATGTACATCTGTCTCTATGACATATGTATCCTTGCCATGATAGATTGTGTGATGCCATGTTTCCAGTTATTTCCTCTTATGTTCATTTCCATGTTTCATATGCTAGTTTGCTAGATTCAGTACTTGCTTCCGTCCTGACAGGATAACGTTGTAGGTGTCCTTACTGAGGAGGAATTACTCTGTGACACATACTATGGAGATACTGCCGAGGACCCGGCTTTGCTTTACGAGGATGTTCCTGCGGGGAACCTCGCCTAATTGTCTTTTGTTTACTTAGACTTTTGAGAGTAGACATGTATTAGACTATATCTTTTTGTAACTGGACATGTATCCAGTTTTACTTTTCAGTTCACTTGTACTTGGACATTTTACTATATACGACGACTTTTGTGTTTGGAGCATTTTATGACTTTATTTCACTTATAGAACTGTTAGCACATTTAGTCTTATCCTGTTGTCTTTAGAACAGCTTACTACGTTTTATCTCAACGTAGGCTGGGCATGACTCGGCCTGGCCCAACAATTTGGGTAGCGGGTCGTGACATGTTTTTAGTGGTAGCCCATGCAGGTCCTGACTAAACTGTTTGGTTACGTTATTGTACCAAGCATGCCTGCAATTAGGAACTTAAGGTGATTAGACAACATTAGGAAAGACGCTTAGAACACCTAGAGGAATGCTAAGATTGCAACATAGGAAATACATCACATGTTTGCTATTATAATTAGATTTTCTTGCCTATGATTGCTTAATTACTTTAAACAAGTCCTTATAAGTCTTTTTATGTGTAATTTAGATGGTGTTTACTCGTTCATCCCAGTATGTTACCCCCGAGAATGGGGCCCTCCATATCCAGTCAGCTGACCAGTTGACTGATACATCTCCACCTACCACATTCCCCCACTCCACAAATCCACAGACCCAGATACCACATCCACCTTCCACATCACAGGCCCAGCAGGACCCGATACTTCCACTACCCCCTATCACTATACCCACCCAGGCTTCCGTCACACTCGGCGGGAACCAGCTGCTCACACTGATTCAGGGGTTCCTAACAACCCATCAGGAGCAGACTACCCTACTCCGCTAGAGCATGGAGCGTTCTGAGGGACGTCCCGTGGTCCCACCACATGTAGAGCCACGACAGAGAGCGGGAACGATTAAGGACTTTATGGGTCTGAATTCTAAGGAGTTCTTAGGGACAGAGGGCATAGTAGTAGCTGATGACTGGCTAGATTCAGTAGAGAGGAAGCTCCTCGGAGTCAGGATGCCGGATGACCTTCAGGTCGAGGCAGCGGGATTTCTGCTGATAGACTTAGCAGGAGTCTGGTTCCGGAATGAGCCGTTGTTTGCGAGAGGTAGAGCCACTTGGGACCAGTTCAAGAAGAAATTCTTCTCGACCACTGCTAGAGTAGCCATGGGGCTACGATTCCAGAACATCCAGCAGGGGAACCGTTCTGTTGATGACTATGCGGCAGAGTTTAGTCGCCTGAGCCGTTTTGCTCCTAGTCTGGTTGCAGATCCAGAGGAGATGACCCGTAGGTTTTGCCATGGTCTAGTTCCAGACATTGGCATCCTTATAGTGGCGAACGGTACGACTGACTACTACCAGAGCCTAGAGTTAGCCCGGAGCATCGAGGAGCGTCTTCTGTCATGCAAGAGGCCAGCTTCTATACATCATGAGGGACCGTCCAAGCGTCAGGCTTTCCAGCAGAGAGCACCGACGCCGCCACAGCAGACTTACCGTCCTCCTACACCACATCATCAGACCCCGCCAGTTAGAGCCCCGGGACCCCGACAGCAGCAGAGGGGAGCTATATGTTCTTTCTGCGGAAGACCAGGGCACGACAGCTCCATTTGCAGGAAGAGGTTGAAGCAATGCTTAGTCTGTGGGTCTGCCACCCATCAGATTCGGGACTGTCCAGCAGCCAAGGGACCTAGAGGACCACTCCCGACTCAGCAGCAGAGGTTTGGGCAGCATCTGCAGCAGCAGAAGGGACCTCAGGGGAAGGTCTATAGCCTAGCCCTTGAGCCGGAGCTGGAGCAGGTTTCAGAGCCCGATTATTTAGCTGACGTCATCACAGGTCATGTTTTTTACATACTTTTCTAGCTCTATGCTTGTTTGATTCTGGTGCATCTCATAGCTTCCTGTCATTAGAGTTTATGCATGAACATCACTTAGTATCTACACCTACTGCGGAGATTAGTAGAGTAATGACGGAAGGAGGACCAGTGCCTATTAGAGCTAGCTATAGATGCTCTATTATGATAGCCGGAAGAGAGTTTGAAGGAAGATTCTTTGTGATGCCACTCCCCGGTTATGATATCATATTGGGGATGGACTGGCTTAGCTATGCCCATGCATCTATAGATTGTCATGAGGGTAGTATTTTGTTCAGTCCCCCAGGCACAGCACCATTCAGTGTCAGGAGGACAGGGCCGGAGATCAGCCTAGAGCCGAACTGTTGTGCGACAGTCGGGGACGCAGCACCGCCACACCCTATCATTAGGGAGTTTATGGATGTATTCCCAGAGGATCTTCCAGGACTTCCGCCTGACAGAGATGTGGAGTTCACTATAGATTTGGTGCCGGGTTCATCACCAGTATCCCAGGCTTGCTATAGAGTGAATCCCAAGGAGGCCATAGAGATGAAAGAGCAGATTGATGACCTGTTGAAAAAGGGTTTCATTCGATCCAGTGCTTCTCCATGGGGAGCACCAGTGCTCTTTGTGCCTAAGAAGGATGGTACAGTCCGGTTGTGTATTGACTATCGGGCCTTGAATGTCATCACTATCAAGAACAAATATCCTCTGTCCAGGATAGATGATTTGTTCGACCAGTTGAGCGGGGCGAAGGTGTTTTCCAGGATAGACTTGAGATCCGGGTACCACCAGGTGAAGGTTAGGCCAGCAGACATCCAGAAGACGGCGTTCAACACGAAGTACGGGCAGTACGAGTTTCTGATGATGCCATTTGGTCTCACAAATGCGCCAACTGTCTTTATGAATTTGATGAATAAGATATTTCACCAGTATCTGGATAAGTTCGTCGTAGTGTTTATCGACGACATCCTGATATACTCGAAGATGCCAGAGGAGCATGCAGAGCACTTGCGGATAGTTTTGGAGATTCTGAGGCATGAGAGATTGTTTGCCAAATTGCCGAAGTGCGAGTTCTTTTTAGACCGAGTGGAGTTTCTCGGCCATGTAGTCACTGGAGATGGAATCTCGGTAGATCCCAGGAAGATTGCTGCAGTTGAGACGTGGAAGGCTCCGACGTCAGTTTCAGAGATCAGGAGCTTTCTGGGTTTAGCAGGCTATTATAGAAAGTTCATCCAGGACTTTGCTAGGATAGCTGAACCCATGACGAAGCTGACGCGGAAGGACGCAGAGTACATTTGGTCAGAGGACTGCCAGACAGCATTTGAGGAGCTGAAGAGGAGGCTGACGACCGCTCCAGTTCTGACTTTACCTTCAGGTTCTGGAGGTTTCACCATATACAGTGATGCTTCTGGGAAGGGGCTAGGATGTGTCCTACAGCAGCATGGGAAAGTGATTGCTTATGCATCTAGGCAATTGCGGACTCATGAGCGGAATTATCCTACCCATGACCTCGAGTTAGCTACGGTGATCTTTGCACTCAAGTTATGGAAACATTACTTATACGGAGAGCGTGTGGAGATCTTTACTGACCACAAAAGCTTGAAGTATGTGTTCATGCAGAAAGAGCTGAACATGAGGCAAAGACGATGGTTGGAGTTGATAAAAGACTTCGACATCGATTTACAGTATCACCCCGAGAAGGCAAATGTGGTGGCGGATGCGCTGAGCAGGCATCCGATGGCATGGTACCTGATGATTGATCGACATTTGCGGGAGGATCTGGAGAAGCTCGGTATCGAGCTAGTTCGGCCAGGATCAGTGATACAGATGATGGCACTTGACATTCAGTCAGGTTTGATGGAGCAGATCCGGGAGGCACAGTCTACAGATGAGAGCCTTCGCAGTCTTCGACCCCAGGCTTTAACGGGATTGCTGGATGACTTTACTATAGCAGAGGATGGATCCTTGAGGCATGGCAGCCGATTGTGCGTGCCGAAGGGAGAGCTGGTAGAGGCAGTCTTGCAGGAGGCGCACCGATCGAGATATTTTATTCACCCTGGTGCTAACAAGATGTACCGTGACTTGAGGGAACATCTTTGGTGGCACGGGATGAAGAGGGATGTATCATATTTTATCTCGAGATGCCTAGTTTGCCAGCAGGTCAAGGCAGAGCGCCAGAGGCCAGCTGGTTTGTTGCAGCCGTTATCCATTCCCGAGTGGAAGTGGGAACATATTACGATGGACTTCGTTTCAGGGCTTCCTCGTTCCCAAGGAGGGAAGGATGCCATCTGGGTCATCGTAGACAGGCTGACGAAGTGTGCGCACTTCATACCCTTCAAGGTGGGGCTTTCCACCGAAAAGTTGGCGGAGCTATACATGCAGCAGATAGTTCGCCTACACGGAGTGCCGGTGAGCATCGTGTCAGACAGAGACAACAGATTTACATCCCACTACTGGAGGAGCTTGCAGGAGGAGTTGGGCAGTAGGCTCAAGTTCAGTACGGCGTACCACCCGCAGACAGATGGACAGTCCGAGAGGACGATACAGACACTGGAGGATATGCTGAGGACCTGCGTGCTGGACTTCGGAGGATCATGGGAGAGCCATCTGCACTTGGTAGAGTTTTCATACAACAACAGCTACCAGGCCAGTATTGGTATGTCTCCTTTCGAGGCGCTATATGGACGACGATGCCGCACACCGCTCTTTTGGGATGATGTCAGAGACAGAGTTATGCTTGGGCCAGAGATGATCACGGATGCAGCAGAGAAAGTCGGGATGATCAGAGACAGGCTCAGAGTAGCTCAGGATAGGCAGAAACACTGGGCTGATGCTAGTCGCAGACCGATGGAGTTCGCAGACGGTGATATGGTGCTAGTAAAGATATTACCTACTAGAGGGACGATCCGGTTCGGACGAGGAGGGAAGCTGAGCCCCAGATACATCGGGCCGTTCGAGGTACTTGGCAGGATCGGAGATGTAGCTTACAGGGTTGCACTTCCACCCAACCTAGCAGGAGTTCACGATGTCTTTCACGTATCTCAGCTGAGGAGATATGTTCCAGACCCCAGTCATGTGCTAGATCATTCAGAGTTGGAGGTCGGACCGAGCCTTACAGTTTCTGAGCAGCCAGTGGAGATATTAGACAGGAGAGAGAAGAGGCTGAGGAACAAGGTTATACCCCTAGTGCGAGTAGCTTGGAGTCGTCACTCCCCAGGTGAATCTACTTGGAAGAGGGAGTCGGACATGAGGGAGAGATACCCTTACTTGTTCGATCCAACCGCTGCGAGGGAACCACCCGTTCCCGCTTGATACCTTAGAGGTTAGTTTCGATCGCAGCCTTAGTCATTTTGTTGTATTACTTGCTATGTTAGAATATTGTCGGGTCTTCAATTCTTGTGAATTTCGAGGACAAAATTTTTCAAGGAGGGAAGACTTGTAAGCCCCTGTTTTTCAAATTTTATTTTAATTAGTGTTAATTGAATTTTTATGTCATTTATAGCCTTAAATAATTATTAGGAATTTTTAGGAATTTTTCTAGAATTTTTAAATGATTTTAAATGAGTTTTAAAATACAAAAATATTGATTTGTAATTTTCTAAAATATTTTAATATCAATTTGCAATTATTAGAATTGTTTTAATACTGTTTTGTAATTATTCAAATTATTTTTATATCAGTTTGTAATTTCTTAAATATTTTAAACTGAGGAATGCAAATTCTTATTTGCATTAACCTACTGTGGGGACCTATATGCAAATTCCTAAATCTATGGGGGCCTATCTGCTAAACCTAACTCACCCCCCCCCGACCAGACTCTCTCTCCTCACCCACTCTCGTTGACCCCCCCCGACCGACGACTGCCACGCCGACGGGCAGCCCCCGCCGTTTTCGGCTGCCCAACCGCCCAAAAACCCTATAAATAAACCCCCCTCCTCTCCCCAGACTCGACCTAAACTCTAACCGACCATCACGACCACCGAAACCCCCCTTTCTTCCCCGACGAAACTCGACCCTAACCCTAACTCCGGCGACCCCCAGCGCCACCTCCACAGCCGTCGTCGTCACCAGCCACCACCACCATCCGCTTCACCTCGACGAGACGACCGCAGCGCCACCACTCCGCCACCGTCACGACGCCTCCTCCGTCGTCCAGACCCTTCGACAGCCCCCCCTTCTGTTTCCTTTCTTTTTCTTTTTTCTGTTTCTTTTCTTTTCTTTTTCTTTTTGTTTTATATATATATTTATATATATATGTATATATATATATTAGTATATATATATGTATATACTGTATTTTAACAGTATTTTATATATATGTATATATATTTTATAGTTAGTAAATTTCATATATATATGTTTGTATATATGTATATACTTTCATATGTATATATATATATTATATATATACACTTTATAATTAAGAGTTTTCTTATATATATATATATATTTGTATATATATATATATACTTTATAAATTAAGTATTTTCCTTATACATAGATATATGTACCTTTTTCATGTGTAGGTATATAATTATTTTGTATAACTTTACCTTATTAAAATAATGATATTTATTTTGCACTATTACCAAATTATATTTTTAGTATATTTAAATTACTGCGACCATTTGGTGTCCAAGCCTAGCATGGGTATTTGGGCCCAAATGTGTTCAAGACCTGTACAAGTCATATTGGACTTGATTCATGGCCTTGGGTCCTGTATTTGAACTTTGGTTCAAATTATATACATGGACAAAATACGCAGATAATTAATTATTGTGTGCAATGCTGTTTTTGATTTTCTAAAAATACTTAAAGTACTGCTAAAATTATGGAAAAATAGTATTTAGATACTATGTTAAGTTAGCTAATTTAGTATAATTTTTGTAGTATTTAATTTACTATTTTGCCACTAGTTTGGCATATGAAACCAAAACTCATTTTCTGTATACTTAGGAAAACTGATTTTTATAAAATATTTGTACTGGTTAATAAATTCCAAAAAAATTATAATAAATTTCTATGATTAACAAGGATCATTTTGATACTTTACTTAAAGAAAAACTAGGCCTTTTGTCTATTTCTAAAATTGTTAGAACACAATGGTCTTTTGATTTATTTATTGATTAATTACGACTTGTAGCTTTTTGTGTTATTTTGAGTTTTAGCCATGTTGAACCCCACCCCTCACTAGTGTAAAGACCCTAGAAAGTTAGTTAAGGTAGTGTGTCACCCCATATTAGCCTCCTATGCCAAAGTCATCATTTTGGCTAAGTGCCCAGTCACAAGTCGTGTCGCACCAATTAGTGTCCTAGTGTTTTAGCTTAGTGTAAAAACTAAGTTATTTTATTTATTTCTACAGTGACGAGTTACCGGACACCCATAGCACTGTTATCGCAGCTTGTTTTATTTTGCTTTGCTAGAGGCAAGTACTTTCTACGAACTTTACATATTATCACATAAATGAACTGCAAACCCCACCATGTTAAATGCTGATCCTTGGGGTAGCAAGTTAGATCTCTACATGTTGTACTTCCAGTTACTACAATGCTTAGAACAGTCTTGATGTATCTCTCACATGATTAGAACTTGGGTTATGGAGAAACTGATAGTAGTGTACGTGATCATGACCCCCCTATAGTAGCGAGCGAGGTCGCATTTTATATGCATACCTTGCCGCAGGCCATTATCCCGCATTTCTGTACAGATGTACACCTATGCTTGTTAACTTGTACGTATGTACATTTCATTTACATGTACCACAGTACATTGTACATCTATTGACCGATCACGTACTTGCTACAGTTTTAAACATTACATGTACATCTGTCTCTATGACATATGTATCCTTGCCATGATAGATTATGTGATGCCATGTTTCCAGTTATTTCCTCTTATGTTCATTTCCATGTTTCATATGCTAGTTTGCTAGATTCAGTACTTGCTCCCGTCCTGACAGGATAACGTTGTAGGTGTCCTTACTGAGGAGGAGTTACTCTGTGACACATACTATGGAGATACTGCCGAGGACCCGGCTTTGCTTTACGAGGATGTTCCTGCGGAGAACCTCGCCTAGTTGTCTTTTGTTTACTTAGACTTTTGAGAGTAGACATGTATTAGACTATATCTTTTTGTAACTGGACATGTATCCAGTTTTACTTTTCAGTTCACTTGTACTTGGACATTTTACTGTATACGATGACTTTTGTGTTTGGAGCATTTTATGACTTTATTTCACTTATAGAACTGTTAGCACATTTAGTCTTATCCTGTTGTCTTTAGAACAGCTTACTACGTTTTATCTCAACGTAGGCTGGGCATGACTCGGCCTGGCCCAACAATTTGGATAGCGGGTCGTGACATCCAGTATGCGTTTGGAATAAAACGCAGTAAGCTGTTCTAGAGATAACAAGATAAGACTAAATGTGCTAACAGTTCTATAAGTGAATAAAAGTCATAAATGCTCCAAACACAAAAGTCGTCTCATATAGTAAAATGTCCAAATACAAGTCTGAAATATAAAACTGGATACATGTCCAGTTACAAAATACGTAGTCTAATACATGACTACACTAAATATCCCAAGTGACTATGCAAACTAGGCGAGTTTCCCCGCAGGAACATCCTCGTAAAGCAAAGCCGGGTCCTCGGCAGTATCTCCATAATATGAGTCGCAGAGTAACTCCTCCTCAGTAAGGATACCTACAATGTTATCCTGTCAGGACGGGAGCAAGTACTGAAACTAACAAACTAGCATATGAAACATGGAAATGAACATAAGAGAAAATAACTGGAAACATGGCATCTCATAGTCTATCATGGCAAAGACACATATGTCATAAAGACAGATGTATATGTAATGTTTAAAACTGTAGCAGGTACGTGATCGTCAATAGGTGTACAATGTACTGTGGAACATGTAAATAAAATGTACATACGTACAAGTTAACAAGCATAGGTGTACATCCGTACAAAAATGCGGGATAATGGCCTGCGGCAAGGTATGCATATAAAATGCGACCTCGCTCGCTACTATAGGGGGGGCATGATCACGTACTCAACTGTCAGTTTCCCCATAAGCCATATTCTAATCATGTGAGAGATACATAAAGACTGTTCTAAGCATGATAGTAATGGAAAGTACAACATGTGACATTTTAACTTGCTACCCTAAGGATCAGCATTTAGCATGGTTGGATTTGCAGTTCATTTATGTGACAGTATGTAAAGTTTGTAGAAAGTACTTGCCTCTAGCAAAGCAAGCTGTGATAAAAGTGCTATAGATGTCTGGTAACTCGTCACTGTAGAAATAAATACATAAACTTAGTTTTTACACTAAGCTACAACACTAAGACACTAATTTGTGAAACACGACTTATGACTGGACACCTAGCCAAAATGATGACTTTAGCATAGGAGACAAATGTGGGGTGACACACTATTATAACTAACATTCTAGGGTCTTTACACTAGTGAGGGGTGAGGTTCAATACGGCTAAAACTCAAAATAGCACAAAAAGTTGCAAGTCGTAATTATTCAATAAATAAATCAAATGAACATTGTGTTCCAACAATTTTTAAGATAGACAAAAAGCTTAATTTTACATAAAATAAAGTACCAAAATGATCCTTGTTAATTATAGAAATTTATTATAATTTTTCTGGAATTTATTAACCAGTACAAGTATTTATAAAAATCAGTTTTCCAAAGTACCCAGAAAATAAGTTCTGGTTTCATATGCCAAAATAGTGGCAAAACTGCAAGTTAAATACTGTAAAAATTATACTAAATTAGCTAAATTAACATAGTATCTAAATACTATTTTTCCAGAATTTTAACAGCAATTAAAGTATTTTTAGAAATTCAAAAACTGCATTGCACACAATCTGAAATTAAATAATTAATTATCTGCGTATTTTGTCCATGTACATAGTTTGAACCAAAGTTCAAATACAGCACCCAAGGCCATGAATCAAGTCCAATATGACTTGTATAGGTCTTGAATGTGTGAAAACACATTTGGGCCCAAAAACCCATGCTAGGCTTGGACACCAAATGGTTGCAGTAATTTAAATACACAAAAAATACAAAGACGTAAAAATACATAATAAATATTAATATTTTAATAAGGTAAAATTATACATAGTAGTTATAAAAATATGACAAGTATATTTACATAATAATAATTTACACTAGGTAGAGTGAAATACATATATAAAATGTATATCTATAATATTTATATATATATATATATATTTTGTATATCTATATATTTATATATACATATAAATATATAGATATTTACATAATGGATATATACATACATATGTTAAAAATACATATATATATATTAGAAAATACTTAATATATATATATATATATATATATATACAAATATTGTATACATATATATAATAGTATATATATAATAATATATACACACATGAACATATATACATATATGTACTTAAATACATACATATATATATATATATATATATATACATATATATATATATATATATATATATATATATATATATATATGCAGTATTTTTGTATATATATATATATATATATATATATTTTATATTTAGTACTATTATATATATATATATATATATATATATATATATATATATATATATATATATATATATATATATATATATATAATACAGTATACATAATAATACATATATATATATATATACAAATACATGTATACATATATATATAAATATACAAATAAATAATAAAACAAAAAGAAAAACAAAGGAAAAAGAAAAAGAAATAATCAGCACAACAGGGGGGCTCGAGCTCGGGCCACTGAGCACGCGGGGGGGGGGGGGGGAGGTTTAAACTCGCGCGCTGACCAGTGGGCCAAGTCGGCTCACGTGTTAGGATTAGGTCTTTAGTTTAATTTATTTAGGTTTAAGTATTTAATATATATAAAAAAAATAATAACAATCCAGTGTCCGGACAGTTAGGGACACAGGAGTCTAAGTGTCCGGGTCGATTACGACACGCACGACACGAGTATGTTGTGTCCAGTCCTACCCTCATGCTCGCCAGGACACGGCGAACCACATACGTGTGCACGAGACACGCACGACACGTTTCGACACTTGCTACTTACGTGTCCGGCTAGTCGGGGGAGTTTCGAACGCGCTGGACGGTGGAGGAAGCGTCGGCGAGGCGGCGCTTGGGTGGCGCTGGACGTAGCTCGTCTGGGCGAACACGTCGGTGGGGGTTGGGGGCGGTGACGTTCGTCGGTGAGGTGGATTTGGGGAGGTCAGTCGGAGCTAGGGTTCTGGGGAAAAATAGGGCGGTGGTTGCGTCGTGGTGGTGGTGGTCGGTCGAGGGGAGTGTGGGGGTTATTTTTAGGGGGTCATAGTCTGTCGGGGGCGTCGCGCTGGCCGGAAATGGCGGAGAAAAGTGAGTCGGCGGTCGTCGGTCGTCGGGGGTGGGTAGATTAGGATTTTACGTTAGGGACCCTAGACTTTAGGTTATTACAGATGGGCCCCTATTAGTAGGTAAATGCAAATAAGAATTTGCATTCCGCAATTTAAAACATTTGAGTAATTGCAAACTGATATATTAACAATTTAATAAATTGCATAATGATATAAAAACAATTCTAAAAATTACAGAATGATATTAAAACATTTAAATAAATTACAAAATGATATTTTTGTATTTAAAAATCATTTAAAAATTCTAGAAAAATTTCTAAAAATCCTAATAAATATTTTAAGGCTAAATATGACATTAAAAATTAATTAACACTAATTAAATAAATTTTGAAAAACAGGGGCTTACAACCTACCCCCGTGGAAATGGACACACCGGCTCTTCTGGAGATCATGAGATGGATGATGGCCACTCAGCAACACCAGATGTTAGCCCAGCAGCGCATGCACGCTCAGTTGCAGGAGCAGAACGTACTATTCAACCAAGGGTTGCAGACGGCTTTAGAAAGAGGGACAAGGCCGAATTCAGGAGCATCAACCAGGTTTTGCAAGTACAACCCCCGCCGTTTCGAGGGCACGGAGGATGCTATTTCGGCAGATGCATGGCTTAAGGATATTGAGGCTATTTTGACAGTGGCTAAGGTGCCGGCAGAAGAACGTATGGATCAGATGAAATTGTTACTTCAGGATCTCGCACGTGATTGGTGGGAATCAGAGGAAGTAGGTATCTGACGTCCCATTGCTTGGGACGATTTCAAGCAAGATTCAAGACGAAGTACTATGGAGTTGTGGCACAGTTTGAGCTACAACAGAAGTTTATCAACCTCAAGCAGGCCTGCAAGACGGTAGATGCTTATGCAGCGGAGTTCTGCAGATTGAGTAGGTTTGTCCCAGAGATGGCAGCGACGGAGCGCCAGAGGGCTATGAGGTTTCAGCAAGGGTTTCATCTTGAACTCTTACAATTGATAGAGGGGCACAACTACCAGACTTTTGACGAAGTATTGACGGCAACCCGAAGGCATGAGATCACCATTCAGAGGATCACGACAAGGACTGGGGGTCAGAAGAGATCCCACAGTCAGATTGAAGGAGGAGGGGAAGCAGCGCCCTGAATAACAGCACCGTCCCCTGGCATTCACATCCACGATGTGGCGATACGAGGGCCAGCACCACCACCCAGGCAGCAGCAACAACAACCAAGAAAGAACCAGCAACCCCCAGCGGGCTGCACTTATTGTGGGAAGATAGGGCACATTAGAGATGTGTGTCGGGCATTGAACGGACTGTGTTTGATATGTGGAAATCCAGATCATCGGGTTACCACCTGTTCCATGAATACGAGATCAGGAGGACCAGTGCAGCAGTTTCCTGCTCTGCCAGCACTAGGGGCAGGACAGTATCGAGGACCAGCGGTAGCAGTGAGACCGTTGGCACATCGCCCGTTAATGCTGCAGGCTCAGATGTTTCGGCAACAGGGACCGCCGATGCAGCAACACCAGCATAGACCACCCCAACATCATCAAGGCAGGGGCCAGCAGCAGCACCAGGACAGGCCACAGCATGGGAACCAGCAAGGAGGTCGAGGGCAGGCATTCACTCTGTCCCTAGAAGAGGCATTAGCATCGGGAGATGTTGTGGCAGGTAACATTCTCGTCGCCTCGTATCCCGCAGTAGCATTGTTTGATTCGGGAGCATCATATTCACTTATATCTGCACAATTTACGACACGGCTAGGAATGGAGTTCGAGGCATTGCCAGGGAAGTTAAATTTACTCACTGGCAATGGGCTCGTAGGAGTTAGTAGAGTTATTCTAGCGTGTAGTGTTGTAGTTTGCCGGCATTCTTTACCCGTCCAGTTAATAGAATTTCCTGTTGGAAATTTCGACGTTATCTTAGGCATGGACTGGCTGAAAGACAGTCGTGCGACAATAGATTATCGTAGAGGGAGGGTATCTTTTGATATTCCAGGCATGAAGAGATTCACCTTAGTCAGATCAGAGGCAACTCGGCAAGAGCAGGGAGTAGTAACGGCAATGGAAGAAGTTCAAGTTCCGAAGGTAGTTGAAGAATTTCTAGACGTATTTCCCGAAGAACTTCCAGGTCTACCACCGGTTAGAGACATTGAGTTCAGCATAGAATTGACACCTGGAACTAAACCGATATCAGATCGAGTTTACAGAATGGCAGATTCGGAGCAGGCCAAGGTATATCAGCACATAGAGGAACTGAAGGAGAAGAAGTTTATCCAAGCTAGCATATCGCCGTGGGCAACACCAGTGGTACTTATGGGGAAGAAGGATGGATCATCCAGATTGTGCATTGACTACAGGAAGCTTAATGCGGCAACAGTAAAGAACAAGTATCCACTACCAAGGATCGACGACTTATTTGATTAGTTGAGCAGAGCTAGAATTTTCTCCAAGATAGATCTTCGGTCAGGCTATCATCAAGTGAGGGTTCGAAAGGAGGATATTCCCAAGACAACATTCAGGTCGAAGTATGGGCATTATGAATTCTTAGTAATGCCGTTTGGTTTGACCAATGCTCCAGCAATATTTATGGATTTAATGAACCGCATCTTTATGCCATACTTAGATCAGTTTGTCGTTGTGTTTCTTGACGACATTCTCGTATACTCTGCTGGTGAAGAGGAGCATGAAGACCACCTCAGGAAAGTGTTACAGATTTTGAGAGAGAACCAGTTGTATGCCAAGCTCAGCAAGTATGAGTTCTGGATGGACCACATTTCATTCTT
The DNA here is from genome assembly GCA_029216955.1 of Iris pallida. Taxonomy (NCBI): domain Eukaryota; kingdom Viridiplantae; phylum Streptophyta; class Magnoliopsida; order Asparagales; family Iridaceae; genus Iris; species Iris pallida. Next base: position 19,916,757 of record JANAVB010031417.1, on the reverse strand, counting down.
GGGTCACATCATATCAGGAGCTGGAGTAGCAGTGGATCCCAAGAAGGTAGAAGCAGGAGAGAGTTGGCCAGTACCCAAGACCGTAGCTGATGTGCGGAGTTTTTTTGGGATTGGCAGGATATTACAGGCAATTCGTATCAGACTTTGCAAGACTTTCAGCACCCATGATCCGCTTGACACGAAAGGATGTGCCATTCGTTTGGTCGACAGAATGCCAGGCATCATTTGAGAATCTGAAGCAGAAATTGATATCAGCACCTATTCTTACATTGCCAGTTGGACTCGGAGGTTTTACTGTATATTATGATGCGTCAGGTAAAGGACTTGGATGTGTCCTCATGCAACATGGGAAGGTGATAGCATACGCATCTAGGCAACTTCGGGACCACGAGAAGAATTATCCAACTCATGATTTGGAGTTGGCAGCAGCAGTATTTGCTTTGAAGCTATGGAGGCATTACTTATATGGTGATCGAGTAGACATTTACACAGACCATAAAAGTATGAAGTACATCTTTACTCAGAAGGAGCTGAACATGAGGCAGAGAAGATGGTTAGAACTGATCAAGGATTACGACGTTGAGCTTCAGTATCATCCGGGCAAGGCTAATGTGGTAGCAGACACTCTCAGCAGAAGAGACGGTGCATTTATGTTGACAACGCAGAAGCACATTTTAGAAGACCTTCAGGGGATGGGCATAGAAGTTATACTTCCTAGTGATGTAGGAATTCTGGCAAGTCTACGAGTCCAATCTGACTTGGTAGATAGGATCAAGGCAGCCCAGACACAGGACCCAAGGATTCAAAAGCTTAGGACAGAATGTGAGTCAGGGCTCAGGAAGGAGATGCAAATCCACGAAGACGGTACGCTTAGGTTTGGATCACGTCTATGTGTACCTAGTGGAGATATCATACAGGAAGTTATGGCAGAAGCTCACAGTTTCCAGTATTCAATACATCCTGGAGGGACCAAGATGTACCAGGATATCAAGCAACACTTCTGGTGGAACGGGATGAAGAGGGAGATAGCTAGATTTGTTTCCCGTTGCTTGGTATGTCAGCAAGTGAAGACAGAACAGCAGAGGCCAGCTGGATTATTGCAACCGCTTCCTATCCCAGAATAAAAATGGGAGCACATTACCATGGACTTTATGACCGGTTTACCGAGATCACCAAGTGGTAAAGATGCTATTTGGGTGATAGTGGACCGACTTACAAAGGTAGTACACTTTCTTCCTTTCAGAATAGAACAATCTACAGAAAAGTTGGCAGATTTGTACATACAACAGATAGTCAGGCAACATGGAGTCCCTGTCAGTATTGTGTCAGACAGAGATACCCATTTTAAATCACATTTCTGGAAGAGCTTACATCATAGTCTGGGCACCAAGTTAAGATTTAGCACGGCTTACCATCCACAGACGGACGGACAATCAGAAAGGACAATTCAGACTTTGGAAGATATGTTGCGAGCTTGTACCATAGATTTTGGAGGATCTTGGGAGAGCCACCTACACTTAGTCGAATTCTCATATAACAACAGTTATCAAGCCAGTATCCAGATGGCGCCATTTGAGGCACTATATGGTAAGAACTGTAGGTCGCCACTAGCCTGGGATGATATCGGGGAGAGGAAGATGTTAGGTCCAGAGATGATTGTTCAAACAGTTGAATTGGTTAAAGGAATTAGAAAGCGACTTCGAGTTGCGCAGGATCGGCATCGTCATTGGGCGGACCAGCATCGTAGGCCGCTAGAGTTTTTTGTTGGGGACCACGTGTTCCTACGGATCTCACCTACCCGTGGGGTCATTAGATTTGGCGTTCGCGAAAAGTTGAGTCCGCGATACGTAGGACCATTCGTTATCCTTGATAGGGTAGGCGATGTTGCTTATCGTTTGTCCCTTCCCCCTTTGTTACGAGAGGTGCATGACGTGTTTCATGTATCTCAGCTGCGAAGGTATGTATCGGACCCAAGCCATATCCTTGATCATTCTGAGCTGGTTGTTGGTACCAACTTGTCTTACGAGGAGCAGCCGGTGTCCATTTTAGACCGAAGAGAGAAGATACTCAAGAACCGAACAATTAGCCTTGTCCGGGTTGCTTGGTGTCATCACTCATTAGGAGAGTCAACGTGGGAACGTGAGGATGATATCCGATCACGGTATCCATATCTGTTTGACTCACAAGGTATATTTCTTCCCGTGTACCTTGATTGTCTTGACCCCTCATGCTTGTCACCCTATGGATAGAACTACATGATATCGTAGATTGTCAATATAGATATGTTATCTGCTAGTTAACATTAAAGAATGATTGCTTGCTCAAGTTTTTTGTACCTAGATTAGTTTAGTTTGGATATTCCTATCCTGCTTGGATTTGAAATTCCGAGGACGGAATTTTTCTAAGGAGGGTAGAGATGTCACTTCCCGTTCCCAGAATACGTATTTTTAATACATGTATTGTTTTAATATATTTACTTGATATTTATCATGTATTGTTCTGTAATTAAAACCCCTTCATGTTAATTAATTTTCTGCAATTTTATTTCTGTATTTTATTTCCTGCTTTTATACTCTGCTTTAGCTATACTTTGGGTTCGGTTTGGATTGGATTAAGTATGTTGGTTCATCACAAACCCCCACCTACCACCACCCCTTCCATTTAAAGCCCACCCCTTTCCCTCTCTTTATTACTTCACCATTAATCTTCTTCTTCCTCATAACTCCTCCCCCACCTACCAGCCGCCAAGGCAAGTGCCAAACTTGCTTCTTGATGGATCACCATTATTATTATTCCATCATCTTCCTTACTAAATCTTAAGCCTCTTTAGTACTTAGCATTTTCAATTTCCATGGTTCATTTCTTGTAGATCTAAGTTTAATGCATTTTTGGATTTCTTAAGTTTTGATCTAGTAAACGTTGTTATCTTCAAGTTTTGATGGTTCCATGTTGAAGAGAATTCCGTTTTACCCCATTTTGACCTATGGAAGTTCAGATTTGGGCTTGGAATGAAGGATTTAGAGAGCTTGGAAGCAATAGGTTTCCATGGTTATGTCCTTAGAAAATCCGGAGAAGAAGAACAGATCCTGGCCGCATAACGGTGCTTGACCGCATGAGTTTTCATGCGGCAAGTCTCCCTTGGCCGCATGGGCTTAGTCAGCCGCATGGGCTTAGTTAGCCGCATGGGCTTAGTCAGCCGCATAAAGACTTGATCGGCCGCTTGCCGCATAAAGACCAGCCCGAGCCGCATAGAGTAATTTGGCTGCATGAGACTTATCTGCCGCATATAGCCTTGCGCCCATTTCAGCCGCATGGTGCGGATCATTCTCAGCCGCATGGCGCCACGTGACTCCTTGGCCACATATAGGCTTGCGCCTATTCAGCCGCATAGAATTTCCCTTGGCCGTATGGGCGTATGTTGCCCGTAGCCGCATGAGACCCCTTTTGTTTTTAGCCACACAGGGCTTTGCTAATTTAGCCGCATGAGACTATTCTGTTCCGGCCGCATGGAATCACCCTTGCCCAGCCATTCCCGGCCGCATGAATCAATAATTTCCCAGCCGCATGAATGCTGGCCATGATGCCTTTTGGCTGATTCTTGTTTCAAATTGACATTGGTTTACATTGATTAACATTTATCACCATTGATTGATTGACTTGGCATTTATTAACATTAATTATTGTCTTGACATTAATAAACATGGATTGTTATCTTAATTTAATAATAATTGATCATGCGTTCCTAGTTGGAACTAAGAGACTGGCTAGTCGTCTTATTGAATTGAATGAATGAGACACGTTCATATTAACTATGAACTATTGCAATCGACTGGCTGATCCCGAATATTGGCATACAGATACATGCAGGCTTCAATTTATTTATTTATTTTCTACAAACAGCAGCATGTGCACTTTATGGTCAAGGCATGATTATTCCGTGATTAGTTTTGATTGTTGCATTACGCTATGTAAGACCTACAACCTAACTGCACGGGTATCGTTGTAGAGTTGTGCTTATCGTACCCCTACACAAGTACTCATTCTGAATGACCATGATCCACGGCATGAGATTTCACTCAACATAGAGACTATTAAGTTAAATAAAATATTGATTGCATGGAGAGAATGGATTCCCGAGTTCTTACATGGCAGCCCTCTTGGGACTATTAAGTGCCCGACAGGTCGGCTGGTTCCCACAGATACTGCAAATCTGCCACACGGGCAGGGAGCGGAATCTGGTTATATTATTTATTGTATATTATATATTGATGACGGACGTCCCGCTGGGACTCGTCTAATTCATGATTGGCGCAATTGATTGACTGGTTAAACTAGCCTTGCTTGCACATAGTAAGAACTGAGGAATCCCTATTGCATAATTCCAGGATAACTTGGAACTCACAGTAGCAAGCCGTAGTAGTTGCATAGCCGTTTAAATTGATTTGTTTGTGTACTGTACCTACTCTGTTACCTAACTGAGATGATCAGAATGTCAGGACATGACGAGCAAACTTCTGTCCTTGTTTGGTTGGGAGGTTGGTTCGAAGTGTCGTGATGTTATGTGAATCCTAGTAGATAGCAGAGATCTATTATCATTACTGACTTCATTCCTCATATCGTGCTTTCTTGCGGTACTTGCTATTAGAGGTCTAACCTCTCTGGTTTTGCATGGCCAGATTTAGAGCCGGTTCCCGAGGATCCAACTTACTTCTACCTCCAAGATGGTCAATACTAGAGGGATGATCGCAGGAGGACTCGAGTGAGTTTCTTACTTCCCCGCTCGTTTTGTTATCTACTTTATACCTTGCCGTTTGGCACCGACATGTTAGTCGGATTGTCTTGTACTTACGTTTGCATAATTGTAACTAAAGTCAGGCTGCAGCTGATAAACAATTGTGTATACTTTATTACATCCTCTGGCTATGTTTCGATAAAGCCAGGTATCAAGAACATTTTGACTGAGCGTTTGGGACGCCTTACTGTTTTATCTTACATGTTCTCCATTTCTGTTTCTTGTTTGAATGATTGAGACAATAGATGTGAAGTGACCATAGGGAGACTTTCATGTAGTATGCACCCCCTCGTCTTGTTAGACAGCATTGATCGTATTATACGGTATTCATCTACCCGTAATACGTAGCTGGCTGAATCATTCTCCCGCTCTCCAGTATTCTGGTTCTGGGGCGTGACAGGTCGGCGGAGGGGGAAGGGTCGGAGGAGGAGGCGGCGGCGGGTCGGGGAAGGAGGCGGCGGCGGGTCGGGGGAGGAGGAGGGTCGGCGGAGGGGGGAAGGGGAGGGGAGGGGAATATGGAGTGTGCTCAACAGCAAAGGTAGAATAAGAATTTTTTTTTTGAAATGGTGTGTCCTTAGCAAGTCTTGGATGTCTATAGCCGGACCCTTTCTTTTTAGAAGAGTAATTCCCATTCTCATTTCTCAGTCGTCTTTTGCCAACGCTGGAAAGGAAAGAGCGGTGCTCTCTTCGCCATTACTGTACTGTTCCCAGCGGCACTGTCGGTTCTCTGCCGGTGTCCGCCGCCGATGGCAAGGTCCGGCTGGCTAGGGTTTGCTTCGAGATCGCTCCTGCTACGTAAGACCAAGGTTAGGGATCGATCCATCCATCAATTTCTCACTTCTCTCTCCCGCTCCGAACTATGCTTCATTTTCCTTCACATTCTGTTCTGATCACAGTTCTCTTCTCCGATCCCGAGCGGTTCATGGGATCTTCTCGGTGCCAAGAACGAGTACTTCTCGCCGTTATTGCGTCGAATTTCTCACCTATCCGCAGGTATGATTGTGTCCATTTGACGATTAAATGCAGCGCTAATTAGGGTTAAGTAGGTTCTTGAAATTAGGGTTAAGTAGGTTGTTGGAAGTAAGAATCTCAAATTTCTTTGGCAAATGGGAAATGCAATAATTGTCGTAGTAGATTCTGAACTAGTTTGCATAGACACAGGACACATATTCAGAGTACGGAGTTTGTAAGAAAAATTTAGTCACGGCCGTTTCTGACATTCCAAGGACCTGAGCAAATACTAAAAAAGTGCATTTTTTTAACCACTCTAAAAATGTCTTTTTTCTGACATTCTAACTGCAATTTCTAAAAAATAGGGATGCCTAAATCTAAAAATGAGATTTCACAGCTTGCACATGCTCAGAAATGGCCGTGTGTGTATAGTATATCTTATTGGTATCTATTGTTATGCATGTTTTGACTTTCGAGTAGTAGCTCGGTTCAAAATAAAATTATAGAAAGAACTTGGTAGAAAAAGAAATGTTACTTTCTCACATCTCGACTAAGTTGCACTGATACACCTCCATAGAACCTTCCATTTCAAGGTCATATATCTGACATGGTTAGCTACCCTTGAACCCGGGGGTGGGGGTGGGGGTGGGGGATGGGGGTGGGGGAATGAGATTTTGGTTTTATACTATATAGTTCTGTTTATCCTATTATTTACATGGTTTTACTATTAATGGAACTCTTAACTTTGAGATATTGAGTTCAATCATTTCTGTCTACATTCTATTTGTTCTTTATGTATATATTTTAAAAAATTTCTTAATTTTTTGTAGATGTCCCTTAAATTTGTCATTAAGGTACTTTCATCCTTTTCTGTGTCCCTTGAGTATAGTCCATACATGTCTAGGCTCCAAAGGGACAAAAGAAAGTGACTATTTTTAAAGTGGGTCCTTTGCAAAACTTTGTGGAACTTAGTTACTATACAAAATATGAGTAAATATAGATGTTATGTAGATATAATTATATATTGATTATATATAATATAACCGTATCCATGGCCTCCATATCGGAGAATTTCTACATCATGCCACAGTTGATATTCATATTGTTTTCTTATCCAAATCCCTGTTTCTCTGCAACCTAGTATCTCGATTATGGTTTGGACAACTGCAAGACCATGCCAGATCACATTCAACTTTTTCCTCTCTGGAACCTAGACATGAGCAGACCATGTTCAACATGAGCGTTGAGGAAGTATCGTGTAGGACACGAATAAAAACATGGATACATGCCTATGAAGGAGTATATGTGCAACCTAGGTTTAAAACGATCTGTCATGAAAGAAGCATTGGTGTTAGTGGGATGAACGTTCATGGCTACTTTAAGAACAAAGTAATGTATTTGGATGACCTTTGGGGTGATAATGATAATATCATAATATACGGAGGGATGTTGTAGGCAGACAGGCCTATTTCTATTCATTGAATGTAGGATGCCTTCATCTTTTTGTGTGTCTTGATTCTTATCTATGGATAATATGTTTTACAGAGACATGCTACTATGTTAAGGAAGTGTGGTATCATTCATCTCTTTAATATGATTCATATATTATTCACCTATAAGTTTCATTCTTGTTAGTTCCATGCGGATGCAAAACGAGTGTTGCTAGAAGATCCTATTTTGGAGCAACATCTTTTCCAAATCGAAAATTTCATGCTACAGGTACTTTTATCTAATTCTTTATTACATGGCTTTGTCATTTCTCTCTTTAGCTCTTTGTATACATTTGGCTTAAATTTTCTTTATGTTTTATGTATGTATTTGTGCAGGAGTGCGTTATGTGTTAGATCGTGATTACTATGAAATTCTTGGTGTCCCTAAGAATGCTAGTCGGGATGAAATCAAGAAAGCCTTCCATGCAGTAAGTAGCTGGACAATGTCAAGCATACATGTGCATGTGCTATGAGAAGTGGATATTAAGTTGTTTGTCGATGTACTTCATGTAGTAGTTTCAGAAGGCATTTACATTTCCCTACTGTGTAATACATGCTTATTTATAATTTTATTTCATCAAAAGTATCTTCTGATTTTGTTTGACTGGTTCTTGACAGTGTGTTAGATAATTGGGGCTGTTATACCCTTGTTCGGTTTCAAAGTTTTTTTTTTACTGCCTATTATTTCTCCCCTTTTCCAACCCAGGCTCATCTTACATTTTCTCATCTACCTTTATGCAGCTACATCTTTATGAACATTTGTTTCGCTCATCAATTCTCAAAGGTCTTGCAATACTTTTTGCCCAGACCAACTAGCAAGCGAAATATGTCCATTTTATTGGTTGGTCTCTTGGTCATGTTTACCAATTGAAGAGTAAATTGACAACAGTCATCAAGAGAGGGAAAGAAAATTGTAACAAGCTTGCCATATGCAACTTTTTCATTTTGTCATTCAGTGATGACTATCACTATTTCACCCAAAATGATTTCAGAAGCTTGGAGTTATGCTTAAATGACATAAATAAAAAAATAAAATTTTGAAAGTGCCAAAACCCTCTGATCCTAAACTGCAAAATATATCAAAACTGCCAAAACTGATAATTCTATAGAACATCTGATAGCCTATACTTTGAACCACGATTATTTGAGAGTTGTCTATTTATTCTTCTGTCATGGAGTTATTATGCTATACATGTTCCTTAATCATAATTTTCACTGCATTTTATATTCCATGTTTTTTTAATATCTGTATGTAATAACTATAGGATTTTAATATCTGTATGTAATAACTATAGGATTGATTCATCCTATTTTTTTTTTTTTTTTTTTCTGATCTATGTATCCTTTTATCGCAATATGTTCAAGTAAGGGTGACATGTTCTGTCAATACTTGTTGGCTCTGATCCTATATATGTTCAACCTATATATATCTAATCTTATTTTTTTGAGCAATTCAGCTTGCAAAGAAGTACCATCCAGATGCAAATAAAAATAATCCTGCAGCAACTAGAAAGTTCCAAGAGATAAGGGATGCTTATGAGGTCAGTACTTCCAACAACTGATCATTCATTACATAACTCTACACTTTTGTTCGGGCTGATTTTTTTTTTTTTTTTTCATTTAAATCCCTTGCATATCCAGACATTGCACGATTCTGAAAAGAGAGCACAGTATGACAGGGTAACTGCTTACCTTTTTCATTGAAGATTCGGTGAAACACATTTTATTTGAGTCTGCGGTCGCCTCTCCATTCCCTTCATTCTTTTATTTTTCATGCATATTATATGCCATCTTTTGCTTTAGTTGTATTGTAAATTTTGATAGGAATCCTTGAAAGGAGCTGAGGAAGTAAGGTATCCTGGTGATGATGCAAGGCGATATGGAAGTACTTATCAGGACCCTTTCTCTGACAAGTTCTCTAAGATATTCTCTGAGGTGATATGGTATTTCTTGTTGTATAGTTTCTTTCAAAATTTTATTGGAAGTGATATGATTGTTAATCCTGCTGTAGGTTTTTGAACATGAAAGAGAAATACATGCAGCTGATCTACAGGTGGTTGTTTTATTCTTTTGGAATAACTGTTTAGCATATCTATCTGGCATGTTTTTTTTCCTTCTTCTTTTGGAATAGTTCCTACCTGTTCTTTGCTATGTGCTGTTGAATAGTAATTTAGCATATCTACATCTTTTTGGCATGTTTTGTAGGTGGAATTGAATCTCTCTTTTACTGAAGCTGCTAAAGGATGCAAAAAGCACGTGTCCTTTAGCGCACAAGTTCCTTGTGGGTCATGCTGTGAGTAAATACTTCATATTTGAACTTTCATATTATAATTAACATCCTACTTTTCTTGACTAAATTCTGTAATCATCCTAGTGACATGAAGTTTACAAATTAAATCATACTTGAAAGTTTGTAACTTCTCCAGATGTCTCTTGTTGGCTTACATGAATATATGAGTAATAGAAGTCTTGTTGGCTTACATGTATATATATATATACTTAATATAAGTTATGTAGCTTTTGTTCCCTAATACACAGTACTTTTGACATGCTCCTGTTGATCGAACTGTTCTTGTGGACTCACATGTAGGTTTCATGAGATTCAACAGGGACACTTTGGCTGGCTAGATCTCTTTAGTTTATCATATGAAGGCACATCTTTTATTACCATGTTGGTTATCATTCTTCCCTTGGTAGTTTCTCATCTGATGTTATAAATATGTGGTATTGTCTGATTCAGGTGATGTCTTGACAAATTACAATGTTTGAACGTTCGAACTTTAACTTTAAAGTATCACCCCTGTCATTAAGATGCTCACACATTGTTATATACACATACATCAATCTTACTCGTTCATTAGAGTTGTCAGTGGCAGTCTTTTAAAGTAATTTGGTTTGCTTATTTTCTGTACGGAGATACAGATGGAAGGGGTCATTCAATCAATGCAAAGCCATCTAGATGTCCTACTTGTAATGGCCTTGGAAAGGTGAGAACTCTAACTCATATTACAGTTATCTTTTTTCAACAAATTCGTTCCAAATAGTTTATTTTTCCAGAATTATGAACTTCAGACAATGTTGTCTTATATAACCAAACAAAACTATGATATGCTCTTTTATTCATTTGATAATGTAAATGTCTCTGTTTAGGTTTCCGTATTTCCATTCATCTCCACATGTGCTTCCTGCAAAGGCCAAGGCAAAATAGTTAAGGTTAATACTAACATTCGTTACTTATGTGGTTGTCTATTTATCTGAGCAATACTAATAACCAGTCATAGGTGTAAAGGATCATTGTCTGGTATGTGAAGGATCTGGGATGGTTCATGGTGTAAAAGATGTTGATATTACCATTCCTGCAGGTGACTTGTCAATTCATTTCATGTTCGTCTAGAATTGCATTTCTGACTTGTCTGAGTTATGCTTCCTAATCCTAATGTTAGATTTAGTTTTATATTGTTCCAAGTTCCAATGGTTATGAATAAGTAGTAGTCGGCCTATTTGTCTTTAATCTTACTCATCCTTTGAAGCTTTAGATTGATCAAATTCTTTTCTATGTTAGGTTAAAACTTTTCCTATCTTAGGGAAGGAATATATTCTATATGTAAGCGAAGTAGTTAAATGTGTTTTTGTTTGAGGAAAAGTAGGGGACTAACCCTACCTGATTTTGTTACTTACAGTGAATTGTCACCCACCCCTTTGGATTACCTTTGGATTAGAATGAATGGCCAGGATTTAATATTGTTAATTAAGTTCAGTTTTATGATCTTTTGTCACTAGTAACATTCTTTTTCCGGCTTACTTACTTTCTAGACATGTTGTTTCTTAATCACCCAACATTCTGATCCATAAAGTATGTCTTATAGTAGTCTTGTAGAATTTTCTTTCAACTTTAGAGGGATATTGCAATAACAAAGTAGTCCATAACAGTACTCCTTCATTTAAACGATCCTTTACTTCTATGTACGACATCCTTTTCGATCTCTCCATCATGATGAGTGATTCATTATACACACACACACACACACATGCCAATGACCCTCTAGCCTAGTGGTGGTGGTGAGGCATGCAGCCCGAGTGGTCAGGAGATCGATTCCCGGTGGGAGCCTTTGCCACAATTACCTTCTTTCAAAAAAAAAATATATATATATACACATGTTTTTACGTATCCCCATGACTTCTCTTATGATGGTAGAAGTCCCTAGGACTTCTCAGCAGTTGCCAGAGTCCCTAAATTGGAATGTAATAATATTTAGGTCCTCAAGAGTACATGCACTCAATATTGTGCATACAATATTAAATCTATATACTTTTGTATTGAAGTCATTTAGGAACTGACTCAAAAAGTCCCCCTTTTGGAACCATCCCCTTATTAAGGATCCCTTGCCCACATCGCCATGTGGCACCCCCTATGACCCTCATTGCCATCTGACCTACAATGACGTGGTATAGCCACCTGACCAGCAATGCCATTTGGCACCAATCTAATGGTTGACACGCTACATGGCACCTGATTGTGGCACACATGCACACCTACTGCCATGTGGCACCTACCCCCTCTCCGATGCGGTTGCTAGTCCATGACACTAGACTCTTGTGTTAAAACAAAATGAAATCAAAATTTTGCTTCCGTCCATATTGAAACTTTGCCCACTTGCTATAAATAACCACAAACTTACTTTTTTCCAAAGTTCTTTTTTTTGTATTAAACTTTTTTTTGTTAAATATTTGTGCTTAAAAATATTATAAAAAATCAGATATAATATTTAAAAATAATTATATTAATATTTTTTTCAGTTATAATTTTATAACACATTTAGATTCTCTGGCACCAAAATAAGAATTAAAGTCCATCTACAACAATTTTTTTATATTTTAGTAATTATAAAAATTTAATCCTAAGAGGTAAAAGAATATTTGTCATGGCAGTGAGAAAAATGTTTAAGAAAATATATAATTATTTTTGGATATTATAATAAAAATATTTTATACAACAACATCAACAACAACAACGACAAAGACTTTATCCAAAGTTCTTGGGGTCGGCTGATTAAAAATATATTTCATACTTTTTATATTGTAATAAGAACACTATAATATTAATATAATTATTGTCTACATATATTATAATAAAAATAAACTTAAAGAGTAAGAGTATTTAGAAGTAGATTTTATAATTCAGCTAAAAGTATGACCTGTTAGAGCCTGACTCAAATTTTAGCTAAAAAAATTCAGTTTGGATATAAAAACATAAAACACGGGTTAATTTCTGGTCGGGTTCAGGTACATATGAAATCCAAAAATATTTGGGGTTGTGGTTCGTGTTTAATTAAATATTAGAACATTCTTAAGGTAGACATAAGTTGGTGTGTCGCTAGTTGGTTAAGCCTTGAAGGTTTGGTGGTACAGGTACTAGGTTCGAGCTACACATTCCACATTTAGTGATTTTTTATATATAAATACCAGTCACTTGGTAACATTTAATTATTTTCTTTTATATATAAATACCAGTCACTTGGTAGCCGGTTGGATTCGCACTTTACTTATATCATACCTGAACCCGACCCGTTGACAGCCCTAGCTAAGGGGTTGGTGCCATATGGTTGTACCTAGGTCGCGGGGTGAATACCATGTGTCTTCCAGGGGCAGGTGCCATGTATTTTATATCGTTTCATTAAGCCAGGGGATTTTGTGTCACTTTATAAATTCTTAATGTAGAATAATATAGATGTGATACTGTATGTACAATATTGTACAACATGTGAGTACTTGTATAATACAGGACATAGTTACCTTGAACGCAGCAAGTCCTGGGTCATTATACAGGTTTTACAACAAGTTACAAAGGTGGTAGGATGCGTTGGTTCTTAAATTTGGTTCGTGATACGCTTTAGAAATAGGCTTAATTGCAATTTGATACCCTCAGCTATCACCGTTTTTCAATTTGATACCCTAAACTTTTGTTTTTCAATTTGATACCCTGAAACTTTTTTCCCAAAAATACCCTTTCCATCTCCCTTTTCCCCCCCCATTCCACTATTGCTACCTCCTTACCCCTTCGGCCAACACCTGCCTCCTTCCGCCGCCGCTCCTCCCTCGGTCGTCCCCACCGGTGCGCCTCCCTCCTCCTGCCATTCCTTCGATCTGTCCCCTCCTACGGCCACCCCCACCCTCCTCTCGCCGTCCCACCCCCTCCCCTCTCCCCCACCCCCGCTCGTCCCCACCCGCACCTCCACCCCCTTCTCCCACCGTCCGCCTTTATTGTCGCGCACCGCCGGAGAGGATGGGAGGAGGCATCGATAGCCGGAGAGGGAGGGGGGGAGGGCATCGCCGGAGAAAGAGGAGGGGGGAGGGAGAGAGAGGGGGTAGGGGTATTTCTGGATTTTTTTATTATTTTAGGGCATGCATTTGAAAAACGGTGATAGTTGAGGGTATCAAGTTGTTGAGTAAAAAAAGTTTAGGGTATCAATTGAAAAACAGTGATAGTTGAGGGTATCAAGTTGCAATTAAGCCTTAAAAATACTATTTGGTCGATACTTGTTACTTGTTCAAATTCAAATGAGTAACAAGTAACTGTGTCATATATGGAAAGAAAACCTTATCTAGAACATTAGAAAAGTCTACTTTACTTCGTTCAATAAGATAAACAAACACGTAAATAAACCATAAAAATAAAGTTTACAGTGAGATTTCATCGATTGATTCAGATCGCTAGATCCAGATCGAGTACCACAATGATCCGAATCAAAAATATACCGACCCGAAAATCTTGTACTAAAATGTTGTTCAATGGGAGTTTAGGTGCACCTGGTAACTATAATCCATGGGGACGGGACATGTAATCTAGCTTTCAAGGGAGCCTTGGGAGGTTAAAAGTCCTAGGGATTTCTAGAATATATATATATATATATATATATATATATATAGAGAGAGAGAGAGAGAGAGAGAGAGAGAGAGAGATTTGAACACGACACTTTTTTGTGGATTGGCATCCATTATGTGCAATTGGGTCACATCATGGATGTAATTAATTGGAGTGACGTAGGCCAGAACATTGGCTTTGAATAGACCATTGTGTCATACTTTCTCTAGTAAGAAGAAAATTTGTGGTCTCAAAAGTCTTGTTCTATATATATATATATATATATATATATATATATATATATATATATATATATATATATATATATATGAGGAGGGATCGAAATTTCAATTTTCAACTCTTAAGCATCCCAGCATGTTCCTTGAAATAGTAGCCGATGAATTGTCTTTTTCAACCGTTCATATTAGATCCTTAAACTAAATTTCTCATGAGATCTTGATCTAATCTGAATGGTCAAAAAATACAATCCAACAGTTGTTATTTCGAGGGACATGCAGAAATAAGTGTAGGGATCCCGATCCCACCCCCCCTCCCTCTCTCTCTCTCTCTCTATATATATATATATATATATATATATATATATATATATATATATATGCAAAAAAGTAGTAACGGAGTATGGCAACCAATTATTGTTGGCGCCTATTGAGGGGGAGGATGTTATTTTAAGCCGATCCGAATAACGCCCCAGGGCCTGACGGATTTGGTAGTAAATTCTACAAAACACATTGGGGAGTGCTCGAGGATCCGGTGATGGACGTGGTTCAGGACTTCCTTATACATGGTCGTCTGCAGCGGGAACTAAATCATACGTTCCTCACTTTGGTGCCGAAAAAAGAGGGAGCGACTTCGTTGACTGATTTTCGTCCAATAGCATGTTGTAACTTTCTTTATAAAATAATCATTCATATCATATGCAGACGTATGGAGAGTATTATGCAGGGGTTAATATCGGTGAATCAGGCTGATTTTATCAAATAGAGGTCGATCGAGGACAATCGCCTTATTGGCACATGAACTGACGACTTCAACAAGGTGGGAGGGGACAAAGCTTGTGTGAAACTGGACCTCCGGAAGGCAAACGACACCGTCAACCGGGACTTTGTTTGTTCTATAATGATGGATATGGGGTTCAATCGGTCTTGGGTAGATATGGTGAGGGAGTGTATTACGACTCCTACATTCTCTGTGCTAATCCGAGGATAGCTGTACGGGTTTATCAGGAGTAATCAGGGATTGCGACAGGGGATCCTCTCTCATCTTTTTACGAAGGTAATGGAATATTTTACTTGTTTGATGGATGTGGTAGTGTACATGAGTCAGATTGTCCCACTACATAAACTGGTACAACCACAAGTTTCGCATTTAATATACGCATGCGACGTGTTAGTTTTCATACGTCCATCTAAGAGGGGTATTGCAAGTCTGACAAGGATTATGGAGATATTTGAGGCACACACTGGACTTCGTCTGAATAAAGACAAAAGCAAGGTGTATTTTAACGTGCATTGTGCTAACAGAATAGATCGCACAACGAGGCTGGGAGTGGAGGCCGGAGTGATGCCTGTTAAATACTTGGGCATACCTCTATCGGTTAATTATGCGAGAGATGTCGAGTGCAGTAATATGGTTGAATATACGCAGCGGAGGATTGAAGGGTGGCAAGCATAACATTTATCTTTTGGAGGCATATCGAGCTTGTCAGGTCGGTAATTACGGCCATATCTATGTATTGGTTACAAGCTATTTTGATCCCTACGGCCACTATTGTTAAAATAAAAAAATTATGTGCGAGATTTATTTGGCATGGGGTGTACATGCTATCAGTTGGGACGTATTATGTCGGCCTAAAGGTGAATGAGGAGTGGGATTGCGGTCATTATGGACCCTCCGTGATGTAGCTGCTATGAAGCTTGTATGGAAATTTATCTCGCAAAACTCGATATGGACAGTATGGATGCAAGGAAGATACATGAAGGGGGAGAACTTTTGGTTACATCGGACAAATAGTAATTACTCGGTAGCAATGAAGACTATCCTAGCTAACAGAGATCAGGTGAAGATATATGTATCAAGAAGGATGAAGGACAGGAAATCTACCAACTTGTGGTTGGACCCTTGGGTGGAACACCAAAGTCTCGTTGACAGATGGTGAGAGGCTGCTCACCAGCATGTTCCAAGACGACAGGCGGTCGCATGCATATGGCTTCAGGGGCAATGGCAGCCGGAGCTGCACACATAGACGCAGAGGTACGCAGACCTTATCAAAAAAGTTCATATAGACGGGACGCTTGCGGCAGACCGGTGGGTATCAGAGTCGGCCAGTGGAGAGTTTGAGCTCAAGCATGTATACAATGCTATTAGGGACCATCATCTGGCGATGGAGAAAGCTGAGTTCGTCTGGGTGCGGGGAGTGGCGAGTAAAATCCAGTTGTGCATGTATCGTGCGGTGAAGGGAAGACTGATGACGTTGGAACGGCTAGAGAAATCGGGTATTCAAACTGGAGGGACGGGATGTATCCTGTGTCAAAGGCACCAAGAGAATATGGGGCATTTATTTTTTGAGTGCGAGTACTCTTAGCAAATTTAGCATAGTCAATTACTAAAGCTATAGATAACCCAGAGGGCACCTAGGGACATGGAGGGAATTATGGGGATGATCGCACAGGCTGGAAATAAAGACTTGTTGCGGATAAAAGAGGCTAGAAGACTTGCGTCTGCAGTATGGCATATATGGAGGAAGAGAAATAGACAAATATTTGAGAGACTTGCTACATCAAATGTTGGGCTTATTCACAATGTGGAGTTTGATATATCTTGTATGATGGCAGGAAAGGCGGACCCCGGATTTAAGGGGGGCATGGTGTAAATGGGCAGATAATTTAATAAAATTACCATTCTTCCAATATATATATATATATATATATTAGATCCAGATGCATCTCTCCTCTTTCAATTGAGTATATAGTAATTTCCTTTGGATCCATTAGTCTAAGTAGGAAACAATATACCTTTATATATATATATATATATATATATATATATATATATATATATATATATATTGAACTGTAACCATAATTAATTTCCATTGGATGTTCCTACCAGCTTATTTATTGATGCATTAGAGTTGTGATATTTAGGTAAATTTAGTTGACTTTTTTAATATTTAAAGTGGCTCATCAACGAATCAAATTATGTATTTTGCCACCAAAACATCTTGAAATCTCATTAATGAGTCAATTCCTCAATGGAAAATTTTTGGTACAATGCTAACCTACACTTTCTTTGTGTGTGTGTGTCATCGAAGCCTCCTTTCTATTCATGCAATATGATCTATTAAGAAATTTCACAAAAAGAAAAGCTAATAAGTTTGAATAAGTCTTTAAGTTTAACAAACTAAAGTTTGTGTCAGAGCAAACCAGAAAACTGTAACTAAGTTTCCAGACCCTGGTGGGAGGCATATCTTAAGCCAATGAAAAGAGATGGAAATTTTCATCTGTGAACCTTTTTCTTTCAAAAGTAGCTTTCAGTTACTGTATCATGTAGTCAATAAAAGTTAAATGTTGTGCAGAATAAATCTGGTACAATATAATATGGACACTGGCTGATTGTGGCGTATCCACGTGTACTTTGGGTAGTTCTTGTTGTGTACAACATGGACATGACACCTTTCTTGGAGATATCGTGCTTCCTAATTGAAAGCTGAGGTTTGTCAGGTGTAACATAACTACTAGGAGACAGTTGAATACTGGCCTCACATCAGAATTTATTGTTTTCCCACTACTTTTAGTTCACTATTTCCCATGCCAGAGCCATTCACTTTTACCTCTAGTGCACCAGAACAACCATAATAGATCTTTCTTTGATTATTATATCCTTTATATTTCATGCATTGCAACGCAACTATCATTGATAATGGAAGTCTTTTATTCATCAGTGTACTTTCTGGACAAGTTCATGTCTTGAAATAAGATTTCCATAATACTTTTGTATTTTGTTTATATTATGTATTGTGTAGTTTTAAATGCCAGTTCATTTCTTCTTCTTATTCACGTATAACGTTTCACTTGATAGGGGTTGATTCCGGGAATACTATTCATGTCCCTAAGGCTGGAAATTATGGGGGATGTGGTATGCAACCTGGGGATTTGTATATTAAGCTTCAGGTACTATATTGAGTCTGCATTGTTTTTCTTTTATTATGAATAAATTTCAACTACCGATGCTCACCAGAATACCTATTCTATATAGGTAAGATATCAATACTGTTAAAGGGCTCTACATTAGGGGTCTGGCAACATTTGCATATATTGCCATTAAAATCAACGGATGTTGCTTCCGACTTTTGTGGTGTAACAATGGTTATGCTGGTGATCTTAAAGATGGGAGCGGGTTTATATGTCAATTTTTTTAGAATAGTGTCATGTTTCTTTTTTGAATTTTGTGAATGGAACTTGTAGTGTATTGCTCAATATGAACAAAAATATTAAATGTTTCAATTTTCTTCTTATATTAGATTAATTTATTGGTCTTGCATGAAGTTCACAATAATCATCAAAGTTATCAAAGGGAGTATCCCATATTTGATTAGGTATAGCCCGTACCCCAAAATATTGGCTGGCGTGGCTGCAATTGTGGCATTTGGAATGCGGGCCTCTGCAATTTCGGATAACTTTTGTGCCTCTTTTATATTGAATGGCTACTATTATTGTCAAATTTTCTTATTGACCAAAGTGACATCTATAGGCTGGCACTCCTGCTTTACTATATGCTCACCGATGCTCCACTGCCACACTTGCCCAAAACTTATATTGGGTCCCCAAACTTGTTGATGCTCGTTCAATGGATCGAGGATCAAGAATTTCTTGGTCATGTTTAAGATGTTTCCAATTTTCACCCAACGTCATACATATAGAACGTTACTCTGGTTTGTTTTTATTCTCTTTAGAGAAGGTATACTCGATTCCATCTGTAGGCTCAACCCTTGAGCATTAGTTGTTTTTTCAGATGAGCCTTGAGCTTTAGTTGTTACTTTGCTCCATTGTTCAAAATTGCTTTTAACACATCTAACTTATCATTTGACATTTCGGATTTGACCCCTAAGTGGCACCAATATGCATAAAACATCATTGATGTCATCTTGGTAAAATATTGGTTGATATATTTGGTCTGAGCCCATTGTTAGAGGTTATGCAGCTTTGATCAGATTTCCTATTGCAAATCCGGTCCTTATTCGCCGATCCAACCTTTTTTTTTGTATGTCCGTACAAGGGTAGTTAGGTAATAAACTAATAGGGGTAGTTTCAATAAATATATAGAAGTTGGTGGTTGCCCTAATCTTTGTTATAAATAGGGCTTCTATCTTTTGTAATTGTAACTCTCTCAAAATAATAAAATAACTTGTGTACGGCCGTGGACGTAGGAAAAAATCTCCGAACCATGTAAAAATTTGTCTTTGTGTTCTTCGTTGGTACTTGGTACCCCCACGTTCACAGCCAATACCCAATAAGATTTTTACTGGTCAATGCTTGTAAAATCAGTTGTATGGTTAACAGGTAAAGATTGGCGAGGATCCTACCCGTTATCCCATTACTACAACTATCCTAAACCCAGCCCTCCACTACCGAGTCTCTCCCTAATTTAGGCTGATTTGGCTTGGTCCTTCCACTTCAATTTCATGCTGAATTTGTGCGGTCTAGTCCAACATCTATCGGGTCTATTGCAATGGAGGTGACAATGACAAGGTGGACCTACCAAAATTACACTTCATATCCTGTCTTGGTTACTAGTGATGAGTGCTTAGTTGAGTCTCATATCTGTTATATAGTTATAAACTTTAAACTCTTTTTTTTTCCTTATAGGTAGAGAAGGATCCTGTTTTCCAAAGAGATGGTGCTGACATATATGTTGACACTCGTATAAGCTTCACTCAGGCAAGTTAAGTCTCCGAAGTGTTGTTCCAGGAATTTATCCATTTGCTTACTGTGTTATCCTGGTCCTTGAAATCAAGCTTATGTCCTTGTTCTTTTTCATGTTTATGTCTTGTAAATTATTAGCCTAGCCCATTCCGACAGGAGAGGACTTGGATGATGGTGACTCGTAATTTATTATGTGTTGATCATAAAATATTATGATTATTATCTATACTTATCGTCTAACTAAATACTTAAATATAGTTTTGGGAAGTCAAAGATATTAATTGATCTTAACAATTCTTTTGGGGCATTGTTTGCTTGTGATCGTGTAGCATTTCTTGGACATGGCCCTTAATAGAGCTGAATGGAAGAAGAGGATTCAAACAGCTCACCCCAAAAATTTGGGATAAAGGCGCTGTTGTTTGAGTTCATCATGAAGCATTCCGTGGAAATTTTAAAGTAGTTTGGGATAGTCAAAATATTGCATTGAACTTAAAATTGCTTTTGGAGCATTGTTTACTCGCAGTTTAGGTTGAACTAAACTTATTGAATTTCTTGCTCTATCATATTGTTAAATTACATTCTCTATATTGTTCATAATAATAGCACTTTGCAGGCTGTTCTTGGTGGTACAATTGAAGTACCAACCTTATCGGGAATAACTCGAGTAAAGGTACTGACTGTTGGGTTTCCATTGAATTGAAATATCTATGCTTTATTATTCTTGCCGGAATTTACTTTTTCTGCATTTGTTTTGTTCATTGTTATTACGAGTTCTGCTGCAATGAGGCGTTGTTAAGCTTCATCCTCTACAGCTTTCATGAAGGAAATTGCAGAAAAGATTTTGTAAATTGTACAATTGTAATGTAAGGGGAGTTTGAAGAACTGTCTCAACTTTGTCTTGTTCTTGTACAAGGAAACTAGTTTTGGCCAAGATGTATAGGGTTGTCAATTATCATGTTGCATTGCTTTAAAAAATATGATACTTCATATCAAGAAGTGATCTTTTGCAATTAGTTTGTTTTTACCATCTAGACTGGCTTCTACATTGGTAAGTGGTTGAAATTTGTCCCACTTATGCATGTATGCCTTGTATCAGAGTTGCCATTAATCGTCCAAATCCAGTTATTTTTCTCTCGCAAATTTACTTCTGAATCGTGGGACAATTCCTTTTCAGAATGCTAAATGTAGTGTTCTGAAATTTTAACCCCAAAATTACTCATAGTTGCACACTTCTGATTGTTTTGAAAGAAAAGGGACATGATTCAACACCACTAATGGTGGAAAACTACATCTTACACCTAGTTTTTGCAGCCATCAAGAGGCCTATCCCCATTGTATATCAAGGAAAACTACTACTAATTGCTATGTTGTGAAAAGCGCGCTTAAGCGAGATTTAGAATTAGGGCACCTCGCTTAATAAATTTTCGCCCCAGAAAAGCGATCAACGCTTAAGCGCGCTTAGACGTCGCTTAATAGCGTCTCGCTTAATATATATATATTTTATTTGTTTTGTTTTTAATAAACTGAACCAAATCTTTTGTTATTTACATAGTTGGATAGTTGAGAAACTTTAAGTAGGAACTTTAGAGACAACTTTTATGTTTGATGGTATTTATATTGTTACTTTGCTTGATTGATAATTGTTATTGTTATTCATGCATATACTAGTAGGATTGTATGAAAAAATATTGAAATTTATGTGTATATACTATATAGAGTATTTTACATGTAGGAGCAAAAAAAAGAAGTGAGGCGCTAACTAAGTGCCGCTTAAGCAATACAACATAGAATTGTACACTTCTTTCCACCTAAGCACCCCGAAGAAGCCACCCATCCTTTCCCCTCTCCATACCAATTGGCGTGCCATTGTTCTGGTTTTCATCCCTCTTTCCATAATGTTCCTGTTTCCAGGTAACCTTGGCTTGTACTAAACAATTTAATAGTGGCTTTCTAAAAGCAAAATTAGTTTCAACTAGGACTAGTTGAAAATTGAGTGTATGACACGAGGGTTTGCACTTTGCATTGTTGAGAAACTACAAGATTGCTGCTGCTAAGGGCAAAGATGAGTGCAAGATATGCGTTGATCTGAATTACTGACAGTTGATTGTATTCTGTCATGTTTCTTTTTGGCTTGTGGTTTTAAGCATGGACCATAATTGTTCGATCAAGTTAACAGCTGTGTCAACTTGGATGTATAGCCAACATTATTGTTCTGCTCAAATTGCTCAATATAGGTTTGACAACTCATGAAGTATCACAACTTGCTTAGAAACTTGATTGGTTACATTACCTTCATATGATGAATACTTGGAAATCATATGTTAAAATTCAATGTAGATATTATAAGCTGGAAAATGCTTTAGGTGCATCTGGTGCAAAACTTTCATTGTATCCAATCTCCCTGCTTCCTGCCTGGTTCTGTAGGAAGTATTTTACGTGTTAAAAGCATAGGAAAAAGTGCAATCCAAGTAAGGCATCCCTTTCCTCAAATGTGCAAGTGTTCTGGCATTGTTATGGATTTCCTCAAGTGCAAGTTCATTGCTTGAAATGAAATCTCTCTCTTTTAATAATAAACTTCTGGAATGTTCTGCATTTATGTTTATGTTTTGTGCATGATTATTATTTAATGCTTAAGGCAGAAGCCTTCATTAATGAACAGTTAAATACTGTTGGTCAAGTACATGACGATATCATTCATAATTATACCTTGTGATCCACCTTACACATAATTTATACTTGATGTGCATCTCTATTGCCTTTTCTGCTGATTTTATAACTTTTATATGTTTGGCACCATCATTGACTTTGAGTGTTTATTCAGATACCAAAAGGAGTTCAGCATGGGCAGATTTTTGCTTTAAAGGGCAGAGGTATGCACGTGTAAATGTTTTGCTTTTTTGTCCAATTGGTATCTGCAAAACTTACCTGTTCATCTCTCTTTATGCTGAGAAAATTATGTGTTCTGTTAGGTTTACCACAGAAATTTGGCTTTATGGAACATGGCCAGCAGTATATCCGTTTCTGTATACATTTCCCTTTGTAAGATCCTTTCCTCGTTTCCTTATCTATTTTATCTTGTTTCTTTGCTACATGTAGGGTTTGTAGGGTTTCAGATTGGTAGTTACTGGCTTGTACTTTCTACTTTATCCAGATTGATGTTCTTGTCTTTAAGACGATGCTCTATGTGTTAATGAGTATATGGAAAATTTTATGCTAGATGGTTTATATTTCTTGGTTAGATTGATTAGCTTTCTGTAATTTGGAGTCATTAACTCAGATAACATAGGGAGATAGTGTGGTGGGTTTTGGATAAGAAACAAGTTCCTAGTAGCTATACTTAGACTATTAAAGTTATTTATGATAAGAGTTACGGTGACTGTGCGCACCATTGGAGGAGATAACAAACATTTCCTATCACCGTTGACTTGCATACATCAAGTACAGTAAGTCCTTACCTGTATGTGCTAGTTATGGATGCAATTACTAGGCATATCGAGGATGAGGTTCTATAGTATGTTTTTCGTTGATGATATTGTGTTGGTTGATGAGAGTAAAGAAGGCTTTGATGCTAAGATAGAAATTTGAAGAGAAACATTGCTATATAAGGGTTTTAAAATTAGTAGGACGATAACCTAGTATATGAAATGTAATTTCAATCAAAAATCAAAGACAAATGAGGGTTGGGTTGGGGGTTTGGTACATGTAGGTGGACAAGAAATACCTAATAGCGATAGTTCTTGGTATTTAGGATCAATCATTCGTCGTGATGGATAGATTGAAAAGTATGTCACTCATAAAATTGAAACATGATGGTTGAATCCATTTGAGAAATCACGTTAGGTGGTTTAAACATGTACAACGTAGCTCGCTAGGTGCTCCGGTAAAAAGATCAGTAAGACAATAGTTAAAGGACTACTTGGACTAGAGGTTGGCCTAACCAAACATGGATTAAAGTTTTAAAAGGGATATGGTTTTTGTTAGTGTTACTGATGACATGGAAGAAAATGATTCAAATAGCCGAACCAAAATTTGGGATGAAGTCTTTGTTGTTTTCTTTATTATTGTTATACTTTGGAGTTGAGGAGTTCAAAATCTGTAATGTGCCATAACCGTAGCAGTTATAGTACAAAATCATAATGGCCAGATACAACTTTATCATGAAAATGAGGCATTCCTGAACTGATATTTAGTGGATCAACATCAATAAATAAATAGTGACAAACTTCGTGAATAGTTTGAACATTTTTGCAAATTATTCAAAGATACGAGAGAAATGAAACAGATCCGCAAATTATTTGGGAGCCAGCAAAATTTTCGGACTATCTGTGAATCGTGAACTCCTGAATAATCCAGACTGTTCGTAAATTTTATGAAAAAAAATGTAGGCTCAGTTTTCAATACTTAAAAATTTCAAACAATTAAAAAGTTCGAAAAATATTATTTTTTATTATATAATATAGATTCTGAACTATTCTCGAATATTTGCAGAATATTCCTTATTTCTGCGAACTACAAACTTTGTCCCTCGACAAATAATTCCCGAGCAATAACTTGAACTGATAAAGAAGTCCCTCCAACTAAATTTATTTTGCATGGTTTTCTCCAGTCTTATTGCTAGTAGCTCATCTCGATTTGTCCTTTATAGCTTCTCATAGTTTTGGCATAAGAAGTTTTCTCTTTGTTATTAGTTTAACTGTTTCATTGTAAGTGGTCACTATATACTTTAGCTTTCTTTTACTCGTATCTATGTTCCCTTCAGGACAGTGAATGATCGCCAAAGGAAATTGTTGGAAGAATTCGCACAGGAGGAGGAAATTCGAGAAAATAGCACAATTGCAAATGGAAATTGGTAGGTCAATCATGGCAAATTCATTATCTATAGATCTTATATCAAAAATGTTTTTCTTTTCTTTAGAACAATTGCTGCTTTTATTTGATCAATATTCTGTGCTAATACACCTAATTGTGAAGCTAATGTGTTAAACATGACTTCGATCTTCGGCTATCTTTCTTTAGTACTAACTGTGATTATCTGTTCCGTTGTGAATTGGGTATAGTTAAAAGAATAACGGGTTTTCTTTAAATGCCGATATTAATGCTAAGATGAAACTATCTTGAAGTTCGATAGTGCTACCATTTGTTTCAGCGATTCTGCAGAATTTTTTATAGTGTTATTATTTTGTCATTGTCTTGCCTGGCTAGTGGGTGCAAATTCTGTATCTTTTATCTTCGGTATGTTATGATGCAATAGGACTCCTAAGAGGTGACCATAAATAGATTGCCACTTTGCTTGGAAAATAAGCTGTTAGTTTTTTTTTGGAACCCGACCTCTTTTACATGATTGTCTTGCCTAGAAAATCTGCTCCTGAGAAAACTGCCATTTAAGGAGAGCGCCTAGTTAATTATAAAAAGTTTTGCTCAATCCTTTCCAAAGTCATGCAGAGGAATTGACTTTATAAAAAATTTGCTCAATCTTTTCCGAAAGTCATGCAGTGGAATTGACTTTGTTGTGTCCAACCCCCATCCACCCAAACTCATTAAATGCACACACTTTTTTTTATGTGTTGGGTTGGGATTGTATGTTGGTGGGTGCTTTAGGATGGAGGCGTTATTTCTTACGACTGTTATTTTAAGTTTCTTTTGCTTCTCGTCTTTGGGTTTAGGTGCATCACTGCAAAGCATATAGTGCTTCCTTGTTAAGGATGTATGAGTTGTGATTATCATTTGGGGGGGGGGGGGGGGGGGGGGGGTGGGGTTGAAATGCCACCTGGTCCGCCCTTGTGAATCAACATTGAGTCCTTACCTCTTTGTCCTCGTTATGGATTAAATTACTAAGTATATTTAGACGAGGTTCCATGGTGTATGATATTTTTTGTGATATTGTGGTAGTTGATGAGAGTACAGAAGGGTTACCCTTCTAACATATTCTAAAGGAAAAACTGTGGAATATGGGGTTTTAGAATTAGTAGGAAAGAACTCGGAGTATATGAAGTGTAACTTCAGCATAAACTCAAAGTGAGGGATTGGTCCATATCACAAGGCTTGGAGTGATAGTATTTGATATGTAGGATGAATCATCAAATCATTGGTAAAGAAGATTGAGAAGGATGTTGTTCATGAAATAAAAAAGCAGATGGGAGTCTTACTAGAGTGGTTTTAATTGTGCATGATTTCCTTGAAGTTGAAAGAAATTTCTATGAGACACCTATAAGACCAAAGTTCCTAAGAAGCACGGTCACTCCAAAATTCATGTTGTGTCTGTGTTGTGTCGCACATGCATGGACACTCCAAAGTATACTAGAATACCAAAATTGGTGTCGAATCCGTGTCCATGCAGGCTTGACCGCTTTCAGTTAATTTGTGTAATTTTTTAATTTGGAACCAGGCACATACCCAATAGCTTAAGATTTATAAATATTATTAATAGTTTAATTTGTTTCATTTTTTTAATATGTTTTGCCATGTTCTCTTCCGATCGTCTTCCCTTCAATGTTTATCCAAATCTAAAATCTTATCTTCAACTCCTACGCCCACTACCATATATCAATATATATATATATATATATATATATATATATATATATATATATATATATATTTTTATATATATATATATATAGGATAAACCACAAGTTCGTCTTCCCTTCAATGTTTATCCAAATCTAAAATCTTATCTTCAATTCCTACGCCCACTACCATATATCAATATATATATATATATATATATATATATATATATATAGGATAAACCACAAGTTTGTCTCGACTTACTTTGCCTAATTTTACTCTTGAGCTACTATCTTGCCTTCTTGAGGCTTCCGTTTAGGGATTTTTGTCCTTACTGCCTCACGCCATCTTGACGACAAGATTGGAAATGAGCGTATTTGTGGGAAGATGGAGGTGATTGCAATTGAGGATAATAATATGAGAAAAAATTGTCTCAAGTGGCTTAAGTTTTTCTAGGATACGAAAGACGTTTAGTGGCGAGTCTTTCTTAAATTAGAATATGATAGGTATTTATATATTTGTCGAAAAGCGAAGCGAGCCTCTGGCTCGCTACTCGCCTTTATGAGCGAGCCATGAGCCGTCGGCTATTGGCAATGCTTAGAAAAGCCTGAAGGCTCCTTCAATGAACTGATTCACACAAGTCAACATTTTGTTTGGAAATTTTGATTCCAGGTCGTCCCTCTGGAGCTGGAGCAACCAAACCAGCAGAGAACCCGAAGGAAGCAACATTACGACTCACTCGTGATTCCACATGACTTGGTAATTGGTTGCTGGAAAAGAACTTGAACATGTTACGTGGACGATCATATGGACCTATTAGGAAGATGGATAAGATATTAGGCAAAGGAATTTTTAGAATGGAGTTTTACCTAAATGGATCTAGATTGAGACTTTAAAGAAGGATATGATTTTTGTCAATTTTACAGAACACGACCATCGAGGCATCTGAAAGGAAGAAAATGAATCAAGCAGCTGATTCTAAAATTTTTGGAATTAACCCTTTTATTTTTTACATGTTCTACGTGGATGAACATATGGACTTGATCGGAAGATCAATAAGATATTAATCAACGGAATTTTTATATTGGGGATATACCTAAATTGATTTAGATTTGAGACTGTAAAGAACGATATGATTTTTGTTAATTTTACAGAACGTGACCATTAACGGATCTGAAAGGAAGAAAATGAATCAAGCAGCCGATTCTAAAATTTTGGAATTAATGCTTTGTTTATTTTTTTGTTCTCAAGGATTTGTTTGCTGCAACTATGAACTAATGTCTTAATTATCTTCTTGGTCCATTGTAGAATTACTACATACTCTCAATTATTCATGAGTCTGGCAGTTATCCTTCCTGCATAATATTGCACTTTAAAGCTATTCATGTCACTACAATATATTTGCTGGCATATGAATACCTACTTTAAAGGGTGCTGATTTTGCATTCCTTAAAAAGACTTGAACGTCAAGTGTGTCATCCCAGATCTGTGGAAACCTTCAGGGCTCGTTTGGATCAAGTTTTTGTATTCCTAGTAATAGATTTTCAATTCCTTTCCCATGGGAAAGGAATTCAACATTCCCATACCCATGTTTGGTTAGGTTGAGAATATGTAGTTCAAAAATTTAAAAATTTCCTTTTTCATGTTTGGTTCACACATGGATAGGAATATTAATTTACTTAGTTTTCCTTTAATATCCTTTCATTAATTTCATGATGATTCAATGTTTGGAATAGAAGTTGAAAATTTGAAAATAAAGAGAGGGTATTACCGTCCAAACAAAATAGCCAAACATCATTTCTAGGAAAGCAATCTATTCCCAAGGGGGGACTTGGGAATAGCTTTCCTACATCAGTGGGAATAGCTTTCCCACATTAGCCCCTCCTATTCCCTCATTCCCAATCCTAAACATACCAAACATGGGTAAGGAATTCAAAACTCATTCCCAAGCCTCAAAAACTTGAACCAAACGTCCCCTTAAGGTCTCAACACAAAACTTGGCTTGTAAGAAATGATGGACAATCAAATGGTATTTAGCTCTCTTAAAAGTTTTTTCTGTCAAAATTTTGTTGAGAGGGAAAAACACCAAGGCAGTTTTCAACCAAATCTCTGCCTATAATCTTATATTTCTTAAGATCACAACATGATACTTAATTATTATGTTTTCCCAAGTATTACAGCTAGGTTAATCTATGCTTTTAGAGAGCTTGATTTGCAATATTTAGAAAGCAGGCTCTCTGGTCCTCTAAATTACCGTAGAACTCGAATGTGCATCATGTTCATGTCTATAGAATGGGAACCCAGGCAAAACTAGTTTTATCATGGTATATTCATTTTATGATTATTTGCATGTCTTGTGCTATTGCAGGTTCAAACATATATTTGGGGGTAGGCCAATGTGTTAGTTGGTGGTTGGTAGGTACTGTTGTGGCATGTTTCTGTAAATCTATCGGATATGTGTGTTTGTTAGACTCTGGGTTGCTGGATATAGTTTTAGGTGAATATGCCCATGTATGTGCTGGTAGTTATGTTATCATGTCAGTTAGCAGGTAATGCATGCACATATTTAGGCAGGTAGGTAACTTCTTGCATAGGCAGGTGAAGCTGCATATCGTTAGGCAGGTGTTTTTGCAAGATTATCTATATTTAATTTGGATAGATACTAGCTTCTAAAGGTGCAAATAAGAACTAGCCATCTTCTCAAACTGTTGGATATGAGCTTGTTATCTGGTTTACTCCTTTGTCGACCGTGTGTAATGATGACATCAATGGTTTATTGTATTAGAATAGTTTGTTGAGGGTAAATTGTGTGACGAGAAAGCTTGTCTTCAATTTTCAATAGTGCGATTGTGAAGGTCAAACTTTTGAATGCTTGAATTTGTAGTATGGTGAGAGGAAAAGGTCCTTCCTCTAGTTGTATACGGTTAACTTCAACTATCCAAAGTTATCGCGCAGTTGATCACTCAGGGATGTATGCCATGATCAGGTTTCAGGAGTTGAACATATGGTTAAGTTTTACTCGGCCTACAAGACGTGGAGCCTTAACCTTCTGTCAGAGAAATAAATCGAAATTATTCTTATCACGTGATGGCTGAGACAATTTGGTCTTCAGGGAAGGGTGTACAGTGTACTATACAAATGTGAAGGATTAGATAGTAATAATAGTGTTCTTCTCAAATTGCATAAATCTTGTCTATCGATATTCTTTTGGGCATAATTTCTTCGAGGAAGGCTGTACTATACAAATGCGAAGGACCAGATAGTAATAATAGTGTTATTATTTGAATATAAATCTTGTCTATGATATTTGGTCATAATTTCTAGAAGGGGATACGATTGAGAAGGCCACATCAAAGACAGTAGAGGATTTTCGAAAATGCAGAAAAGAGGCATAACTGAAGTTCACCATTTATAGACTTTAAAAGAAAATTCAGTAGAGAACTTGTAGCTATAGGTATAAATAAGTTAACTGCTTTGTTAACTAAAGCCAACCAATTTCATCTTCAATATCTATCTTCGGTGTAAATTACAAATCGAGTTGAATGAAGTTCAGATGATATGTCTGCCTCAGTAACTATTTCGGATTGATACAGAGATTTCAGATATCCTTCATATCAATTATATATTACGATGGATGCATGTAAAGCGTGGCCACCTTGTCGAAGTACAGGCATGGAGACTTGTCACTTATCTGGAGCTCTAGAACTTTGCACTGTAGGAGAAGTGTGGCTATGCTTTCTTTAGGTTTTTTACACATAGCCACACTTGAGGTTCTTCCGATAAGGTGTTATTTCTCTGTTAGAAAATTTTCATTTTCTACCATTTCTGTTCATAGTCCGAAATTTTTCTTACAATCTTTAGGTGATAACTATGCCTCTTGGTGTCTGGAGCAAAGATAATGGTCAAAATGCTCTACTGAAACTGTGCGAGGTGGAAGTGGTGGAAACCAGTACGATGGAATGAACTTCAACCATTGGAAGAACAAAGTCATTTATGGATCTCTTTGAATTTTCATGATTGACAATGTCTTTGATAGCCCTTGGTGTGCTCCCTGCGATTCACTTTCCCTTCTTCTGAAAAGATGACAAGTTTGAGTCATGTGGGCAGAAGTTTCCCGTCGTCATGCCCTTGGCAGCGGTAATGGCATGCAGTTAGTGCACTGCACCTTAGACTGTTTCACGGAGCCAAGTAATAGGCTAGTGACACAAACGAAAGTTAAGAACTCAAATCTCCCACTCAAGTCTAGATTCAACCAAGTTCTAAACTCAAATCTCTTTTTCCAAATATAAACCAAATTCAAATTCCAAGGAGTGTTCCAAAGGAAAATCTCCTGTATTGTTGGCCGTAGATTTGGGATGATTTATTGTGTCCTGGACACTAAACCCGGCAGCAAACTCGACATAGTGGGAAAGTGTTCTTTACATGCCTTAAATCACACTATTTTTACTTCTTTTTTCCCATTTCTGTTCTAAACTCCATAAGTTTTCTGACACCCTCACCAGCCCCTACCGCTTGGCCCGTATGAAATAGATGAGAAGTATATGTCATGTGTATTGTAACTACAAATTGTCAGGGGCGGCCCTGGCCCAGGGCAGGCCGGGCGACGGCCCAGGGCCCCCTGACGAAAGGGGGCGCCAACATGTAACTGTCTATAATAGAACTAGTATGAATCATATGCCTTTTGTTTTAACAAAAAGTATTGTGTTGTAGTGGTTACAATCCTAGACTTGTGTATTTAAGAGGTCCTTGGTTCAAATTTTGACTACAACAAATTTTTGTTTTATTTATATTTTATTTTTACATTATGTATGGGACTTATTTAGAAAATTCTGCCTCGGGCCCCCACTTGCTCAGGGCCGGCCCTGCAAATTGTTGCTGTGTGTGGGCACCCTTTGCCGATCAAGCTTGCTTTCTGTTATTCAAGAATTAATATGATGCAACTGTTGAAAATGGATAACAGGCTTGATCAGCAGTTATTTACTGGTTGAAACTTACAGGTGGCAGCAAATCATCGATAATGTTACCGGTCCACGTTTCCTACTGTTGCTACTGGCGCTCTTCTTTCTGCTGAGCAGAGGTGTGAGCTGAGTGGAGACACTGACGATACGTTTAAGCTTCGGCTTCGAAGATGTGGGATATCCTATAACCATAATCATCAGTTGCTTAACTGCTGCTTATGCCAGTAAACTGATTTCCAGAATGGCAGGTAACCCCCCTACTTTGATGATACAGAGCTGCGCATTATATCATTGCTACACCTGTTCATATGCAGAAGTCTTTTTTCTTAGAATTTTCAGGATGATTGCGGCTCAAGTTGATCTTGTTCTGTTCATATACTGATGGAAAACAAGCAAATGGGTTCTTTACTCTTGTCATGAACATGTTGGAAGTGTCGTGGACATGACAAGCAGCTTACATTCTGCAGGATTTTGCCCATCTGAAACCCACAAAAATGTTTTACGTTTCTATAGCATTTTACTTGTTTTTAAAGTCTGCGGCCCACGGCCCACGGCCACCGGCCGCCAAGGGACAACAATTAACAGTACGCACGTGGTTGTCCGTGGCAGTGATAGAGTGTCAGATTGAACTTGATTTGGTCTATATGTTTGCCCTTGAAATGTTCGTTTTAAACGAATTGTGGTATTCTTTTTGTTCTTGGCTCCCAATTATTGATTTACATTATTTTACCGGAATAAAATCCTTTGGACTGATATTGACTAGTGTGACATTTGTGTTTTTCGTTTGTCTATTATGATTTCTTGTTAACAGAAATCTGATCCAAAATCTCTCTTTTTTTTTCCATTTTCTTTTTGGAACCAAAATCTATAGTTTGCTAGAACTTGGACCCTTTGTGTTTCAATGGGACCTTTGCTGAAGGATGAAAATGAAAGATGGGGGAATTCGTATACTTTTTTGGCCCTGCGGAAGTATTTGATGCATTCTTGAGTTGATTTAAAAGGATTGCTCCGGAATCTAAAATAATGTTTTTTTTTTTTTTTTTTGATTTTTTTTTTTTTTTTGCCTATTTGAGATTATTGCTTGGTGGAGATACTTTTATCGGTCTTTAACTTTAAAGTTCTTTTGTTCCTTTGACCTATGACTATTACTATTGGACTACACCTCGTGAAAGGGTATGCTAATGAAGTCCAATCACTTTATTCCCCATGCTACCAAATAGTCGAGCATTCTTCATTTCTCTGGTAGCTGCCCTTTAAGGCCTAACTCAAAAAAGCTTGGTTTTCTCTCGGATGGCGATGGTTCATGCAATATTTGCTGCTAGGGAGGAAACGTGTCTTCCAAGTTCCGTAAATAGTTTCTCATGCACTTGCATGCATGGAAAAGCCAATGGAAACATAATAAATACTACCAACTTATTAGAATTACATTTCATATATACTGTTCGAGCATCTCCAACCCTATTGTGAGTTTAGAAAAAATGGTTGCCACATAGGAATGACAAACTTTCATTCCAAAAATTCTTCTCCAATGCAAATGTAGAATAAAATATGAAGTTGACATGACAATGATGTGGCAAGGAAAATGTGAAGTTGGTTGTCTAGATTTAGAGCATCTTCAACTCTATTGTGAGTTTGAAAAAAATGGTTGCCACATAGGAATGACAAACATTTTTTTTCAAAAGTACTTTTCCAATGCAAATGTGAAATAAAGTGTAGAGTTGACATGGCAAAGACAATGTGAAGTTGGTTGTCTAGATCTAGACAATGCACTTCACAATGTCTTTATGTCAACATCATCATTTGTGAATAAAAATATTTATAAAAAGAAGTAGAAGAGTAAAAGTTATCTTGAAAGTTGTAAAAAATTACTTTGTATTGTCTTCTCAATAATTTTGCATTGGAGATGACTTTTTAAACTCATTGTCATTTGTGAGAGCATCTCCAACCCTATTGTCTTGTTAAGTATTGTGTGTCTTAGGTGGCTCCTATGTGGCATGAGCCACAAGACAATGTCTTGTTTATGTGGCAAAATTATATCTCAAAAGATAATGAGATAGAAAAAATTCTCTCCAATGCAAAAGTATTGAGGAGACAATAAAAAGTATTTTTTTCAACTTCCAAGGCAACTTTTAAGACAACTACTCATCTTCTTTCTTTTTTCTAATATTTTTTTATTCATAATTGATGACCTGGAAGAGAAGACATTGTCAAGCGCATTGTCTAGAACAAGACAATCAACTTCACAATGTCTTCTTTAATTTTTGCCACATAAGCTTCACAATTGACTTGACAATTGCATTGGAGAAGAACTTTTGAATAAAATTTGTCATTCCTATGTGGCATTAACTTTTTTCCAAAGTCACAATAGGGCTGGAGATGCTCTGAATATAATCTTGCCACCTATACAAGACATTGTCTTGTGTCCCATGCCACCTAAGATCCACATCACAAAATAAGACAATAGGGTTGGAGATGCTCTTAGACAATGCACTTCACAATGACTTTGTCTCCACATCATCAATTATGAATAGAAATATTTATAAAAATGTTGAAGAAGTGGAGGAGTTGTCTTGGAAGTTGAAAAAAATACTTTTTATAGTCTCCTCAATACTTTTGCATTGGAGAGAGTTTTTCAATCTCATTGTCTTTTGAGATATAATTTTGCCACATAAACAAGACATTGTCATGCCACGTAGGAGCTACCTAAGACTGTCAACACTTAACAAGACAATAGGGTTGGAGATTTTCTTAGGTGCTGTTTGGTAACACTGAAGTTTGCTTCAGATTCTACTGTTCATTGTAAAAGAGGGGGGGAAGTGGAAATCAAGTGTTTGGTTGGGAGTGGGAAGAGGGGAAGGAACTGGCATTGCCAGTTCCTGTCGGCGGAAGATGGGGGGAAGTTTATGGGTTATTTCGTGGGAACCACATCCGGAGTTGGCAGCCGGATGTGGGTGGGAGTTTGTTTTTTTTTTTTTCAATTTTTTTTTACTTTTCTTTCAAAAAAAATTCTTAATTAGTTGTAGATTTTATTTTTTGGTAACAACCACACTAATTTCTTGCTAATTAATATTTTTGCTAACAGTAATTTCAATATTTTTGCTAACAGCCACATTATTGACAAGTTTAATAGTAGTATAATTAATGTAATTAATAGTTTTTTTTGCTAACAGGCGCACTAATTTTTTTGCTAACAGCTGTACTAAATTTTTTAAACTAATTATTTAATTTATTAAACTAATTAATTATCTTAATTTATTAAACTAATTATTTAATTTATTACATTGTATTGTGAATTAACCATAATTTATTATTATTATAAAATACTCTTCCACTTTTTACTTTTCACTTCCTATCTCAACCAAACACATTTATCTAATTTTTATTTCCCACTTTCTACTTTCCTATTCCAACCAAACACATTTGTCCCCTACTAGGAGGACAAAAAAGTGAATGGATTTCTATCACTCTTTTCCACATGAAAGTCTAAATCCATATTTCTTACACTTAGGGCCCGTTTGGTAAACCGTATTTGGAGGTGGGATTTAAAATTTTATGGATTTGGAGACAAATCCATGGAATCCTATGTTTGGTTGGAGATGGATTTGGATATGGAAAGTATGACAAAATCCAAAACTTGGATTTGGTTGAATTTTGGAGGAAAAAAAATAATTATTCTTTAATAATTTCGTTAAAATATTTATTATTTAATAATTTTGTTAAAAATTAGTAAATTAAAAATTAGTTAATCTTTAATAATTTCGTTAAAAATATTTATTCTTTAATATTTTGTTAAAAATTAGTTAATTAATAAAAAAAACTAACTATTTTATTAGTATTATTAATTAATAAAAAAATAGTATTATTAATTAAAAAATTAGTTAATTAGTTAATTTCGTTATAATCATAATTAATAATTTATTAGTATTATTATAATATTAATTAATAATATTTTATTATTTAGTTAATAATCATAATTTACTAGTATTATTATAATATTAATTAATAATTTATTAGTATTATTATAATATTAATTAATAATCATATCCTATGTTTAGTATTATTAATTAAAAAATTAGTTAATTTAATTATATTTTAATCACAATAATATTTTAATTAATAATTTTTATAATAATTTAATTAATAATATTTTAATTAATAATATTTTAATTAATAATATTTTATAATATTTTTACAATATTTTATAATATTTTATAATATTTAATTACATTTTAATCACAATAATATTTTAATTAATAATTTTTTATTATATTTTAATCACAATAATTTTTTAATTAATAATATTTTATAATATTTTAATCACAATAATTTAATAATATTTTAATTAATAATATTTTAATTTAATTATTAATAATATTTTAGTCACAATTAGAATAATATTTTATAATAATTTAATTAATAATTTACCAATCATAATAATATTAATTTGTAATTACTATTTTTAAAATATTTAATTGATAGTTAATTAATCGTTAATTATTAATTATTAATTATTAATTATTAATCAATAATTATTATTTATAATTATTAATCGTTAATAAAAAATTATCGATTGTTAATTATTAATTATTAATCGTTAATTATAATTTATAGTTATTAATTATTAATTATTAATCGTTAATTATTAATTATTAATCTTTAATTATTAATCGTTATTTATTTAAAAATTAACTAATTATTAATTATTAATTTTATAATTAATAATAACTAATCGTCAATTATTAATTACTAATCGTTAATTACTAATCGTTAATTATTAATTTTATAAATAATAATAACTATAATTAATCATAATTAATTAATAGCTTAATTATTGAACATGACTATAATTTAATTATTAATCATAAAATCAAATCCTATGTTTGGTTGGAGTTGGATTTGAATAGTAAAATTTATGATTTGGATTTGGAGGATTTTCAAATCCAAATCCAAATAGTAAAATCCGATTATCAAACCAGCCCTTACGGTTTACCAAACGGCCCACTTAGTGAAGAATCCATTTAGAAATAGATAGCCGTTGCGTGCTCCATATAAACAACTAATCAGTTTCATGAACACGTGATGACCTTCGACCGTCATACTCACTTGTTGTGTGTGTTTATTTAGTCAAAAGTACCGGGTGTCATCCTCTTGTCCCCACCGATTATTCTTCTTCCGTGCCCATCATGTTCAGTCAGCAATACTATTGCAGGAATCCTCTTTGGTCAAGCTAGCTCATCGAGTCATCGTGTCGAATTTGAGGGAGACAAGAGTCACGTCTCGTCCTGCATATAAACTGGCATTAGACCAGGTTTATGCGTCGTAGATTTTTTTTTTCTTCTGAAAACCTAGTACATGTAAAAACCAAACAAATAAATTGGGAAAAATTTATGAAATGCTCAAAAACTAAAAAAGTTTCATGAAAAATTCACCGCTAAAAAAACTTTCATCGCGTGCCCAGAATTAGAGAAACTTATCCAAAGCGGATTCCGAATGACCCTTTTTGCCCTTCCTTTTAATTTATTGAAAACACCCACGAAACTGCTCTTAAAAAAAACGTTTCGATACTTCATCTTCTTCCATACGCTACTCGCTTTCGAATCTAGGTTTTCCTCCTCAAAAATCTTCAAAAATTCGTCAGAAGATTTCGGAAAGACCGAGACAAACGACAAAAGTGCTAAAACGGAGGTCAAAACATTATTTTTTTGCGATTCTAAAATTTCGGAAGGCCGTCTAACGAAAAAACGGTTAATCTCAGGCTGCTCGACGATACACTCATTTTGCGACAAACGAGACCTCGTTTCGACCTCCCAGTCAAAAGTTATGGCCCTCCAAAGTTTCAACTGACCATAAAATGCAGGAGAATGGACATTCTCCGTGTTAGAACACGAAGAATGTTAATTTCGCATGAGGGCGGCCATTCTCCGTCTTAATTTACACGGAGAATGGCCATTCTCTGTGTTAGTAACACGGAGAATGACATTATCCGTCTTAATTTACACGGAGAATGGCTATTCTCTGTCTTAATTTACATGGAGAATGACCATTCTCTGTGTAATTTAGTACGGAGAATGAACATTCCAGTGTTAAAACGCAGGAGAATGACCATTCTCCGTGTTAAATAAAACGGAGAATGACATTCTCCGTGTTCTAACACGGAGAATGGTCATTGCAAGTGTTAAAACGCAGAAAAATGACCATTCTCCGTGTTAAATAAAACGGAGAATGCCATTCTCCGTGTAATTTGGCACGGAGAATGGTCATTCCAGTGTCAAAACGCAGGAGAATAACCATTCTCCGTGTAAATTAACACGGAGAATGACATTCTCCGTGTTAAATAAAACGGAGAATGCCATTCTCCGTGTTAATTTACACGGAGAATGATTATTCTCAGTATTAATGATCATTCTCCGTATAATTTAGTACGAAGAATGACATTATCCGTTCTAAATTACACGGAGAATGACCATTCTCCGTGCTAAATTACACGGAGAATGACATTCTCCGTGTTAATTTACACGGAGAATGGTCATTCAAATATTAAAACACAGGAGAATGGTCATTCTCCGTGTTAGAAACACGGAGAATGCCTTTCTCCGTGTTAAATAAAACGGAGAATGGTCATTCTCCGTGTAATTTGGCACGGAGAATGGTCATTCCAGTGTTAAAACGCAGAAAAATAACCATTCTCCGTGTAAATTAACACGGAGAATGTCATTCTCCGTGTTAAATAAAATGGAGAATGTCATTCTCCGTGTTAATTTACACGGAGAATGATTATTCTCAGTATTAATGACCATTCTCCGTATAATTTAGTACGGAGAATGGCATTCTCCGTTCTAAATTACACGGAGAATGGTCATTCTCCGTGCTAAATTACACGGAGAATGGCATTCTCCGTGTTAATTTACACGGAGAATGGTCATTCAAATATTAAAACACAGGAGAATGGCCATTCTCCGTGTTAGAAACACAGAGAATGCCATTCTCCGTGTTAGTAACACGGAAAATGACATTCAACAACACGGAGAATGGCATTCTCCTTGTTAAAATGCAGGAGAATGACTATTCTTCGTGAGATATCGACGGAGAAAAGTTGACATAAATCTAATTTTTTATTTTTTTGTTTTGTGGGAAGAAATTTGACATGAATAAAGATTCAAGAGTTTTCGTTCTTCTTTCAAAACGATGCTAACTCTTATGGAAAAGAAGAAGAAGATCTTCTCTCCATAATTGACCTAATTGTCGGAAAAGAAGAAGAAGATGAGTGATGATCGGAGTTCGACTGAAAAAAAGCACGATGAACTACGAACGATCTTTGCGATCTCTGCTGAAAATGAGAACAATGGAATTCAGATCTCTCGTGAAAAAGAAGAAGAAGAAGACGAGAATTGTAATCCAAATCTGAGTTTTATGCGGAGGGGTAGTTATGGTATTAATTTTGTAAATACAGAGCATCTAAAAGGAATCTTGGAATATTTAACGTAAAAATACTTAATTCTGAGTATTTCATAAAACTCATCCAGCGGGTGGATTTTTCATAAAAGTCCACCCCGAAATTGGGTTTCTCAGCAATTTCCAGAATAAATTGGGTTTTGACAGTAAAAAACACGATATATGACTCAAGGAAAAGAAAAAAAAAACAACTTAAAAAAAAAATAGTCTTCTCCAGTTCTTTGGCGTGCAAAATACTGAATAGTCTCTTATATAGTAATACTTTTTATATCTGTCTTGCTTAGTTCCGAGTGAAATTCAAATATGATCTAAATATATTTTGATTTCAAATTTCATATGGAAAACTAAATTTACTAAAAAAATTTGGGAATTAAATATAATTTTGGTTTTTTTAATTTCATACACCAACTCCGTAGAGATATAATACAGTTCGGTTTTCGGGAGTCTATGCTTGGTGTCATTAAGGCTGGCGGGCTAGGAGGTTGGGTTCTTCTATTCTACTCGGAGCTAATTTGATAGTCATTTGATGTAGCACACTTCTTTATGTTCTTGGGGGTTACTTGCGACTCCAACATCCTGCTAGTCAAAGGTTACACTAAAGTTTGACGGTTGTTCTAAGCAGAGGAGCTTGTTTAAGTCTGATATCTTGTTCGACTTATCTCTGGCTTATCAAGTCATTAATGAAGAATTTTAATTAATAAACATGAGTAATAATATATGAAACAAAAACTTTACCAATGAAACTTCTAATTAAGTTTCATACTACAAAATAGTATAGACTATCAGCACACAGGAATTATGTACATTTGTGAAATGTAGTCGTTAAATGGTAGCGCTCCAAGAGTTGGCGCATAAATAAGAATGACAAGCAGCAGTAATAAGTTTCCCTTTCCTTTATCAAAGAGTCTGATCCGTGAGGAGGAGTGCAGCTCTCTTCTTCTTCTCCTTCCCTTCCAAGTACTCCCCATAGGAGTAGGAGGCCAGGCCCCAGAGGGAGAGGGCGAGCGCGACGCCCTTCTCGCTGCTGAACGCCTCGTGGAAGAAGATGACACCCAGGACCTCCGTCACCGGGATGAACACAGCAATGATGATGCCGGCGAGCAACGTGTTGACGCAGAAGATGACGCCGACGGTCCCCAGGAAGAAGGACTGCCACAGGATGGCCGCGAATACGAGCACGGTGTAGTACTTCCCCTCCCCTAGCTCGAACTGCTTTGCCTCCCTTGGTATGGCCTGCACTCAGGTTTTATGTCATAATCTAAAAAAATTAAATCCTTGATTCTATACCTCTTTGTACCTAATATTCATATTACCATAGGCACCCTTCTTCCAATTTCCGATCAAGTATCCACCTAAGTCGTACCTTATTCCCATGAAAAATTCCTTCTTGAACTTATCCAGATTCTCTTAACGTAACCTGTAACTTCTCTGCTCGCGATTCTCTCGTACTTCACTCCTCTAGATATAAATCTTCTAACCTTTTATACTATGCCTAAGTGTAATTTCGAAGATGAAATTTTCTAAGGTAGGTAGGATGTGAGCCCCCTGAATTTTGGGACTCTTTTAAAAATTTTCAAATGAATTATTTTCCAAGAATAATTTTATTATAACAAAGCTCATCAAACAGCCACGATCCACACATATATTCTGGTATCCAGAGACAGGTACCAGAAATTAAAAAGAGTGAACTTATATATATATATATATATATATATATATATATATATAAATAAAGAGGTTTTAAAAGGGCTCAAAAGTAAGCCGTCTAAGCCATGAGAATATCATTAACCATTTAAATAAATTTAAAAAAATAATAATAGATAACTAAATAACTACCTAAATATTCCACTAATAATTTTTTTAAAAATGTAACTAAGTTTTAACTATCTAATAAGATATATTTACAGCTAAATAGTCGAACTCAAATGGTTAAGATATGATGTATTTTTTCTGGTTGCTTGACTTCAAATCCTAAGTTTAATAATTTTTATAATAAATTTATATTAAAAATTTTAAACATTTTTTCGCACGTGCATCTGCACGTGTACATTACTTGTACTATTATAAAGGGGTTTCAAAACGGCTCAATCTTGAATTAACTACCTTTTATGCCGTGTATATCATCAACCATTTTTTTAAATATAATAAAATTTTAAAATTAACTACCTTTTTTATCTGTGTGGATAACCGTAACTCTTTTCTCACGTACATAATTAAAAACCAACCAATACTAGAATATATTTAAAATTAAAGTTATGTTTAAACTAACTACATAGTATTATCTAATTAAACACATATCCAGAATTTAAAAAATAATCATAACAAATCATATTAAAATATATTGAAATTATATTTAAAATATTCTAATATAATTTAAATTTTTATATATTTTATTAATACTATCATTGATTTTTTTATACGTGTAATGCAAGTGAAGATGACTAGTATATATAAAGAGACTTCAAAACGGCTCCAACTTAAGACGTCTAAGTCGTGCATATCATCAACCACTAAATTTTTAAAAAATAAAAAATAAAAGTTCAAACTTAACTACATTTCTTTTATAAAACCACGATACTATAATATATTTAAAATTAAAATTATGTTTAAACTAACTACATAATATTATCTAATTAAATACATATCCAGAATTAAAAAAATAATATTAAAATATATTAAAAATATATTAAAA
Organism: Iris pallida; assembly: GCA_029216955.1. NCBI lineage: Eukaryota > Viridiplantae > Streptophyta > Magnoliopsida > Asparagales > Iridaceae > Iris > Iris pallida. The sequence goes on along the minus strand of JANAVB010031417.1, from coordinate 19,875,111 downwards.
ATATTCTATATAATTTATATTTTATATACTTTATTAATCTTAACCATTGGCTAGTGTATACAGAGAAAGAGGACGGATCTACATCCCCTCATAATTGCATTCTCCAAGCATCTCCATGATAACACCAGTTGGATTTTGTTTAAGTTATCTAATCTTAAACATTCAAAAATTACAGGTTAAGATCCTCACTTATTCAAAAACTCACAGGTTAAGATCCGCACTTTTGCATCCCCAAGCATCTTCTCTTTCATATCCGTTGGATCTTGTTTAAGTCATCTAATCTTAATCGTTGATTTTTCAATGGTTAAGATTAGATGACTTAAACAAGATCCAACCAGTATTATCATGAGGATGCTTAGAGGATACAAAAGTGAGGGGATGTGGATTCAAAAAAAAACAAGAAGGACGTGTGTATCAAATATGTTGGGGAATTCAAAAAAAAGCAAGAGGGACGTGTTCAAATTTCAATTCAGAAGCACTAGAGTGGGATTTTGAGAGGAGCAAACCTTTCGTGTGTCTAGGGGTGCAACTCGGGCGGGTTGGGTCGGATTTGAGGTCAACCCGAACCCAACCCGATAGATCATAAGCCTAGTCCAAGCCCAAGCCCGACCCGACTTCGGGTTCAACATATGAAGCCCAAGACCAAGCCCAGAGGATCGGGTTGGGCTCGGGTTGGGTCGGGTCCATCGGGTTTATCGGACTCTAATATGATATTTGAAATCATTTTAAACAAGAGTAATATTAAATGCATAATCAAATAGCAATCATGCCTCAATCATTACAAAATAAAAGATTTAGGACAAGGAATTGAAGAGTTTGGGTGAAAAAAATTATAGTTTAGACTTTTTATTTAAGTAGTATGAAATAATATATATATATAAATTATATGTATGTCGGGTTTCGGGTTCTTCGGGTTACCCAACACATGAACCCAAGCCCAACCCGATTTTTGATCGGGTTCAAATATTTTAACCCGAGCCCAAGCCCGAACCCGAATATCTTCAATCCTAACCCAACCCATTAACGGGTTTACCCGATCGGGTTCGGGTTTAGCCCGCCCGAGTTGCACCCCTACGTGTGTCCTACCTAATAACAAAATCCCTTAAATGCATAGAGCATGACTGCCATGTGTTCCAAACCGCAACAAATTTCACGTACGTGACACCATAACAAAAATAAGTGATACGTGAAATAAAATCCTATTATATAGGAGAGTGTGGATCATTGAATGGACCAAAAATTTAAAATTTTCCAGCTCCAAATCATCAGATCAGATCTGCTATTTCCAAATCGTGTGTATCAAATATGTTCACTTTCCTGTAAAAATATAGGACTCACTGATTTTTTTTTTTTTTAAATACCAATAATAGGTGGGATCTACATTTTTACCATATAGTAAAACTATATTTTCTTTATTTTGTGCAAGTCTAAATTAAAAAATATATATAGACCAATGTTTTAAAAATCGGACCGGTGGTTGATCCGGCCAAGGCACTGGGTCGAGTCAAATTGGTTCAACCAGTAGTTCAACCACTGGGTTAACTTAAGTGGTCCAAATTAATCCCTTATGGTATTTAATTTTTTACAAAAATACTAACTTTTAAACAAACCCGGATCAATACTGAACCGGACCAGAAAATTGACCGGTTCACAGGTGAACCGGTTGAACCGGCCGGTCCGGTCCGGTTTGTAAAACATTGATATAGACCATATGTCAATATCTCATTAATGGATATGGATCAAGGTCTCCGTGATCCATGCTGAATACGTTAATTTGAGAGACTCAAATTAATATTAGGTTAAAAAAATGATTAATAGCTGATTAGCTGTGAATTAAAATTAGGTTAAAAAAAGAGATTAATAGCTGACTAGCTGTGAACTCAAAAGAGAAATGGCGATTCTTAATTCGTGCACCTGGAAGTCCTTGTTGACGATCATCCCGACGGCGCAGAAAGCGGTGGCGAAGAGGCCCATGACGAACTGCATCTCCATGACCAGCGTGTAGGTGATGGCCTGCCCGGCCCTCAAGTACGTCAGCTCCACGAGGGGGAGCACCAGCCCGTACAGCGCCGCGGCCCCGAGGGTGAGGAAGAAGCCCGTGAAGTACTGGGCCTTGGAGGTCCCGGCCGGCCTGTCGGAGCTGGCGTGCAGGCCGAGGATGACCGCCCCGACGCAGAGCAGGGCGACGGAGTTGAGGGAGAAGGGGGTGAACCTCTGCTTGACGACGAGGAAGGCGAAGAGCGCGGTGAAGGCGAGCTGGGTGGAGATGAGGAGGGCGGAGGTGGAGACGGGGAGGAAGGAGAGGCCGTAGGCGTAGAGGAAGTCGTCGAGGCCGGTCATGACGCCGAGGGCGGCGCAGGCGAGGAAGACGTGGGGGGTGATGAGGACGGGCCGGGCGAGGGGGTCGCGGCGGCGGCGGTGGAGGAAGGAGAGGGAGAGGGGGAGGAGGATGATGGGGAAGCCGGCGGTCTCGAGGAAGCAGGAGAGCCATTGCCGGTGGCCGCCGTGGAGGAAGTAGAGGCGGGAGATGAGGGGCCCGCCGGAGGTGCCGAGGACGAGGAGGAGGCAGTTCGCGACGATGAGGACGCGCCGGACGCCGCTGCTCAAGCTGCTGCTCCTCTTCTTCTTCTCCTCCTCCAACTTTGTCGGCTGCAGAGATGATGCGGACTCCACGTCCATGTCGTCTTCTTCTTCTTCTTCTTTGCTTCCGCTTCTAATTTTGGCTGTGGGAGAGCGGGTTAGACTCTACTCTATATATAGATAGATAGATATTTACTAATGGTGTGATTTTGCATCACTGTTGCGGTTTTATTCCGAAAATAGAAATTCAGGACTACGAGTCCATCATAGGTTCGGTCTCTCTATGCTTTCATTCTATTAGGTTTATATAACACAAAAAACGGAAGTTTTCCTAAATAATATTCTAATTTACAGAAAGTTTATTCCTACCATAATTTTTTTTTACCTAAATTTGCTGGAAAATTAAAAATTTAAAAAATTACAGAGAGAAACATTCCGCCAACGGATTAGCTCCAATTTCCTAGGGACTCGCTTTTTTCGGTTTTTGATTTGATTTTCTTTCATTTGGTTTAATTTTGTTTGTTTGGTTTGTTTTAATTTGATTTGATTTAATCTTTTGGTTTCTTTCCTTAATTTGGTTTAATTTGTTAATTAATTTATTATTATCTATACTATAATAACAAAATCTATTAGTTAGTATAATTTATATAAATTAATTCGTATATTAACTAATAAATTTTGTTATTATCCATATCAGAAAATATACAAATAAATATATAAATATTATTATACAAATTAATTTGAATATATTTTGTAGCAAATTAATATATACAAAGAAATATATTAGTACAGATAATAACAAATTAATATATTAAGACAAATAATATATATATTTAGAATAGAAATAAATATAGATAATAACAAAAACAATATATAATAACAAAAAACAATATATATATATATATATATATATATATATATATATATATATATATATATATATATATATATATATATATATATATATATATATTGTAATACTTATTTGTATATATAATTTATGTATATTACTATATATACACTTATATACATATATATTTCGATATATTAATTTGTATATACTATATATTAATCAATATATATATACAAATTATATTAACTAATAGATTTAATTATTATAGTATAGATAATAATAAATTAACTAATATACTTCACTATTGAGCACAAGTCTCAAATATGCTAATATTCTAAATATATGTATATAAAATATATATAATAAATTCTGCTGGCCAAATATATGCCCAACATTTGTTACACACAAAAAAGGTCAATTTTTAGATTTTTGGGGAAGAAACATTCAATGGTTGGATGTTTTTTGTCTAAGAAACATTTCACCATTAGACGTTTTTGTTAATTTTTTATTAGTTGTTAATCTCTCGTTACTAATCTTAAAAATGCCAAACGGTAAGAGTGATTTTAGTTCTAATTTTATAATTTTGCCAAATTTTATTTTTTCAGTCCAATTTCTCTAAACTTTAATGCTTCCTATGAAAATTTTCAATACTTAAAGAAAGAAAAGAGAAAGAAAAAAAAAATCAACAAAAAGACCAAGAAAGATAAGATTTTTGGTAGGATATACAAGTTTCTTATTAGAGTCTATCAAATACAAAGGAATATTGATCTGAAAAAGTTCTCCAAACAAATAATAAAATTAAGCAAAAGTAGCTGATACTAAAAATAAGCAAAAGCTGACATAATAAGCAATACCTCTCCTTACTCGGAGGAGGACATAGTAAAAAAAAAAGAAATTGGATTCACCATTAGGAGCATAAATTCAGAAAGAATAAGCAATAACCTTTAAACATTTCCAAATCATTACTCCATTAAAAGAATTTTATTTTAATTCAGACCAACCTAGGAAGATCCACTCTATGCGAAAACTATGTAGTAAACGTGCAATATTATGATTTCCTTCACCAAATGTTAGAAAGACGGAGAGTAAAGCCAATATTATAGAAGAACAAATAATTACTTCATGCATGTCCGGTAAAATTTTAGACTTCACTAGCAATTTTGAAATAATGTCATGTTTATTAAATGGAAGAATTAGACATCTAGCGTAATAATTCATAAACGATTACACAGCCCATTTCAGTTTTTTTAGCATATATCACGTTCTCTTCATAGTCAAGATTCATTTTCCGCGACCACCTACACTATGAAGACTAGCAAACCATATAATTTTACTAGTCAGTAACACTAACACATACTAGCATGGACATTGGACAAAGCCAGGATTAAGTGGTGAGAGGAAAGGAAACGTTCCAAAATTCAGGAAATTAAATTTTTTTTTCCTACAGCTAGCATTTTAAAATACCTTTTCATTGGGGTTTAATTTCCAATATGCTACATGTCGCAATCTTTTATTATTATTATTATTATTTTTTGAAATCCATCGCAATCTTTTATTCATTAATGTAAAAGAATGTTCTCGGAGTGAATTTCTCTCTAATGAAAGGCATGATTTATTTACATGGTTTTCACTAAAAAAGGAAGCCTACTTGTAGAAGTACCAGACCTGATCTTGAGATTACGTATTGATGTTGCAAGTTAGGAAAAGAAGAAGAATATAATCATTAATACCAAAATTAAAGCGAGTAGAAGGGAGTCCCAAAAGTTTTTTTTTAAAAAAAAAATTATGATCAAAAGCAAATTACTTTTGTGAAATGATTGGCAGTACCACCAACCTTCAACTATCAGGAAGACGGAAAGTGGGTATTGCACCTCACCTAACAAGCAAATTACTTTGTTTTGGCAAATTAGTTTGTTTTAGTCAACTTACATTGTTCATAAGCCCCATATGTTGGCAGGAGAAGTGGATCAGTGGTGGAGCTCATCATGGTAAGAAAGAACCGCAGCCGACCGCGTTCGTATCCTGACAAGTGTACAGAACTGAGTTATAAAGAAAATTACATATTCAACATTACACTTAGTTGAAATTGTGCTGAGAGCAATGAAGTTTCAAAAATTATCATCACATACACAAAAACGTCCTTTAAAAGAACATTTCTGTCACAAAAACGCCCTTTTAAAAGGAAAGGACGTTTTTTTGGATTTCAATTTTTTATTTTTTGAAAAGAAGAATTCCTTACTGCACGGGCGGTTGGGTGGGTAAGGAAAATAAAAGGGACATGGATATATAGTAGGGATGGTGGGGGATGGGATAAAAGTAACAAAATAAAATGTTATAGAAACGCCCTTTGAAAGGACGTTTGTTTCTTTGCAAAACAAAGAAACGCTATTTTTGCAAAACAAAGAAACCTCCTTTTTAAGGACGTTTTGGGTCTATATTTGCAATTTTCCAAACAGCTATCCTCTACTAGCAATTTTTTTTAAATACAATGCTCTATATGTAATTTTCTGTAAAGTTTACTGAGACTTAGGGTCTGCTTGGTAATGGTGTTTTCACCGGTTTTGGAGTGTTTTTGAGCCGACCGTTTATGAAAACCCCTGCTTGTTAATTTTTTTGAGGCATTGATTTTGGTCGGCTCAAAAATCCTCCAAAACCGGTATAATGTATTTTTGGGTGGCTTTATAAACACCCCAAATCGGTAGATTTTGAGCGGCTCTATTTTTTTATTCCATTTATATCCTCACAAAAATATATATAATTATAACTACTGATACTCTTCCCTATTTAATTTATTCGTGTAAAAAATTTTCAGAACCGCTCGTTAGTGAATTACCAAGCATGGATTGGATTGGTTTAAAAGCCCCGCTACTTAAAAACCATCCAAAACTGGACCCCTCATAACCGTTCATAATCGGTACTCTAAAAATACCTCATAACCACTACCTCTACAATTGCCAAGCAGACCCTTAGGAAGTTAGGCACTAAGTCAGGTTTATACAAAAAGGGTTTGTAACTGGGAATCAAAATTCTGTATGTGCAGCAGATAGATATGATGGGTAGAGAATGTGTGTACCTACCTATAAGCGGGCGAGGAGAGGTCAATCAATGTCGAATATAAATGCCCAATGCTTCCCCTTTTCTATGGAACTTCTTGAGACTTCCCACGACGTTATCACCTGTGGCATAGATCATCAATCGATTGTCACTTTTAAAGGAAGATGGATAACTACCACTTGTTCTATCAATGGCAGAAAAAAATGGAAGATGCAACCTCAATTCGTATCGGACACCATACGACACAAATCCAAAGCCAAGTTGGAGCAGTCCCAAAAATCTAATTACAAAACCTTGTAATTTCATTTTCTAAAAATTGCATGAGAATGGTGGAAATCAGACATGATCAACGAGGCCCTAAGATCAGGCCTTGCACACCATCATCAGCCGGGCAGTGCCCAAGGGCGGAACCACACTTGGGCTGAGGTGGGATCCAGTCGTCAATTAAGAACTCTTCTCTAACAGTCGTCAAGGTTACACCAAGCCCTTGACCACAAACACCATACCAAACATGGTCCTAACCGACGACGAGATCGCCAGTAAATAATTGGTCACTGCCTCCCCCTTCATGGACACTCCCATCGTCGCCGCCATGGACGGGTGTAATCCATTGGTGCTGGTGCGGGTGCGGGTGGGGGTGGGGGTGCAATGTCTCATCCCAACATTCTTCCCAGATTGCCCAAATGGTTCAGGTCCTAGTAGTTTTCTTCTATCTTATTGCTTGTTCTATTTGGCTCATCTGGAATGTTCAATATGAGAAAAATTTAAGACTCCAGCACGCACACACATAGTTCACCGCACACTAACTTATACACTTGATGATTACAAATCCGAATCTTATGCTATAATGAAGGAGAAATAAATGACCATTGATTCATCAGTATGGAATCACTCATAGACGGATTTTGTGATTTGAAAAGTCGTCAAGGACAATTCTAAAATTGCTTTGATGTTCTGGAAAGTATATTGTTCCATTTTTTGTTTTATACGTGTAATAAATTTATGTTCTGAACATTCCAATATAACTTATAAGACCCGTTTAATTAATAGTGTAGCCCTTCCCTCCCAAGTTTTTTTTTCCAGCACGTGCAGGCTCAGTTAAATCGTGCGTCTCCCCGCACACGATTTTTAGCCAGTCGTCATGTCGCTTCGGAACATTCCAATATAACTTATAAGACCCATTTAATTAATAGTGTAGCCCCTCCCTCCCAAGTTGGTTTACCGATAATGACAGTGGCAACCACATATCCCCTCCCGGCAGCTTTAACAACTCCAGTCTCAGTACATATATACTACATCCTAAAGAATACATCTACTATGCAAACAACAATTGAGAAAGCAACAAAAAATGCTCGACATCTTTGACCTAAAAATCTACTAATTAACTTACGCGAAGAATAATTTGTTCTTCCCTCTCTAGAGTTGGTCCGCCACGTAGAGCTACTGATGATGAGTAATGATATGACTGATGAGGCTAAGACATTCCCATCGAATTAGGGAGGAACCATATGGAGCATGAAACGGACAATTAAAGGTGTTCTATAAGCCACACAACAAAGATAGGACATCACCTTCTTTCTGGGAAGAACAAACACTACAAAGATTCCTTGCATTATGAATATGAAATTGCTAAGCAAAGTGACGGTGGGTGAACATATTATGAGGCTAAGACCTTCTCATATAAAGAAAGGTGCAAAATGGAGCAGAGGACTGACAACTTAAAAAGCGTTTTATAAACCAAACAATCAAAGAAACGACCAATTGCTAATATGCGACTGTATTCTCTGTTGGACAACACTAGCAAAGTTATTTTGCCACTGAGATGGCCAACTCCTTATGCAGCAGCCAGTCCGATGCCTCGCTCAGCTTTTGAATTCATCATCATTTTTCTCTTTCTGGTTATTGTATGTTATATATAGATTGAAGGTTTACATAGGAAGACAAAATACATTAAATTTTTTTTTTATAATGGCACATCAAAAGTTGATCAGGACTAGTCCATGTTTGAGGAAAAATTACTCGGACTATCCAATTTTCCTACTCATGGGGCTATCCCACCCCCCCCCCCCCCCCCCCCCCCCCCCCCCTTCTCAACCCCTCACTCTCATTTGTAAATTTCACTCTCTTCCAAAACCCTAGCTTTCTTCTTCTTCTTCTTCTTTTCTACATCTTCTTCTTCTTCTTCTTCTTCTCCACCATTTCCATTCTTACATCTCCATCAAAATCCTAATTTTTTTTCTCATCTTATTCTTCTTCTCCACCATTTCCATCATCAACATCTCCATCAAAATTCTAATTTCCTTCTCATTCCCAATTTCGATGACATCCAAAAAATTAAGTAAACCATAAAATGCATAAAAATATTAATAAACCTTAAATACTTCTTTCCTCACAAAGAATGCATGTAAATAAACTCTAAAATTCATATTTCACTCTATAATCGAGATTGAAATAAACCCTAACATATGTTTTTTTATTCGAGAATTTCGACTTTAGCACTGCCATGAATTGTGGCAGTCCTGAAAGTGACTTGCTGTAGCAAGTCACTTTCAGGACCGCCACAATTGATCCTGACAGTCCTCAATACTTCTAGGACTGCAAGAAATTGTGGCAGTCCTGTTGTACAGAAAGGGATGTCCCTTTCAGGACTGCCACAGTTCCTGGCAGTCCTCAATACTTCTAGGACTGCCAGAAATTGTGGCAGTCCTGATATAAACTTGCTCAACAAATCTAATTTTTCTAGAATTAGGATTTCATCCATAATTTCTTCTGTTAATGAAGAAAAATTGATTAATTGATAAATAGATTAATAGATTTGATAGATTTGATAACCCAAATTTTTCTACAACTAGGGTTTCATCCAAAAACTAGGGTTTGGAGAGAAAAAAAAAATATGAGAAATTAGAATAGAGCAAAAAAAAAAAAAAAAAATTAAAAGAGTTATCTTTTATACCTAGGAATTGAATAGCCCTGAGTAAATTTTTCAGTGGCAAACTTGTAAATAAATGAAAGTTAAGAATGGGATAGTCCTGATCAAGTTTTGATGTGTCCTTATAAAAAATCTAAAAAAAAAAAATAGTTGCTACTTTTTGTATTTTCTTTAGCTGTATATAGGTGCACTTCTCCATCCATCATCAGACATCCTCGTACTCCTCTAAAACCGCTTAATTGTGTCGATGAACAAATTGTATGTGTATTCTCACATTGCAGGCGCAAACTGCTCGTTAATCCTGAACTTCTCCCCAAATCCTTTATACTTTTTGAGGTTCAACTCCCGTCTTTATTGTGCCTAATGTTTTATGTTTTTCTGCCAGTACCAAGCTAGCTCTGACAAGAAGAAGGAACGAGTAAGATAACAGATCATCAACATAGATTATTGTCGGATTCTCTATAAGATGAACGTAGAAGTCGATCAAAAATGTTTGTTTTTAATTGACAGATACTTGGTTTTAATTAGCTATTATGCTGTTCAGAAGCTAAGCATCCGATTAGATTGTTTCCTTCTAACACCAAACACCCATTTCTGATGTCAAAGTTCTACCTCCAGCATTTCATCAAACATCCTTCAGATTTGAAAACATAGTTTACAGCCGATACCGATCCGAAATGGCCGATACCGATAAGATTTGGCATGTCCTGATCCAATACCGACCGATATCCGATACTGACCGGTATCGACATTCGGGGTCTCTTTTCCGATCAATTCGGCAAAGAAAATTGAACGAAAAAGACAAATCAGAGAGGGTTTAAAGATAATAAGGTTGTAAAAGCATGTAAAAGAAGAAAAAATTATCTATTGCATGTAAACCAATAAGTAAGGTGACTACTATTTCATTTAATTTCAAAATTACTAAGAAATAATATTTAAAATTATGCCTAAATGTATAAAATATATTTTTAAGATGTTAAAAATGTATTAATAATTATTTGTTTTCCGATACCAAAAAATCTGACACTCCGATTCGATAATACCGATATTGCTGATATAGATACTTATACGAATTGTCCGATACCGATTCCGATACTACCCCGAACCTTGGTTGAAAGCTGTGACATGTTCCATTATTCTCCGTGATTGCGTCCAAATTGTGAGGAACTGGATAAGACCCTTATTTTGTAATAGTTCCCAATTTAGAAATCAAGGTCAGGTTGGTCCGACTGAACCACCGTATATCGTCGCTACCTTCATCTCTGGTTCATGCCCAACATAGACTTTAGCCCTCTCAAAATCCAACTGATGTCTGAATAACTTCTGGACATCACTGATCAATTTGTTACATTCCCTATTTGCAAACATATATGCAAACCGAACCCCTGTATTTATAACTATGATGGATCAATGGTGACTGAACTATTAGTTATTAATACTGCTCAGCACAGCACCCAATAAGATTGGAGCATCTGCATTCTAAAGAATGTTACAATCCAAATCTAAGTCATGCAAGTGGCCGATATGCTGGTCGTTATGGCCACTAAAGCTAGCTATATGGCCCAATTTTTTCTACCAATCACCGGCTAGTCTTGATGCATCATCGGATACTGTTTGGAGTTGCACTAGGCATTGTCGGCTTCCTGAGCACAGCTAATTTTGTTTCTATGGTTACTATCATGAGTCCATCAGGACGAAAACAAAATGCACAGTGTCAACAATCTCTCTTCTTTGCCATCCAAAGAAAAAAGGAATATAGGGTCTCAATATATAAAAATTAGGATTTGGGTCTCGAAAATGACCAATGTTAGAGTTTGGGTCTCGAAATCACTGTTCATTAGCCCTACGTGAAAAGTTTCAGCAATTTAACAACGATTTTGCAGGGATGAACCTCGCTTTTGCAAGGATTAACCCAGACGGAGCAACTTCCCTGATAATATATAATGGGAGCTTCCAAACTTGCATTTAAGAGTTCATAATCAAATTAACTGTAACTGTACAATAGTTACGTATAAATGTTTCTTTTGGCTCGTCATTTATTATGCTTTCCTCGTCCTCTTCCATTACTTCCTGGACTTATCTTTAGTGGTAGGGTATGTGGGTCCATGCCAACCGTTCCTTGTCATCTCAAGCAACAGAAAGAGGATATGAGATTGCTTCCATATAATATATATATAAACGAAAATGCTAAATGGCCCGCCGGGGGGTGGACCGCGGTTGTGCCCGCGCCGACGTGTCCACCCCCCATTCGCCCCCCCTTGCACTACATGGGGCACACGTCCAGAAAATTCGGAACCCCCCCCCCCCCCCCTCCAACGGGGGGCCGACGCGTGGCTGTGGGCCAGGACCGCGGTCAGAAACCGCGGTCCATGCAGCATCGTCGATATATAAATCTTTCTTGAAGACACTTCAATAGAGTAACTTATAAAGGAGATTAGTTGTTGCTTAGTATATGAAATTTCCGAAGTATTAAAGACTTTTTGCCCTATTGAAGATAGAAGGAGATTAGTTGTTGCCTAGTATATGAAATTTCAGTAGGTTGAGTATTAAGGACTTTTTGCCCTAGTGAAGTGAGAAGCACGTAAATAGTGGCGTACCCTAACCGACTCTATCAGGTACAAATTTGTCAGCAATATATCGCTCTAGGAGAAACAAGCTGTAATTCACAGTTATCAGCAAAATGACATTGATCATACATTGTCAATGTACTAACCATCTTTAGGAGGGAGAGGGGTTTGCATGCATGTTTCCGACTTATGATAGCCTTGTCCGGGGTGGTTGAGGTGTTTGTCATGTTCCTGATGAACTAATATGACTGATTTCTCGAGAAGTTTGATGAAGTGAAGAGTAATGAAACAAGGGAGCGTCGTTAGAAAGCAAGAACGTGCAAGCCCGGTCCTATGAATCAGGAGCCTTGGGCAAAATCTAAAAGAGGATTTTTCTTTGAACCAAAACAATAAAAGGGTCTTGTGCAAAATCTAAAAAGAGGCTTTTGTTTGAATTTAAAAGAGGTTAGTAAGTGTTGTTTGTAACTTTGGTTTCGGACTGAACCTTTTATATTCTAAGAAAACAGCTTGAACCTTTATATATATACACACACATATATATATAGGGCCTTGGACGGTTGCCCAGCCTGCCCACACTCAGTGCCGGGCCTGAAAACGTGCCAGAGAAAATGAGGGAGATGAAGTTCATGTTGCTAGAAAGTAAATGTTTCATCGCAAATGAGAGACATAAAATCTGTGTCCTGAACCAGTAGTGAGAAGCTGACTGATATGAGGATTGAAGATTTAGAGTCCCCTTTTAGAGTGAAAGGTTTTGTTTGGCTTGGAGGAAACCTGCCTTCAAATTTGTTTGATGCAATCTACATGACAAAAGTTACTCCCAAATACATCTGATGCTAGTACGTGTTTAAATAAATAAATAAGTTAAATCATAAATTTTCCTCATAGTAGTTGTTTCTCCTATTATTAACCTTAATTTGTTTACAGACTTAGAAACCAAACACTAGCCTAGTTGATAAAAATATTTTGTTTATTAGGAGCTTTTAATTGCAAGGTTATTGGGCACAATATGGTTGTTCTGTTTTACTCTTTGTTCTTTAATAAATTCTATATAATTCTCTTAATAAAGTTGTTAAAATTTTAACTTTTAATGTATTTTGGTCCCCTTAGATTTAAAACTAATGTATTTTGCTAACATTAAAAAAAACTTAATTGCAACTTGATACCCTCAACTATAACTGTTTTTTAACTTCATATCCTAAACTTTTTTTTTACATTTTGATACCCTAAATTCTTTTTTTTCACGAAAATATCCTTCCCCTATCTCTCTTCCCCACCCCCACCCATTAGCTGCCCCCTCCTCCCGCTACCCTCCGGCTGCCGCTTCCTCCCCCCGTCCCTCTCGCCTGCTCCCACCCGCGCGTCTCCCCCCTCGCACGCCCCCTCCTCTCGTCGCTCCCTTCGACCGCCCCACCTGCGCCCCCCCTTACTGCCGCGCACCGCCGTGGGGGGGGCATCGTTCATCGGAGAGAGAGGGGAGACATCGTCAGAAAAGGAGGCGGGTGCATCGCCGAAGAGGGACGAGGGGAGAGAGGAGAGGCAGGGATAGTTTCGGATTTTTTTTATTTTTAGGGTATCCATTTAAAAATATTCAATAGTTGATGGTATCAAGTTGTTGAGTAAAAAAGTTTAGGACATCAAGTTGAAAACATGAAATACTTCAAGGTATCAAATTACAATTAAACATTTAAAAAAACACTAGTGACTGCCTGATCACCCATTCTTATTGTGCCATAGATATTACCACCTCTTTTCAATTTTCAGTCTTTAACAGATGCCCAAGAGAAACAGAGCGATGTGATATAAGAGCGCACACCTAAGACAACCACCCAATACATACATAGCTACCTTACCTGAGAGCTGCCCAAGAGAGAAGGACAAAGAAAACACGAGGATAGAGAAAGACTTTAATAAATTGGTTGATTGGCCATACAAAAATTAGGTGGGGGTCTGTAACTCTGTATGCAATAATGCCAATGGACAATGGGTGGGAGATAGAGAAGTTAAAAGCAGCTTGCCGGGGGGGCCCACATTCACATGACATGCAAACTCCCCGTGGGGCCCACAATCGCATATTGTCCATAGTCCATACGAATATATTTTTGTTCACCTACCAAAATCGGTCGACCTAAAATTATTTTTATTTTAATTTAATTTCTCTCACCTCATAGTAATAGAAAAAAAAGTTATTTTATGGGGACCGGCTATACACATCCCATGACTTGCTAAGGACATCCCATTTCAAAAAAAAAAAAATAATAAATTTTTTTTCCCTATTCTACCCTTGCTGCTGAGCACACCCCATACTCCCCTCCCCTCCCCTTCCCCCCTCCGCCGACCCTCCTCCTCCCCCGACCCGCCGCCGCCGCCTCCCCCGACCCCCCCCCCCCCCCCCCCCCCCCCCCCCCCCCCCCGGACCCGCCTCCTCCTCCTCCTCCTCCCCCCGCTTTCCGACCCCCCCTCCGCCGACCATAAATTGTTGTTAAAACAAAAAAATTAGAAAAAAATTTGGATGTATTCACGGGTAGGTTCGACCCTGGTTTGTCGAACTCACAGAGCAATGTTCGACCCGCGACAGTCGAACTATAGTGTGTACGTTCGACCAGAATATGTCGAACAGAAGATGACATGTTCGATTATAATACGTTCGACCAGTGTTTGTCGAACACAAGAAACCACGTTCGACCAGTGTTTGTCGAACAGAATAAGACATGTTCGACCAATACTTGTCGAACAGACCATTGTCCGTTCGACAAGTATTTGTCGTGCTTGTCGCATAATTTTTTTTTTTGGTGGGATGTTCTTAGAAAGTTTTGGGAGTATATTGGTCTTTTAACATGACATTTAAGTTATGTGGGGCGTCCTTAGCAAGTCATGGGGTGTGTATAGCCGGCCCCTATTTTATGTTGACACGTGACAGCCCTTTGAATAAAATTTGAATGAAATGATGAACATCACACAAATTCAATGTTTTTGGTGGAAGAACATTTTTACTTTGCCCATCTTTCATAAACAGTGTGGCTTTTCACTTCTCTTTTTGAAAAAAGGAAAAGAAAAGAAAAGGAGTCTCCCTCTCTCTCTTATAGAGAGAAGAAGCCATGGCATTAGGATGGAAATGAAGTAAACCAACAACCAGTGCATCATCTCCAACATTCACAAACTATCAATAAAAGTTGGAAGAAGAAGAAGAAGAAGAAGAAGAAAAATTGCAAGCTTTTAAGAAACAAATCTAGACCAATTAGGATATCCTATGTATTCGAACTATTGAAAATTGATTAGGAATTTAGCACATACCTGATGGAATAAAGTAGGCAAAAATCAATATATATAGATAGTACCTTGCTAGAAGAACAGGGCTCCTGCTTCCCTTCCCACCCCTATGGCACTGCAAAAATAAAATGGAAGATCATTAAGCCTACTGCTGCTTCTCCATTCTCTCTATAAAACTACCGACGAAATGAGAACCTGGCATCAAACTTCAGAGAGTGACACTGAGACAAAGAAAGAAAGAAAGAAAGAGAGAGGGACTAATTTATAGCCATAAAGATGAACGTAGCTAGCTAGGGAAGGAAAAATGAGACGAGTATTCGTCTCTTGTCCAACAAAGGAAGCAAAAAATGATGAGAGTATTTGCTTCTTACACGAAACGTAAGGCCAAACCCCCTGTCCTGTCTGTTGGCATCAAAGTCGTAATCAAGGGACAATTACAAACATTACTCCTTGAATTGGGAACACTACGGAAGCAAAAAAATGAGCTTTATATCAGATTGAGACTTGAACAAGTAGTCACTGATTAGTACAATTTTTTTTTTCATTCAAGCTAAATAATTGGAGATGCTGAGACTAGGAAGTGACTGAATAAAATACAAGCAATCTAAATAAAATAGAATTATCCTTGTTGAACAATACAGTGCACTTATTTGCACTATGTATGTTCAAGTATTCAACTACTATTACAAGTATAAAGAAACAATATTAGGATTGTTGCCAGGATTAGAAGGTCAATCATCCACGTACCTTGTCGTCGCTGTCGGAAATACGAAAAAATACTCTAGTGCCGGTTGGTAAAGCAAGGAAACAGGATACAAACTAAAATTATGAACTTCCTATTGCATTTCTTCCGACAATCAAAGCATACTGATTCACAACAGAAAGGTGTTGGAACGCATTGTTCTCGTCTTGCATAAAAACAAGAAGAAAATGGTCTAAATCCTACAAGATCTGCAGTTAGCTACATGAATATATCTACTGAGCCCAAGTATTAGAAATGTTGTCCCTTATTGTAGCCTCAACGGTATCTATCAGCAACTACCATATCCCTTCTCATAGCCTTAAAGAGTGTTTATTTTGGTTTTTCTCTAGACCTATGGGATCCATGAACTCTTTCTTATTCACTGCAAATAGGTGCATACATCAATCTCTGTTCACATTATCCACATCACCTCCGGCAATTATCCTCATCTTATCCTCGACAAAACTCGCATCTCAAATTCCACGAATCCACTCATTAGTTATCTCGTCTATTATCAGATCATCACATCCATCTCAATTCTCAGTTGAGCTATGCTTACGCTTTGGATACTTAATGAAGAGAAAATTTTCTACTAGTACACAAGGATTCCTATTGATATGTATGTCAAATATTAGAATTGAATTCCTATCATAATTTCCTTAAGAATTATTATTATTAGGAGTCAGATTGATTGGGATCAAATGTATATGAAGAGTTCTATGAAAAGGAGGATAAATTTTTCATTTGGGTTAAAAAGAAAAGAGTCTTTCTCCGAAGTTACCCGCTACCAGAATATTGCTGAATTGAGGACTCAAACATGATTAATCATACATGACTCCACCGTGCATACTGGAACAATTTGCATAATATCACAGAACTAAAATTCCACTAATCCACTCATTAGTTATCTTGTCTATCATCAGATCATCACATCCATCTCAATTCTCATAATATCACAGAAACCAACAGTTTTGAATACGTATCACTAGTGTTGTTTAAGTTTTCTTGTCACTATAACTGAAGAAACCTGGCACCACCATCTGCCACAACACCAAGTATTACATGCAACAGTTTAGCATTTTATACAAAGAACATTGATCATCTCTTACATCACCATGATATTCCAACCTGTCTAGCTCTACCTATAAATATTATATACACCATATCATAAAGCTTAACTATACTTGAGAAACAAGTAAGCTCCATACTATTTACTTGTAACTTCCGATATTGACTTCCATAGATGTTCAATTTAGAATAAATATTAAGTTAAAACATTTTGAAGGCTACTACAAGGGAAGCAGTATGAATGCCCTTTTGACCTGAGCAAATAGAAACACCGTGGAGGCAAAGATTGGTGGGTGGACCTAATCATCCATGAACAATAAAGTATTAAGCATTCGTAATCAGCTGCTCTAATTTTGACTGATTCCTTCATACAAAATAGATAAAATCTTAAATAAAAACAACGCTATCCAATCTAGTATTCTTGACGATATCTACTCAGCTCGTGATATGTCTATTAACATATTGCTAGGGGCGGGGAAGAAATGGAGGGAAGGAAAAAGTTGAGGAAAATGGGAGGAAAATCAAAAGTGATTGTGTTTGGGAAGGGAGGATGAAAAATGGGAAAAGAAATTTATCTTGTATAAAATTCCACTAATCCACTCATTAGGTATCTTGTCTATTATCAGATCATGTCTATTATCAGATCATCACATCCATCTCAATTCTCATAATATCACAGAACTAACAGTTTTGAATACATATCACTTGTCTTGTTTAAGTTTTATTGTCACTATAACTGAAGAAACCTGGCAACACCACTGCCACAATCACCCAAGTATCACATACAACAGTTTAGCCTTTAAAATCAAAGAAATTTGATCATCTCTTACATCACCATGATATTCCAACCTGTCTAGTTCTACTTATAAATATTATATACATCATATCATAAAGCTTAACTATACTTGAGAAACAAGTAAGCTCCAGACTATTTACTTAATAACTTTCAATATTGACTTCCATAGATGTTCAGTTTAGAACAAATATTAAGTTAAAACATTTTGAAGGCTACTACAACGGAAGTAGTATGAATGGCCTTTTGACCTGATCAAATAGAACCACCATGGAGGCAAAGACTGGTGGGTGGACCTAATCTTCCATGAACTATAAAGTATTAAGCAATAAGCATTATTCATCAGCTGCTCTAATTTTGACTGATTCCTTCATACAAAATAGATAAAATCTTACTTAATAAAAACACCACTATCCAATCTAGTGAGGATATCTACTCACCCCGTGATATGTCTACTAACATTGTTTGGGACGGGGGATAAATGGAGGGAAGGAAAAAAGATGAGGAAAAAATGGAAACAAAATCAAAAGTGATGGTGTTTGGGAAGGGAGGATGAAAAATGGGGAAGAGAAGAAAAATCATGTGGACCCCACTAAAAAAAAAAATCTCTCAAAAATGGAAGAAAAATGGACATATATGAGGAAATTTGGGGAGAATTTACCCAGCTATCCCTAAAAAATGTAACTATAAAATAAAACAAAAATTATGATTTTGAAGTTTTTGAGAAAGCCAAGGACTAAACAATAATTGAATCTTTATCCCACAAACAAACAAAAATCTACCTTTTTACTTTTCTTTTCCCTACTTTTTGGTCATCCAAACAAGTAAAAAAAATTAACTTTACCTTCATTTTACTACCCTTCATTTTCCTTTCTCTCAAATTTTCCTTCCCCTCTCCCAAAAAGTTCCCAAACACACCCTAAAGTCCAAACTCCAGCTGCTAGCGCTTCCCAACCATTAATATGGTAATGGTTTATTTGTGAAATTGTGGATCCATGAACATTAAAACCATGTAAGTGATTGTACAGATCACTCTGCACTCAGTGATAACATCCAAATTTAACCATGGAATCTTAAGAATCTTATAGACTAAAATAAAATAAATTAACTCAATCAAGACATCCTACATGAGTACGTATAAGAAAACAAGTTCAGATGATGAAGAAAACAGCATAAGAAATACTGAGAGTTATTCTCTTCATGAGTTTACTTCCATATTATGATCATCAGATACATGTGGCTGCGGTACTACCGTAGTCAACCACCATTTCCGTTTTTGAGAACTATTCATGAAGAAGAAGAAGATTAACACTGAAATAATCCAAATAAGTTGCACGAAGAAATAGTTCCATGTAGAAATGCTGAACTAAATGCACATCACAAACTAATGATGTTAACATACTAATGCAGTATGGATCCCAATAAAAGTTCAAACATCCAAATACCTAACAGTCCAACTGACTACTGTTAGTTGGTGTAGAGTTACTCCCAAATATATCAACTTCCACACCCCCCTTTCTCTCTTCTCATAAGCATCCCTTATATTTTAATCCACTGCAGTCCAGGTTTTTCGTTGGCCAATCATGGCCAGAACAGATATCATCTATGAAAACCTGATGTTAAAAGAGAAGCATGAGTTTATAAGAGTTTTCATCTCCCAATGTTTCAAAAAGTTCACTCCCAGAAGTAACTAAAGAATCATCATAATCTTCTTCTTCTTCCACCTCTCCTTATTGTTTTCATATTCATTATGCAGAGGCAGAAGATGGAGGACTGCAGTCAGAGGCAGAGAAGAGAGTACACTCATGGTTATATACCTTGGCCCAAGCTGACAAGGACTTGGTTTTTGAGTATGTAAGGTCTACAGAGCGAGGTATGTTCTTGAATGAAAGTTATTAGTTGTAGGGCTTATAATATTGATCCTTCTTTCCTCTCCTTTATCAGCAAGAAATTACTGGTGACCATGGAAAATAACTAGCATCAATACTTTGGCCGTCTGTATGGTTTCTTGCTCCTGATAAGTGATAACATTTTAGTAAGTATTTGCTTTCCACCATATGGTTAGTTACATGACGCGATAGGAAAAAAAAACTAGGAGAAAATTTTGAGCTACAATTTACCTCTCATGCAAATACAGTAAAAGAGAACGAGAGACTAGTAACAACCTTCTCTTTTCTCCATTACTTCTTGAGTTCCTACACGTCCTGTATACCCTTGGCTGCAACCCTGCAAGTGCAATTATGTCACGACCCGCACCCTAGAGTAAGGGCACGAGAAGTGGGTACGTCCAGCCTACGCCGCAGTGTCGGCGGTAGAACGCTGTCCTAGGTCAATCATCTAACAATATAAGGTACCTGTACAGTTTATACTCTCCGAGTGGAGGTAACATCACAACATATAGTCTCAATCACATCTAAGGTAGAAAAATGAAAGACAGAAGATAGATAGTAACTCAAAGAGAACCATAGCATAGATGAAATAAGTCTAAGTGTCTAGGATACATAACATCCAGAATGTTAACTCATAATACAATAAGTCTAAGAGTCTATACATCTCCACATCTCAAAATATAACTCAGAATGTGAGACAAAAAGTAAATATAGAAAAGACTGCCTAGACTAAACTGGTCTAGACTACTGGAACAACATCCTCAGCTGCAGGTGGATCCTGCTGAGGGTCCTCAATACAAGTGTCATCTAGTCCTGCTCCATAATAAGTAGTCACCCATGCCTCGTCCTCATCCTCTGTAATATTTTCAACAGGTCCAATCAGGACAGGAACGAGCACAATACATCTCACGCAGTTCATATCAGGTTAGGAAATACGATACAGGCAATAGAGTAAGATACATGAACTGCTGAAAGGAAATATACGCTGTAAAAGAGATAGCTGTAATGAAATATCTACTGTATATAGAGAACTGTAAGTGACTAGTGATGTAGAGCACAAGATAGGCATGTGAATGGCTAGAATTTATACATGATTACACTACTGAGTTTGCACATGATTACACTACTTTGGAATTATTCACATGTCCACTTCTACTCTCCCGTTTTCCCAATCAATACACAAGGATCTATACAAGTTACGTTATTATACATGATATCACATGGGGCCCATGAAAGGGTGCACATGATAGTATACATGAGGGCTCAGTAAACATGAGAGTACATGATCACATGAGTGCACATGAATGATGGAAGCATAGGAGTACATGATGATAGTGAAACACACATAACATGAAGTACCCGATGCTCCCGAGAGGGATAACATCTCATGTAAAGATCCATATAGTACCAATCCGTGTTACCAATGTGACAGCAACAAGTAAAGTAATCTAGAGCGAGAAGTAAAGCCTGAACAAGTATGAAACGGTCAGAGAATGTACTCGCCTGCTGTATGAATGTCTGTAGAGAATATGCTGTCTGAGGAGAGGTGTCTGGCTCCTGATCAGAGCAACACAAGTCACAATGTGTTCTAAATAGTAAAAATGATGTCTACTATGCATACTACATGATTCTAGATCAAACTGGTCAAAGTCAACTCTTGGTCAACTTTGGTCAAACTAGTCAAAGTTAGGTCAACACTAGTCAACTAGTTAGGGTTTTAGTCAAACTAATCAAACTAGTTGTTTTAGGTCATTCCTAGTCATTTCTAGGTTAACTAGGTCAACTTTGACCTAAGGTTGACTTTGGTCAACCCTTAGTCAACAAGGGTCAACAAGTAGGGTTTTGGGCCATTAGGGCTAGCCCCAAGCCATAGGCTAGTCATGGGGTTTTCATATAAACCTATAACTAGAAGATATACATATATATATATATCTACATACTACCCAATACCAATATATAAGTACTATATATAATACAAAACCCTCATACACATAACACACTATATGTGACCTAATGAGACCTAATACAAACATATATATCCTTTATATATATATACATTTATATATATATATAAACAACTATATATATTACATATATATATAGAGGGAAAGGAAATGAGAGAGAGACTTAGAGAGAGAGACAGAATGAGAGAGTGAGTGAAGGACAGTGAAAGAGAGGGGGTGATAGAAGTCTGGACAGGGGGGGAAGTGGTTCCAGAAATCTGGAACCAAAGAGCCCCAAACACACACACACAATAACATATATACATACTTATGTATATATATACAACTACACATATACACTACCAATTTACTCCCAAATCTCACCCACACTCACATATACATATATACTACATATATACATACTAATATACACTAGTACAATGGATTAATCATTAATAAAATCGAGTTTGAAATTCATATTCAAAATCTGGGAAAAATCCCAAAACAGGAAACCTGTGCACAGTTGCTCGAAACTAGGTAATTCAAATTACCCACACTAAACCGAGCTATGGCTCGTATCAAACGGTTGGTAACTAATGCCCCATAGATAAACTAGTGTCCTAGGTTCCTGATACGACACCACGACACAGTTTCACGTGTCCAAACACGCAAAACAAACACTCGGGTAAGCTTCTGATACGCGCACACAATAACAGTGTCGTGCACGCGTTCCAGGAGCTCGTGGACACACCACGAGACACGACACGTCTCGTGGTCGTGCATACATGTAGCCCACACGTAGGACTACACGTTCCACACCCTGACACGTGTCCACGACACTCGTGGACACAGAACGAATACCGTATCAGTCGTGAAAACACGACTGATACATGCGTGTTACGACACGTCGTACACGCGGTTACACGCGTCGTACTCGCGACACAGGACACGACACACCACGTGCTCGTGTCCACGTGTACGCCACGTGTAGGGCTTCATGCCCGTGTCACTACGAGACACTCTAGTGTCGTGTCCACGCGACACGACACGCTCAAAGTCGTGCCCGCGCGCGTGTGCGCTGACAGCGCGTGTCCAGTGCGAGTGAGTTTTCTCACTCGACACGACACGAAGCGACACGAGACTTTGGGGGCATGTTCGCAGACATTGCCCCCTTGTCTGTGTCAAATCTTACGTGTCCTAGTGGCCTGTGTAGTGCACACGAGGTGTCGGGTAGCAGGGCATGCACGATGGGCTCATGCGGTCGGTTCGTGTCCAATTTGGACACGAACACAGCACGAAAATGTGCCCAGTCCACGTGTTTAGTGATCAGCAAGTCTAGGGCTACAAGTTTGTGTAATTTGTTTTACAAAAACACAAAAACAAGTCCATTGTGGCATTTCACCAAACAAGGGTTTCTAGCTTAGGATACGTGTCCGATACGGACACCAAACCACTTCTAATTTCCACCAAACTTTACCCACAGTTATGGTAGTCCTACATGAATGCATTTATGAAGAAAAAACAGGATTTTAACTAAGTTTGAGGGAAATTACCTATTTGTGCAAAACCAATGAAAATCAAAGAAGAGGGGGGTGTGTGTCCTTCAACTTGATGATGTCCAAAGCCTCCAAATTCTTGATTGCTAGCCTCCCTTAGCTCCCTTGATGTTGTAGGGTCCCAATGCAAAAGACTAGAGTGAATTTGGATCAAGAATGATCAAGTTGTGGGTGTTTGAAGAAAATGGGATTTTCTAGGAATTAAATTCATGTAAATTATTCATGAATGAATACAAAGGGTTATATAGAAGTGTGTACCAGCTAGGGGGGTACCCTTGGCCGGCCATGGCATGGGGGGGGTGTCCTTGCCCTTCCTTCATGGCTAAGGCATGGACTTTGTGTAAAGGGTGAGATATTTGGAGTGATTTAAGGAAAATATCAAATAAAGGTAAACTAGATATTTTCCTCACTTCAACCCTTAACCAAAAATCCTTCCTAAAGCTTCTAGGTTAGTGGCTAACCTCTAGATTAGGGTGGGATAGGTTAGGGACTAGTCATGAGACTTACCAAGAATTAAATAATATTAAAATCACATAATCTCAAATAAAGACTAGTAAATTACCAAAATACCCTTTTGGCCAAAAACCACTAATTTGATGTTCTAAGCCTATGGCTAAGCTCACATGGTCATGGCAACTTCTAGGTTAGAGAAAACTAGGGTTTACACTAAGTTATACTAACAAAATCACAAAGTCATAAGTCATGACTTAGCATGACTTAGGAAATGGTTCTAAGCACACTAGAAATCACCATAAATCATATCATGCCCTAAACACACTTAATAATTAATAAAAATAATAATTTTTCAAAAATTCCTAATTTCAGAAAATAGGGTGTTACAAGTCTACCCTCCTAACAATAATTTCGTCCTCGAAATTTAAAGACGAAACTGAAACAAATGAGAAGGATAGAAATCATACCTCAAGGTACAAATAGATAAGGGTATCGTTCGCGCATCTCATCCTCCCGTTCTCAGGTGGACTCTCCTGGAGAATGATGCCTCCATGCGACACGAACCAATGGTATCGTCTGGTTCCTCAATGCCTTCTCCCGTCGATCCAGAATCTCAACAGGCTGCTCTGGATAACGAAGAGTAGGACCCACCTCGATCTCGGAATGATCAAGTACATGGCTAGGATCTGCCACGTACCGTCTCAACTGTGACACGTGAAATACGTTGTGGACTCCAACCAATGCTGGTGGTAAGTCTAGCCTGTAAGACACGTCACCGACTCTCCCGCTGATAACGAAAGGGCCGATGAAACGCGGGCTAAGCTTCCCACCTCCACCAAAACGTATCGTGCCACGTGTCGGAGATATCCTCAAGAATACCTGGTCTCCGACCTAATCACAAACAAGGTCTCAATTTAATTATGATAAACAAACATGATTAACAAAACACAACAAGACAACCTAATTCTAATCCTATCTCTAAACTGTACCTCAAACTCCAAAGGTCTGCGGTGGCTGTCGGCCCAATGCCGATGTCTGTCCTGCGCCACGCGAAGCCGATCTCTGATAAGCTTCACCTTCTCTGCTGCATCTACAACCATCTCAGGCCCCAATAAAACTCGCTCCCCAACATCGTCCCAAGACAAGGGTGTACGACATCTACGCCCGTACAGTGCCTCAAAAGGGGACATCTCGATGCTGGCCTGAAAGCTGTTGTTATATGCAAACTCTACTAAGTGCAGGTGACTCTCCCAAGATCCTCCAAAGTCCAGGACACAAGTCCGCAACATGTCCTCCAGTGTCTGAATGGTCCGCTCTAACTGTCCGTCTGTCTGCGGGTGGTATGCGGTACTAAACTTGAGCTGAGTGCCCAAGCTAATATGCAAGCTCCTCCAGAAATGTGAAGTGAAACGGCTGTCCCGGTCCGATACAATGCTCACTGGAATCCCATGAAGCCTGACTATCTGCCTCATATACATCTCTGATAGCTTCTCGGTAGACAAACCCACTTTGAATGGCAAAAAGTGGGCCGATTTGGTCAACCTGTCGACGATGACCCAAATCGCATCCTTCCCTCCTGGAGTACGCGGCAATTCCGAAACAAAGTCCATCGTGATGTGCTTCCACTTCCACTCCGGAATGGGCAATGGCTGCAACAGTCCTCCTGGCCTCTGCCTCTCTGCCTTGACCTGCTGGCAGATCAAACACCTGGCTACGAAGTGTGCTATCTCGCGCTTCATCCCACTCCACCATACATGCTCTCTCAGATCCCTATACATCTTGTTGGCTCCCGGATGTATCGAGTACTGAGAACGGTGGGCCTCCTGCATAACCTGCTCCCGAAAGTCTCCACTGGGCACACACAGTCTGGAACCGTGCCTCAATGCGCCATCCCCTGCAAGAGTGAACTCATCGTCCGCAAATCCATGTCTGACCTGCTCCCTGATGCATCGTAGAGAAACGTCATCGAACTGAGCCAACTTGATCCTATCAATCAAGTCCAACTGAATCTGGAGGCCCAAATCTGCATCTGCACTCCCGGCACAATCACCTCGATCCCAAGGCTCTCCAAGTCCGCTAACAAGTGACGATCCATCGTCAAGCACATAGCTGTCGGATATCTGCTCAACGCATCAGCAACTATGTTGGCCTTCCCTGGGTGATACTGCAGAAGAATATCAAAGTCCTTCATCAGCTCCAGCCACCTGCGCTGCCTCATGTTCAGCTCCTTCTGCGTAAACACGTATTTCAAGCTCTTGTGGTCTGTAAATATCTCCACACGCTCTCCATACAAATAGTGTTTCCACAGCTTCAGAGCAAAGATAACTGCCGCCAACTCTAAATCATGGGTAGGGTAGTTCTTCTCATGGGGCCGTAACTGCCTGGAAGCATAGGCAATCACCTTCCCATGCTGCTGCAAGACACAACCCAAACCCTTCCCCGAGGCGTCACTGTAGATAGTGAACCCGCCTGATCCTGATGGCAATGTCAGAATCGGGGCTGTCGTCAACCGCTTCTTCAACTCATCGAAAGCGGCCTGACACTCCTCTGACCAGAGAAACTCTGCGTCCTTCCGGGTAAGCCTAGACAACGGCTCTGCAACCCGGGAGAAATCCTGGACGAACCTCCTGTAGTAGCCTGCCAATCCCAGAAAGCTCCTGATCTCTGCTACTGACGTCGGCGCTGCCCAAGCCTCGACTGCTGATATCTTCCTCGGATCGACTGAGATCCCATCTCCAGTCACTACATGACCCAGGAAGTCAACTCTATCAAGGAAGAACTCGCACTTCGAGAGCTTGCCGTAAAGCTGCTCCTGTCTGAGAGTCTCCAGGACCACTCTCAAGTGCTCCTCGTGCTCCTCCTCGGTCTTCGAGTACACCAGGATGTCGTCGATGAACACCACCACGAACGTATCTAAGTACTGGTGGAACACCTTGTTCATCAAGTTCATGAACACCGCCGGAGCATTCGTCAACCCAAACGGCATCACCATAAACTCGAACTGGCCGTACCGCGTCCTGAACGCCGTCTTCGGGATGTCCTCCCTCTTCACCTTTACCTGATGGTAGCCTGACCTCAGATCAATCTTCGAGAATACCCGAGCTCCGCTTAACTGATCGAAGAGATCATCGATCCGCGGCAGTGGATATCTGTTCTTGATCGTCAGACTGTTGAGTGCCCTGTAGTCGATACACATACGTACCGACCCATCCTTCTTTGGTACAAAGAGTACCGGTGCACCCCAAGGTGAAGAACTAGAGCGGATGAAGCCTTTGTCCTGCAACTCATCCACCTGTTTCTTCAATTCCACCAGCTCGCTGTTGTTCACCCGATAGACATGCTGAGAAATGGATTCCGTACCTGGAACCAAGTCTATCGAGAACTCAACGTCTCTGTCTGGTGGAAGCCCAGGCAATTCCTCTGGAAACACGTCCATGAACTCAGCAATCAAAGGATGTGGAGCTGGCTGCTCCTCGACTGAAGGTCCACAGAAAACTCCGCAAGTCTGCTCTGCCTGCCGTCGGGAATATACAAACTCTGGCTCTCCTGGCGCTCTGAACAGAACTCTACCCCCGCGGCAATCTATGCTGGCATGGTGCATGCTCAACCAATCCATACCGAGTACAATATCGTAGTTCGGTAGTGGCATTACGAGCAAGCACACATCCAACTCTCGGCCTCCCAAAACTACTCTCCGTCCCTTGCAAATATCACGAACGAGGATAATGCCACCTCCGGTCGTAATCTTGCAAGTCCTAGGCAACGATTCAGATATAACATGATGTCGAATCACAAAAGATACTGATACAAAGCTATGGGAAGCCCCAGAATCGAACAATGCATAAGCTGGAATAGAGTCGAGAAGAATAGAACCTGCTATCAGCTCTCCAGTAACCTCGGCATCCTCTGCTGCCATGGCATAGGCTCGTCCCTGCTGACCACCCCTGGCCTGATGCTGGATGAACATCTGCTGCTGAGTCGGCAAAGGTCCCTTCTGCTGCCCTGTCGGAGCCTTGGCTCCGCCTCCTTGAACTGGTCGTCCCGAAGACATGGGACACTCCCTCAGCTGGTGGTCTCCAGAACCACATAGTAGACACCTGCTAAGCCTCTTTCTGCAGTCATTCCATCCATGACCCTGCTTCTTGCAGAAAGAGCAACTGACGACCTGCTGCCTGGGTGCCTGCTGCTGGTGCCTCGGCTGCTGCACCTGCTGGAACGGCCTCTGCTGCTGGAATGGCCTCTGCTGCTGGTGCTGATAATGAGACCTCTTGGCCTGTCCTCCACTGCTGCTGGGTCTGCTGCGACTCTAGGAACTGCTGGAAATATGTAAACATCTGTGCAGCATCCACAAATCCAGATGGCATCTGCTGCTGGTACTCCTGCTGGTACTGCTGGTGCTGCTGGAACTGAGGCTGACGAAACTGCGGGGGAGGCATGTCTGGGGTAGCTGGGATGGTCCCCCGAATAAGTAGAGGTGCACCCCCAAATGTGGCAGAAGCTCCCACATGAGCTGGAGTAAGGGGAGCTGCAGTCCCCGGGTCCTGGTGAGCTGGACGAGAGGTGGCAGACCTCTCAGTGGTGTCACCTGGACCGAGACGCTGCGATCGTGTCTCCACCATCCTGAAGACAGATCAACAAAAAAATCAATACGGAGAAGAAACGATATAGTCAAAGGAGACAGTTTATTTTCAAAAGAAAGACAATATCAGCAAGAATTTAGATAGCAGGAATTTAGATAAGAGTTTTTCCTAATGTGATTGAGTACCTCAACTACATCCTATTTCCTACTGCAGGCTGTGGCGATACTCTAGTTCGAATATCACCACATAAACTGGACCTGCATGAGCCACCACTAAAAACGTGTCACGACCCGCACCCTAGAGTAAGGGCACGAGAAGTGGGTACGTCCAGCCTACGCCGCAGTGTCGGCGGTAGAACGCTGTCCTAGGTCAATCATCTAACAATATAAGGTACCTGTACAGTTTATACTCTCCGAGTGGAGGTAACATCACAACATATAGTCTCAATCACATCTAAGGTAGAAAAATGAAAGACAGAAGATAGATAGTAACTCAAAGAGAACCATAGCATAGATGAAATAAGTCTAAGTGTCTAGGATACATAACATCCAGAATGTCAACTCATAATACAATAAGTCTAAGAGTCTATACATCTCCACATCTCAAAATACAACTCAGAATGTGAGACAAAAAAGTAAATATAGAAAAGACTGCCTAGACTAAACTGGTCTAGACTACTGGAACAACATCCTCAGCTGCAGGTGGATCCTGCTGAGGGTCCTCAATACAAGTGTCATCTAGTCCTGCTCCATAATAAGTAGTCACCCATGCCTCATCCTTATCCTCTGTAATATTTTCAACAGGTCCAATCAGGACAGGAACGAGCACAATACATCTCACGCAGTTCATATCAGGTTAGGAAATACGATACAGGCAATAAAGTAAGATACATGAACTGCTGAAAGGAAATATACGCTGTAAAAGAGATAGCTGTAATGAAATATCTACTGTATATAGAGAACTGTAAGTGACTAGTGATGTAGAGCACAAGATAGGCATGTGAATGGCTAAAATTTATACATGATTACACTACTGAGTTTGCACATGATTACACTACTTTGGAATTATTCACATGTCCACTTCTACTCCCCCGTTTCTCCAATCAATACACAAGGATCTATACAAGTTACGTTATTATACATGATATCACATGGGGCCCATGAAAGGGTGCACATGATAGTATACATGAGGGCTCAGTAAACATGAGAGTACATGATCACATGAGTGCACATGAATGATGGAAGCATAGGAGTACATGATGATAGTGAAACACACATAACATGAAGTACCCGATGCTCCCGAGAGGGATAACATCTCATGTAAAGATCCATATAGTACCAATCCGTGTTACCAATGTGACAGCAACAAGTAAAGTAATCTAGAGCGAGAAGTAAAGCCTGAACAAGTATGAAACGGTCAGAGAATGTACTCGCCTGCTGTATGAATGTCTGTAGAGAATATGCTGTCTGAGAAGAGGTGTCTGGCTCCTGATCAGAGCAACACAAGTCACAATGTGTTCTAAATAGTAAAAATGATGTCTACTATGCATACTACATGATTCTAGATCAAACTGGTCAAAGTCAACTCTTGGTCAACTTTGGTCAAACTAGTCAAAGTTAGGTCAACACTAGTCAACTAGTTAGGGTTTTAGTCAAACTAATCAAACTAGTTGTTTTAGGTCATTTCTAGTCATTTCTAGGTTAACTAGGTCAACTTTGACCTAAGGTTGACTTTGCTCAACCCTTAGTCAACAAGGGTCAACAAGTAGGGTTTTGGGCCATTAGGGCTAGCCCCAAGCCATAGGCTAGTCATGGGGTTTTCATATAAACCTATAACTAGAAGATATATATATATATATATATATATATATATATATATATATATATATATATATATATATATATATATATATAAGTACTATATATAATACAAAACCCTCATACACATAACACACTATATGTGACCTAATGAGACCTAATACAAACATATATATCCTTTATATATATATACATTTATATATATATATACAACTATATATATTACATATATATATATAGAGGGAAAGGAAATGAGAGAGAGACTTAGAGAGAGAGAGACAGAATGAGAGAGTGAGTGAAGGACAGTGAAAGAGAGGGGGTGATAGAAGTCTGGACAGGGGGGGGAAGTGGTTCCAGAAATCTGGAACCAAAGAGCCCCAAACACACACACACAATAACATATATACATACTTATGTATATATATACAACTACACATATACACTACCAATTTACTCCCAAATCTCACCCACACTCACATATACATATATACTACATATATACATACTAATATACACTAGTACAATGGATTAATCATTAATAAAATCGAGTTTGAAATTCATATTCAAAATCTGGGAAAAATCCCAAAACAGGAAACCTGTGCACAGTTGCTCGAAACTAGGTAATTCAAATTACCCACACTAAACCGAGCTATGGCTCGTATCAAACGGTTGGTAACTAATGCCCCATAGATAAACTAGTGTCCTAGGTTCCTGATACGACACCACGACACAGTTTCACGTGTCTAAACACGCAAAACAAACACTCGGGTAAGCTTCTGATACGCGCACACAATAACAGTGTCGTGCACGCGTTCCAGGAGCTCGTGGACACACCACGAGATACGACACGTCTCGTGGTCGTGCATACATGTAGCCCACACGTAGGGCTACACGTTCCACACCCTGACACGTGTCCACGACACTCGTGGACACAGAACGAACACCGTATCAGTCGTGAAAACACGACTGATACACGCGTGTTACGATAGCGTCGTGCACGCAGTTACACGCGTCGTACTCGCGACACAGGACACGACACACCACGTGCTCGTGTCCACGTATACGCCACGTGTAGGGCTTCATGCCCGTGTCACTACGAGACACTCTAGTGTCGTGTCCACGCGACACGACACGCTCAAAGTCGTGCCCGCGCGCGTGTGCGCTGACAGCGCGTGTCCAGTGCGAGTGAGTTTTCTCACTCGACACGACACGAAGCGACACGAGACTTTGGGGGCATGTTCGCAGACATTGCCCCCTTGTCTGTGTCAAATCTTACGTGTCCTAGTGGCCTGTGTAGTGCACACGAGGTGTCGGGTAGCAGGGCATGCACGATGGGCTCATGCGGTCGGTTCGTGTCCAATTTAGACACGAACACAGCACGAAAATGTGCTCAGTCCACGTGTTTAGTGATCAGCAAGTCTAGGGCTACAAGTTTGTGTAATTTGTTTTACAAAAACACAAAAACAAGTCCATTGTGGCATTTCACCAAACAAGGGTTTCTTGCTTAGGATACGTGTCCGATACGGACACCAAACCACTTCTAATTTCCACCAAACTTTACCTACAGTTATGGTAGTCCTACATGAATGCATTTATGAAGAAAAAACAGGGTTTTAACTAAGTTTGAGGGAAATTACCTATTTGTGCAAAACCAATGAAAATCAAAGAAGAGGGGGGTGTGTGTCCTTCAACTTGATGATGTCCAAAGCCTCCAAATTCTTGATTGCTAGCCTCCCTTAGCTCCCTTGATGTTGTAGGGTCCCAATGCAAAAGACTAGAGTGAATTTGGATCAAGAATGATCAAGTTGTGGGTGTTTGAAGAAAATGGGATTTTCTAGGAATTAAATTCATGTAAATTATTCATGAATGAATACAAAGGGTTATATAGAAGTGTGTACCAGCTAGGGGGGTACCCTTGGCCGGCCATGGCATGGGGGGGGGGTGTCCTTGCCCTTCCTTCATGGCTAAGGCATGGACTTTGTGTAAAGGGTGAGATATTTGGAGTGATTTAAGGAAAATATCAAATAAAGGTAAACTAGATATTTTCCTCACTTCAACCCTTAACCAAAAATCCTTCCTAAAGCTTCTAGGTTAGTGGCTAACCTCTAGATTAGGGTGGGATAGGTTAGGGACTAATCATGAGACTTACCAAGAATTAAATAATATTAAAATCACATAATCTCAAATAAAGACTAGTAAATTACCAAAATACCCTTTTGGCCAAAAACCACTAATTTGATGTTCTAAGCCTATGGCTAAGCTCACATGGTCATGACAACTTCTAGGTCAGAGAAAACTAGGGTTTACACTAAGTTATACTAACAAAATCACAAAGTCATAAGTCATGACTTAGCATGACTTAGGAAATGGTTCTAAGCACACTAGAAATCACCATAAATCATATCATGCCCTAAACACACTTAATAATTAATAAAAATAATAATTTTTCAAAAATCCCTAATTTCAGAAAACAGGGTGTTACAAATTAGATGTTCTAACTGCAAACCAGAATCAATTAAACTCACCACACTTTGCATAGCAACTGTACCTGCCTATGTTAAGCTACGAGACCGCATCACCAAGAGAAGATTCAACAGAATAGTCTCAATGACTTATCAAACTTTAGGATCACTAAGTTGTTCATTTGAGCTTAATTAACCCAAGAAATCTCAGGGAAAGAAAAGGAAGCTAGAAGAGCTATTTTCCAGCATATATTATAAAAGGTAAGGTATACTTATTTTTCCTAATGACTACTGCAAACTCAATACTAAAAGATCAAGTAATCACATGGAACATTTCCAGAAGCTTGAGATTCCTACAGAACATCTCAATATCACTTCCATGGCAAGTAGCAACCTATCTATCCTCATCAAGTTGATTATCATCTATTCACATTCAAATTCTCAGTATTCTCCAAAGGTGTATAATATCATTGACTGTCTTCTTACGTCGAGAATTAAGTTTCATTCACCTAAAGCCTGAGCAAATATACCACATGGAGAGAAGACAAGTTGAGTAAAATAAGCAAATGATCCTGGAATGATTAACTGTATGGACATAGTAACAGAGAAACAGATAAACCTTTTAAAACAAAACTTCCTAAAAAATACACCTCATTATATCAGTTGTATATACCATAAGCTCCTAGACATACTGGATCTTAACTACAAGCTTATATCCTGGTGTGCTCCTTTTCACTAAGTTTCATTTGATCCGTTCAATAAAGGTGGCCTTGACTTCGTTACACAGAACCTTATATCTCAGAATCCCCTTCTTGGCATGCATAGATTTTTTTTGCTTTTTGCTTTTTGAGATAAGGCCAGTCATTAGTGATCATGCCTGTCATGGCTGCATGCATAGAAAATTGAGAATTAATAATATGGAGGACGATTCTAGTCTACTGGAAAAGACGACCATTGATTGATGCAGCAAGAAAACATGGGTAAAACAAAACCAGAATTATGGACATTTTGGAAAATAACTGCCTACCGTTTCATTAATAAAAAAATGTAAAAGATGAACAACAAATTTACAAAGGAATCTAATGAAGACAAAGTACCTTATGCACCCAATACAGTATAGTTCAATGGAAAGTAGATGACATACTCGTTACAATATTCACGATGATATACAATCTCTGCATACAAACCGTCATAAAGTGACCAGAATGGCAGAATTATACTCATATGGTATGGCAAAAGGCACAGTTCTTAAATAAGTAAATGTAGGAGAAGATAGCATGAGCAATTGCCAAGGTGACATAATAATCCAAAGAACATATAGTAGTGAACTAATAATAGTTATGATGATGCAACAATAAGGATGGGCATATAACATTGAGAATGTCGAGATTATAATTCTGCTTCACAAGCGTCCCAGGAATATTACAAAAGGCACCAGAAAAGATAAGAGTGATGAAATTGATCAGCAATAAATTGTTGGAGTGGGTGGGGTTCCCAACCTATGTGGAGAAGATCCCGGAGTGCGACGAGGG